>LNAC01000661.1:50134-444484 GCA_002007465.1 Ailurus styani | reverse complement strand
CTCCCCGCTGAGCAGGGAGCCCGATGCGGGCCTCGATCCCAGGACCCTGAGATCATGACCTGAGCCGAAAGCAGAGGCTTTAACCCACTGAGCCACCCAGGCGCCCTGGTTAGACTTCTTCTGTGGAGAGCCGCAAAGTCAGGGAAATACGGCTGTGGTCTAGAGAGCTTGGTACCCAAAGGCTGCCTTGTCTGTCCATATCATGGCATAAGTCTGTCTATGAATTCAGAGCTTGCTAGCCTCACCCCTCAGTGTTACACAGTGAGGAGAATTTGGGGGATGGCTCCTGGTTGGAAAGCAGCCTGCCTAAACTGTTTTAGACTATGAATTTCAGAGAACCTGATTTGGACATCAGTTATCCAAAAGAGGTGGCAGGTGTCATTGAAGGAGAGCTCAGGCAGGGTTTATCTGCCGCATCCCGACTCCCATCTCTGGCCAATAGAGTTAAGAGTGTGACTGAAAATAGTTTCGAAAAAATCATTAAGAGTCAACTTGTCATTAAGCCAGGATGGCACACAGGTCCCAAGATCATGACTGGTCTGGAATGTCCAGAATGCAGACGTGGTTTCAGCTTCCAATAACTTCTGGGGCAAGACCCCAAAAATGATTCAGTCGTAATTATTTTTTCAACTGCTTTGTCAGTAGAGTTATTCATTGTTGCTCAAGAAACCACATTTTCCACCCCTGACCTTGCAGAAGAGGCTGGAAGGGGCCATCACTCTCTCCCCGACCTCACTGCCAGATCAATATTCCACTCCCTTGAAGACCTACATCCCATGATCATCACCTACAACAACATCAACCATGGTGCCCAATGGGTGTCCACTATGTGTGGGGCTCCTGGAATCCTCACAGCAGCCCTGCAGTTAGCATCGTTCTTCCCATTTCACAGATAAGGAAATTGACTTTTCATCACTGAACTAAGAATTCCTGATCGCCTCCTCTGTTATCAGTTCTCTTTCAAGGAAATGCTGCCTGAAGGAACATTTGTTGCTGGAAGGAAATGCTGCCTGAAGGACCTGCCTGAAGGTCATAATGGTGTTCATAATATTCCATTTTTATCTTTTTTAATATTTGTAGACTCTCTAGTGATGTCACCTATCTCATTTTTTAGATTGGTTATTTGTGTATTTTCTTTTTTCCTCCATCTATCTGGTAGCTTATCAATTTTATTGAGTCCCCCCACCAAATAAAACAAATGAAACAAAATAAAATTGATTGCCCCCCATAACAAATAAAACAAAAATGAACATCTGGTTTAATTAATTTTCTTTATTGTTATGATGTTTTGTGTTTCATTAATTTCCATTCTGATCTTTATTATTTCTTTTCTTCTGCTTACTTTAAATTTAATTTGTTCATCTTTTTCTCACTTCTGAAGTCATTGTTTTGAGACTTTTCTTTCTTCTAATATAGGTATTTCGTGTTATAAATTCCCCCAAGTATTGCTTTAACAGTTATCTCACAAATTCTTTCATGTTGCATTTTCATTTTTATTTAGCTCAAAAATGCATTCTAATTTACCTGACACATGTTTTTTAGAAATATATTAGTTTCCAGATTATTTAGGAATTCTCCTGATATCTTCCTATTATTGATTTGTACTTTAATTCAATTGTAGTTGGAGAACATACTTTGTTTGACTTGAATCCTTTAAATTTTTGAGACTTGCTTAATGTTTCAAAATATCTGTCTTGGTCATTGTTTTATACATACAATAAAAGAATGTTTAATCTGCCTTTGTTTAGTGAGTGTCTCATAAGTGTCAATTAGGTCAAGCTGGTTGGTAGTGGTTGTCAAAATTTCTATATATTTTTTAAAATAAGTTTTTTTTTCTTTTTTAAAAAATATTTTATTTATTTATTTGACATAGAGAGACACAGAGAGAGGGAACCCAAGCAGGGGGAGTAGGAAGGGGACAAGCAGGCTTCCCACTGAGCAGGGAGCCCGATGTGGGGCTCCATCCCAGGACCCTGGGATCATGACCTGAGCTGAAGGCAGACACTTAATGACTGAGCCACACAGGCATCCCCCCAAAATAAGTTTATTTATTTAAGTAATCTTTACACCTAATATAGGGCTCAAATTCACAACCCTGAGATCAAGAGACTCATACTCTACTGACAGAGCCAGCCAGGTGCCCCAAGCTTTCAATATTCCTACTGATCTTCTGTCTACTTGTTCTATTAATGATCAACACAAACATAATTTTAGATTTTTCTATTTCTCCTTGAATTCTATAGTTTTTTTGCTCTGTGTAGTTTCAAAGTCTACTATCAGGTGCATACATTTTTAGGCTTATTACATCCTAACAGTGAATCAATTCCTATATCATTACATGGTTAGTCTATCCTAGTAATATTCTTTGTTATGAAATATACTTTCTCTGATATTAATGTAACTACTCCAGCCTTCTTTTGATGGGTGTTAGCATGGTATATCTTTTCTCATTATTTTACTGTTAATCTAGTTGGATTTTTATACCTAAAATGGGCTTTCTGTATGTAAAATTTGACAATTAGATAAAAATCTCTGCCTTTCATTTGGGGTGTTAGACCATTTACATTTAACGTTCATTGAAATGTATTACATTTAATGTATATTAAACTGATTTGCTATTATTTGTTTTCTATTTTTCCCACATGTTCTTTGTTCTCTTTTTCCATTTTCTACTTCATATATATATATGAATAATAAAAGATTTTATTATTTATTTATTTGACATAGAGAGACACAGTGAGAGAGGGAACACAAGCAGGGGCAGTGGGAGAGGGAGAACAGGCTTCCTGCAGAGCAGAGAGCCTGATGTGTGGATCTGTCCCAGGACCCTGGGATCATGACCTGAGCCAAAGGCAGACGCTTAATAGGCATGGTCATGGAAGTCACTGCTATTGAGGAAGACAGCCCTGAGAGAAAAATATGTATGATACAGTGAGATTGGTGCTGTGGTGGACATGTGAAGAGTGGTTCTGAAGCACATAGAAGGGGGTACAACACCCAGACTCTGTGTGTGTGTGTGTGTGTGTGTGTGTGTGTGTGTGTGTGTGTGTGTGTGTGTGTGTGTTGGGTACAGGTGGAAAGGAGCTGGTCCTAAAGGTTACCTGGAGCAAGAGATGCTTGAACTGAGACCAGATGTAATAGTTTATAATCAGGAGAATGGTGATGCCCAAACCAGAGTTAAGGACATGTGTGAAAATCAGGTGATGAGAGGGAATGCATAGGTATTCGGAGATTGCAAGCAGATGAGTTTGGCTGGAACACAGGCGGCCAAGGGTCTGGGGAGATGGTGGGGAGATGTGAGGCACTTCATATCATTTACAGAGGAATGAACAACCTCCATGGTGCTTCCTCAGAGAGCAAAAACGGGCTGTGAGAGTTATCGGGCTCATCTGTTTTATAACCTCAGTGTGTCAAATCAGGAAATTTTTAAAAAAGCAAAACAGAAGCCACTCAGACTATGTCCTCTCCCTCTTACTGCCCCAAAGGAGGAGAAGAACCATTATGATGGCAGAAGACAGTAGCAAAAACACCACCTAGAGACAGCTTCATGTTCAGAAGAGAACACTGCACCTCCTCATGCTTTTGGGTTCTTGACATGATTAGAGAAACTTCTCTAGTAGCAAATTATAGAAATGTCTTAAATCAGGGAATATTTTAACTGAGTCATTGCTAGTTTCTTTCTGGTCTAGCAGTATCCATTTGTCCTCTTAGCAAACCCTTGAACATGCTTCAGTGTCCATCCTAATACTAGGAGAAAAACTCCGGGTGAATAATTCTGTGATCTTGCTAATGGAGAAAGTCTGCTTAAGAGGAACTGCAAAGGTAAAAATATAAAATGATGGGAGTGGCAGCTGATTTCACAAATGTTTAAAACTTCTGTATATGAAAAGTGCCTTAACCAAAATGGAAAGGTAAAAAACCTGAAACAAATTTTTGGAAGAAATCTTGGTATTTCCTTCCTTCCTCTCTTCTTCCCTCCCTCCCTCCCTCCCTCCCTCCCTCCCTCCCTTCCTTCCTTTTCTTTCCTTCCTTCTTTCTTTCTTTCGTTCTTTATTTCTTTCTTTCTAAGATTTTATTTATTTGAGAAAGAGAGAGAGAGCACAAGCTGGAGGAGGGGCAAAGGAAGAGGGAGTCCCAAGCAGACCCTGCACTGAGTACAGAGTACAAAGCAGGGCTTGATCCCATGACCCTGAGATCATGACCAGGAGATCACGACCCAAGCTGAAAGCAAGAGTCGGACACTTAACTGCCTGAGCCACCCAGGTGCCCCAATCTTGGTGCTTTCTATTAAATTTAAAATGTGTGACTCAAAAGTTAAACCTGTATTTAATTATTCTCCAGAAATACACAAACTAGTGCACCTAGATACATGTATGAGGATATTAGCAATAGGACTGTTTGTGGTAGTGGTAGTCGTAGTGGTTAAGAAGACTGAAAAAACCCTAAAAATTCTTCTGTAGCTGAATAAGGTATGCTCCATTTAGATAGTAGGATACCACACTGTTTATTTTTTAAAAGTTAGGTAAATTTATATGCACAGTCATAGAAAGATGTCAAAGATATAGACAGATATAGATATAGATATATAAACATACACGAAAATAGACCACATCCAAGATATACACATATACATACTCATATTTAGTAAGATATATGGAAGGCAAAAAAAATCTGCTTGAATAAATGTCAACCATTCTATTAGTTTCCTTTTACTGCTATAACAAAGTATTACAAACGTAGTGGCTTATAACGACACAGATTTACTCTCTTTTAGTTCTGGAGGTCAGAAGTCTGAAATCAGTCTCCCTGGGGCTAAAGTCAAGGTGTTGGCAGGGCTGGTTCCTTCTGGAGATTCTAGAGGAGAACCCATTTCCTTACCTAACATTTACATTTTCTCCCAAATTCTCCCCCAAATATATAGCTTCAGTTCAATCCAATCCCAATCAAAATTGAAGCAGGAAATTTTGGCAGAATTTGACAAGATTATTCTAAAGTTTATATGGACATACAAACAACCTTGAACACCCAGAACAACCTTGGAAAACAAGAGTAAAGTCAGAAGGCTAACACTTCGTGATTTCAAGACTTACAAGGGTATGGAATCAACACATCGACAGATAAAGAGATCAGTGACACAGAAAATAGATCCATGCATATATGGACAACTGATTTTTGTCAAAAGTGCAGAGGCAAATCAGTGGAGAAAGGACAGTCTTTTCAGTAAGTGTTGCTGGAACAGTTGGATAGCCATATGCAAAATATGAACTTCCAACATACTTCTGTCGTATGTAAAATTGACTGAAGATAGGTTGAAGATGTAAAAGCAAAACCTAAAATCTTAAAACTTCTTGGCTAAATGAAGAAAATATTTGTCCCTTGGGTTAGGCAAAGATTTCTTAGATACGACACTGAAGACACGATTCATAAAAGAAATCACTGAAAAATTGGGCTTTCCCCAAATGAAAAACTTCTGGTTTTTAGAAGACACTGTTAAGAGAGTGAGAAGACAAGCCACTGACTGAGAAAAACACATTTTTAAAGGATATATGAAAACAGAGAATTTGTATCCAGACTATATAAAGAACCCTCAAAGCTCAATAATAAGAAAGCCACTCAATTTTTTAAAGGAACAATCTGAAGAGACACATCACCCAAGAAGACATCAGGGCAAATAAATCCATGAAAAGAAGCTCAACTTTATTTAGTCATGAGGGAAACACAGACTAAAACCACAATTAGGTACCACTATGCACTTACTAAGAGGGTTGAAATTAAAAAATACAGAATGTCAGGTTTGGAAGGGCCTTTGGGATCCTGGAACTGTTTTGTGGCAGATCCTTGTGATGTACTTTCTCATGAACCCTCATAGCAAAAAGAAGGGGCTACTAACATTGTTATTTGCAGATGCCAAAACCGAAGCACAGAGCAAATATCAATGGTGTTTCCAAGCTAGTTACCATCATGCCTTCACATTCCCACTCTCCTACTCTGAGAACCTCACGCCTATAAAAACTAAAGACTATTCTATAAGCTCTCCCCCGCCCCCTTGGCATTTTAAATGATTTTACTTGTTTCAGCCTTGTTCTTCAAATTTTTATTTCGTGTCTTGCAGATCTTCTGTACTTCCCCATTATTTATTTGAACAAAGATAATCACTGCTCTTATAAAGGTCTGATGAATTTTAGAATGTGACACCTTTGTTTACACATCTGAGTGACTTGTATTACAGTTTTGAGTTATCATTCAGATGTTCTGGAAAAGAAGATTGATCCAACATCGGATTCCAGTCTCTGCCAAAAATCCCTCTAAAAATACAACAAAGAAAAAAAGTAAAAGTACAATGGGGAATTTTTTGATGTATAGAGATGTAAGGACAGGGAGTGTAGAAGGGGAGTGATCACATTTTAAGAGCTAGAAAGCACAAGAATGGGTGGTAAGTGACTTATCAAGTAGAAGACATTTAAGCCTGTGGCAATTAATTGGGAGAGCCAAGAAACAGTCCGCTCTACGTTGCTGAATCCTCAAATCTCAGGAACCGGTGGCACCATGTTTCCCTGCAAATGGGAGTGAGGAGGGAACAAATCCAATAAGGATTTGCTGAAAGCGGTTTGCAGAGCACTTGAGGGCTCTGTCACTTGATGAGCCAGAGCACTTCCCCGCCCCAGTCCTGGTGGAGACAGGAGGCTTATTATCTGACACCTGTATAGACTGGAGGCAACGGGTCAGCCCATAGCCATAAGACGAGATGCCAGAATACCTGTAGCCAAGATATGACCCCTCATCAAATAGCAGGCTATTTGAAAAATCTTTTCTAGGGATGCCAACACACACACAGACATGAAATTATTGATGTTAGTGGCCCCACAAACAGATCAGCCCAACATAGAAGACTTAGACTGTATAACTCTCAACCTTGTGTTGAAAGGTTCTAATTGGCTTTTCACCCTCTGCTTGTAAATATAAACAAATTTCAATATATAACTCTGAGTAGATCTTTCATGTTATAATAATTTTTTTTTAAAGCTTCTTGGATGGGTGGATTCGTGTTTTTCTTCAGTTAGGAAATTTTTAGCCATCCTTTCTTAAAAAGTATTTTCCCCCTTTCCTTCTGGAATTCTATTTATTTATTTATTTATTTATTTATTTATTTTAGAGAGAGAATGAACGGGGGAAGGGCAAAGGGAGAGGGAAAGAGAATTCCAAGTAGACTCATGACCTGAGTCAAAATTAAGAGTTGGACGCTTAAATGACTGAGCCAGCCAGACGCCCCTCCTTCTGGAATTCTGTGCCAGTGTTGTTATGCTTGTTGGTTTCCCACGGGTCTCTGAGACTCTGATCATTTTTCTTTATTCTTTCTGTTTTCCAGATTGGATAATTTCTGTCATCTTATCCTCAAGTTCACTGATTCCTTCTTCTGCCCCCTCATATTTTCTATCGAGGCTTTCATTTTTCAGTTTCAGTTATTTCAATTTCCAAGTCCATATTTTCCACTTGTTCCTTTCTTTTTTTTTTTTAATGAGTTCTGGTTCTATGTTGGTATTCTATCTTTGATGAGTCATTGTCATTATACTTTCTTCAATTCTTTAAAAATGATTTTCAGGGTGGCTCAGTGGGTTAAGCCTCTGCCTTCGGCTCAGGTCATGATTGCAGCGTCCTGGGATCGAGCCCTGCATCAGGCTCTCTGCTCAGCAGAGAACCTGCTTCCCCCCTCTCCCTCGCCTGCCTCTGCCTACTTATGATCTCTCTCTCTCTCTCTCTGTGTCAAAAATAAATAAATAAATATGATTTTCGTTAGTTGTTTGAATGTATTTATAGTAACTACTTTGAGGTCTTTGTGAAGTTCAACATCTGAACCCCCTCAGAGACAGTGTCTATGGACTGCTTTCCTCCCACTGACCCAAATCTTGTAACTGGCTTGCCAAATTCCTTACTTTGCCATTCGGCCTTGTCATAACAATGCCAACAGTAAGTTTTATAGCCAAAGTGTTTAAAACATTATATTGGGAGGGTAGAAGAGTAGAGGTTGAAATCTTTATATTCTCAAGGGGGAGTTCAAATGATAATGCCAAAGACTGAAAAATTAAAAAGTAGTCATATGAATATTTTTTTTAGTGATACAAATATACATATAAGATAAATCAGCTAAAAAAATTTAAAATGGTTACAGGGAAGGGGAAATAGGGCGGGGGGGCATAGGGTATGTTTTCAGTCTCAAAGAAATATATTGATCCAATAAACATGTCTCTCTATAACTTTGATAAAAATTAAAAAAAATTTAAACTAATATGAAAAAAATTAAACATCAAATGAACCTTTAAGGTCAGTCATACCTGAGTTTGAATTTGGCTCCACAACTTGCTAGCTCTATGACTTTTGTCAAATACTTAGTATCATTGAGTCTCAATTTCGTCTTCTATCACATGTGGATGAGAGTTGCTTCAAAGAGTTATGATAATAGCACATACAATGAGGCCAGGCAGCAAGTATTACAAAGTAGAGAACAGACTCTATTTCCCTGTCTACAGGTAGGGTTGTATGTCCATCGCCCTCCTTGCCGCCAGCCCAGAGCCTTGGAGAATGGATTTTTGTTATCTGTCTAGCTAATAGTTAATGTAGGCCAAGTGTGTGAGGCATTGTCTGTCTCAATGACCAGCCTAGCTCCATCTGCTTCTGTCCCCCTCTAGAATGTCATCTCCCGAAGGGCAGGAATTAGTCTGTCGTCTTCTGGAGTGCCTGACAGTTTGTAGGTAACCAATAAAAGTTGTTGAGTGAATCAATGAATCAGGCAGTCTGACAGGGGATTCTATTCTCCAAATAACAATGGTTTTTTTGTTTTCTTTTGTTTTTGTTTTTTAAAGATTTTATTTATTTATTTGACAGAGAGAGACACAGTGAGAGAGGGAACACAAGCAGGGGGAGTGGAAGAGGGAGAAGCAGGCTTCCCGCTGAGCAGGGATCCCCTGCTCCTTGTGCAGGGCTCAATCCCAGGGTCCTGGGATCATGACCTGAGCTGAAGGCAGATGCTTAAAGACTGAGCCACCCAGGCGCCCCATCCAAATAACAATGTTTTTATCACCACAGCACAGGCTGCTCTCAATTGAATCTGTGCCACATATGGACAAACAACTTAAGGACAATATAGCTTCTAGGGAACATTCCAGAACATTATTATCCTTCCCAAGTATAGGACGTTAGCTTTGGCTTTTTTTTTTTTCTTTTTTTTTTCCCTTTGTTACTTAATAGAATTGTATTACCTTCTTCTCCTTTCAGTTTCTATCCCTGAGACAGTTTTTTGTTTTGTTTGTTTTTTGTTTTAATTTTTATAAGCCTCATTCTAGTATTTTATTTGGTGCTGTGGGTTAGAGTCTGGAACTGAACTCAAGAAACTAACAAATAGCTTGTGTTCAATTTAGAGAAAGCTCAATATACTAAAAAACAAGTTCATAAAAACCCTAAAAGCATGGGCAGGGTTATGAGCACCTTAAAAAGGTCCTGAACTTGCAAAAGGAATCATCTCAACCCACTGGTATATTTAACCTATTATTCAATTTGTAAAATCTAGACATAATCACATGAGGTTAACTAAAGTGAGGTTCATGAAAAGTGGGATGTACTTACACAAATACTTTATGGGACTGTCATTGTTAGTGAACCAGTTGTGGTCACATCACCCTGATTTCAGCAGCTCTTACCATACACCAGTGAAAATTGCCATTGTAACTTTGGGCAGTGTCCTTTGGGTTAAAGGAAGAGGGAAAGGAATACAAAATGAATGGTTTGGGCTCAAGTTAGCTTTTTCCAGGCCAGAGTTTATTGTTGGTTTGCATGAAAATCCCTTCTTGTTGGCCAAGAGTTCTCATAGGCGACAGCCAGGCTGCTGGCACATCAAAGGACTTTTTCCCTGAAGAAAGCCAGAGCATGCAGAATTCCTAAAGGGACCCCTCCCCAGTTGGGCGCCAGGGGATGAGCAGATGAGAATCTGTCTTGGTTGACCAATCATCACCTGCCCCAGCATCTTCAAGGGGCAGGAAACACTTCTGACCTGCTACTGGGTCAGATCTGCCGGCAAAGAACCATCTACTTGTCCCATTGTCTATAATTTGATGGTGAGGGCGCCTGGGTGGCTCAGTGGGTTAAAGCCTCTGCTTTCGCCTCAGGTCATGATCTCAGCGTCCTGGGATCGAGGCCTGCATCCGGCTCTCTGCTCAGCAGGGAGCCTGCTTCCTCCTCTCCCTGTCTCTCTGCCTGCCTCTCTGCCTACTTGTAATCTCTCTCTCTGTGTCAAATAAATAAATAAAATCTTTAAAAAAAATTTGATGGTGAGAACACCCCATCCTGGGTGATCATGGAACAGGGCAAACCTATTGGCCTGGGGTGGGTGGGAGAGGAAGGGTGCAAAGCCCTGGTCTTCTTCCAGTCTCCACCCAAGAGGGATCCTGTGTGGACCAATCCGATAGCCCTGAGACTTATTCGCTCCAGTCACCTGCCGGTTCACATTCTGCCACCTCAGCCAGGCTGCCTCCTCCAACCTCAGGACTTGGAGAGAATTACTTAGCCTCTCTGCTCATCTGTTCCTCTCTGACACTAGAGATAACAACGCCATGCTTTTCTGAGGCTTTGTGGCCAGCTATCTGGGCAGCAGAGTGACAGAAACTGATGGTGAGGTCACTTCTGAGAAGGGCTATCTGTGACTTTCATGGGCCCTGGGCACTTTTGCTTTTGTGGGCCTCTTCCTTCATAAAAAATTTTTTTGATTATATTTCATGTCTCTGTTGGTATAAAGGTGAATATAGGAACACAGAATGAAACATTTTTTCAATCTAGAAATTAATTTCTTCTTCTGATGTTAAAAGCAATGAAAATATTTTCATGAGTCCCTAAAAGTACTGTGGGTCCCAGACACTGTACCTGCTGTGCTTAATGGAGAAGTTGGCCCTGCCTACGAAGGGACTCTAAGACACCATATCCCTTTTACTACATATACTGGAGATAGCAGCTAAGAGCTGGGACCCAGGAGTTAGATGTAGATTTGCAGTGTGGCTCTGTGCTCTACTGGCTGTAGGGCCTTGGCTAAGTTGCTTAACATCTCTGAGTCTCACTTCCGCCATCTTAAAATGGAGGAAATGATACTCTCTCTGTAGTTTTGATGTAAGGATTAAATACTTAACATAGTGCTTGTCAACTGGGAAATGCTCTGTAAATGGATGACAGAAGTGATAAAACATTCCAAATGAGCATTGTTCTTCAAAGTGTAACTCATCAGGGGTTCCTACTATTCCTTAAAAAAGTGGAAGTGGAACTGAATCCACAGTTCAGAGGGTTATGGGACCATAGTAGAATATACGAGGAGTGGGAGGGCAGGGAGCAAGAAGACTATTATAAAAGTCAAGAGTTCATCTCATTCCCCATCTTGCTAAATGCCACCAAAGAAGTGGCCTCATGTAGCCGCACTGGTTATTTGGGGGACTTTCTGTCTGGTTCAGGCAAGGTTGGAGCAAGGCAGGATGGACCTAGAACTCTCTGTCTCGTTCTAGATTTGCCAGGGTCAAGTGCGGAGAACTTAGTCTCAACAGGTTGCTCTGCCCAAAGCAGGGCTCAGCATAACATTAGGCATATGACTATGAAAATAATAATGCAGGCCCAGTGGTTTTAACTAATCCAATGAAGAGATTATTTTAAATAAGACCTAACGTTTTATAGGACAGGTTCCCAGTTGATCATGTGGTAAAACAAAACAAAGCAAAACAAAATCTCTTCTTCCTTAGCTTGAAATTCATGTAAATAGGGATTTAGTTGGGTGCTTAAGATCCTTTAGAATGCAAATAACTGTAGGAGGTTTAAGGGCTATCAATCATTCACACCCTAGAGGAATTAAATTAGTGAGTCTGATTTTTCATCAGCACTTAACTGAGATTTGCACTGATGTTGAACAAGAGTTTAGATGGGATGAGGAGAAAGAAAGAAAAAGAGCATATTTTTTTCCCTGGGCTACTTAGTGGAAGGAAGACTGGAGGATTTCTGGATTGGGATCTTCCAGAGACCACGAAGTACCAGGTAGTACTGGGATCTGGAGAGGACGTTGGCATGGGGTGAATAGTAGGACACAGGGAGAAAGAAATAGAGTGAGAGATGGGGAAAATTTCTAACTTGGAATTTAAGCAAAATGGTGGAATCAGGGTCTTTAAGTGTTTTATGAAAGAATAAATTGTCATTTCCTTGGATGCAACGTACATTGCAGCCACTGTTCTGGATAATCTTTTCATATGCCCTGGCAAGTGTTAGGAAGCAACCTTTTCTCATCTCTCTATCAAATTATATTTTAGTAAGTTAGTTTGAAAAATACTATACTTCTTAATTGCTTGGTAGAATTTCCATGAGACAGTATTAAGGGTATAAAGACACAGATGGCTTGGAATATTTTTATTTGGACTTAAAACATTTCCTTTCAGATAATAGCATAGTTATGTGTATGATTTGGACCCATTTTAATAGTTTACTTTGCTGTGCTTGGCAGCTGAGTCAGCCTCATATATAATGGGAAGGTGTGGACTTTGATATCAGGGAGACATGGGTTTGAGTCTCAGATCTGCTACTACTAGTGAGTGCCTCTGAGTCTAGTCTTTTTTTCAGTACTAGTCTTGTTTTTGTTTTTGAACTTGTAATAGAAAAATGGCAACAAAAATACCCACTTCGTCAGATTGTTGTGGAGATGACTTGAGATAAATCCTACAGCGCATATTTGAAGTCCCTCAAAAAATACTAACTTCCCACTCTTGCTCAGATGTTGTTGGGTAAAAGCTTCATTATACTCGTGAAGGCCTGAAGGGGATAAAGAACTTTAAAGAAGTTTTGGAAAACCTTTTTACCAGGTACAAAAGAAACATAAATTCAAGAAGCTCCAAGTTTGGGGCACCTGGGTGGCTCAGTCAAGTAAGTGTCCAACTCTTGATTTTGGCTCAGGTCATGATCTCAGGGTCCTGGGATTGAGCCTGGTTCTGGGCTCCCCACTCAGCGGGGAGTCTGCTTGAAATTCTCTCTCTCCCTTTCCCTCCACCCCACCCCTGCTCCTGCTCATGTGGGTGCTCTCTCTCTCTAAAATAAAAATAAATAAATCTTAAAAAAAAAAAAAGAAGCTCCAAGTTTGCTCAGAACTCATATGTGTACAGTATCATTTGAGTCAAAACCCTTGAGAAAAATTCTTCCTTTATCCCTTCATCCCAGCACTTCTTAAACTTTAAGTTGTATAGGAATCACCTGGGAATCTTATTTAAAAACAGATTTAGATTTAGTAGGCCTGGAGTGGGGCCCAAGAGTCTACTTTTCTAACAAGCTTCTAGATGATCAGAGCAGCTGGTTCTAGACCCAGTACCTATATCCTCTGCTTGTTGGTTCCACAAGACAGTTGTACAGTGTTGAATAGAGTGCCTAGCATTTGGTCAGTCTATCAATATTAGATAAATGGGAAAACGTATCCTCGATAAAGTATCGTTTCCTATGACCCAAACTGGGACAACCATCGATTCTCACCGTCGAGGACATGACAAGTGATGGCTCTCACAGATCCAGTATGGGGAGACAGGTCTGTTCAGAGTCAGCTGTGGTCATCCTCCACAGGCTTGCTGGTCAGAGGCGGTCAGGTATGTGAGGGCAACAGAGCTGTGGCCTGGCCAGCTGGGTCCCTGGCATGGCCTGGCTTGGAGAGAAGAGCAGAGAAGCTGATCTGTAGTTCTGAAGTCTTGGACCAGGTTACGTGTCCCTATTCAGGGCACAGCAATCCTTGGTGGAAATGGAGAAAACATTAAGGGGCCTTTATTCTTTCTGCTAGAGAACATACTTTCTGTTCTCTGCTTAGGTGGACATCATGTTAGGCAACACAGCCTGGGGCAGGCGGCATCGAAGAGATATGCCACAAGGTTGCTAAATAAAGCAGCTAAAAGCTGCTGTGCACAGTTCCCAAGGTCCATGGTTTTACTTCTCTGAAGGACACAATTGCCCCACATTTCCACATTTGAACCAGAAAGGGGAAAAGTGTGGCATATGTGTAATGGAGAAGACAGAAAAGTGCATCAGAAAGGTGATGGACTCGGGTCAGTGAGAAGCTGCTTTCAGCCTCAGCTTTGTGGCAGTGAATCCTTGTGTGGCTGTAGGCAGCACAGTGGCTATCTGAGCTTCAGTCTTCTGATCTGTGAAATGGGGAGGCCCACACATAACTAGCAAGGTTGTTGTGAGGAATAAAGGAGAGGATGCTGTGTCAGATGGTCCCTTAATAAAATGGCACCTTTAAACTATTTTTTAAAAGATTTATTTATTTATTTATTTGAGAGAGAGAGAGAGAGAGAGAGTAGGGGATAAGGGGAAAGGGAGAGAGAGTCTTAAGCAGACTCCGCATTGAGTACAGAGCCCTACAAGGGGGGTCGATCTTACGACCCTGAGACCACGACCTGAGCTGGAACTGAGTCAGATGCTTAACCAACTGAGCCACCCAGGCGCCCCTGAAATGGCACTTTTAATGTTATGGGTTCTGGCTAGTTTCTGGAAGGCAGCACACACTCAGATAGTCAAGCAAGCCCACTTGGGTTATCCAGTCCATTATAATCTGTAATTGCCCATCAGACACTGTCTTGACTCTCCCACCTAACAGTCCTATGTGGCAGCCTCAGGAAGGTGGCCTGGGCCGGGCCAGCCCTTTCCTGCTGTTGAACCTGCTGCTGTCTTTGTTCCTGGACAGTTACATGCCTTACGGGATGCGTGAACATCTGTTAGCTAAGCAAGCTGAGCTGATTTGACAGCCCTTCTCCATGGTTCTTAGGGATGGTCACTCAACCCTTGCTCCACCCACACCCTCCTGTTGGCCCCCAGAAGAGGAAACAAAATGTTTTCCTTCTCAACTGGGGAAATTTGAGTCGACCTACCAGTGACCAACGAGCTGAGTTATTCAACTAGCCCTACAAGAAAACGGAGTGTAGGAAAAGATTTTAATGGAAATTGTTGAATATGCTTACACTTAGCATAGAGCCTGTGAGCATAAGATTAAGATAATTTTGTAGACTGTGAAGCATTGCAGGAGGTCCGATATTGTTTACTGGTTTAGAAGATGTTTTCTGGATTTCTGGTAGTCTCAGGCAGGCACTGAAGGGCACCGACCCATTTACCACATAGAAATCCATGCCCACCCAGGGCATTGGCTAAATGCGAACCAGAATCTGGGAAAAAAGCTTCAGACTTTACCTTCATATAAAAAAAAGTCACGCATCACCCAGGTTATCCATTATGTTTGATTTCAAAGCCCTATCCCTGGCTACAGTCCCAACAGGGTCAGAGAGGGAGGGTTTTGACTGTCATTTTTCATGGGGGTGGGGACAACCAGAGAATCACAAATAAAAATCACTTCTTCCCCCCTCTTGAATTTTGTCTCCTCTGCCTTCATTCTCAGTTTCCAAAGATAAATGTCCCTTATCTCCAGCGAAGCAGGATAGATCTGCAGACATTCAAATGCAAAGGCACAGAGGCTCACTTGGTCAGGGTCCTCCCAGCATGAGGACCCCACAGGACATGTAGGCTACCGTCATGATATGTTTTCGTATGTGCTTAAAGGACACAGAGAGCAGAAGGACACAGACCTTCAAATGCTTTGAAAAAGAAGGGGATGTGATTGGGGAACCGCGTGCCTGGCCAGCAGTCTCTGCGAAGCCAGTGCCCAGATAAAGCGAGCTTTGCACGGACCTTGTGAGCGATGGCGAGCTACAAGGTACCTCCAGATCTGGGAATCTTCCAGACCAGTAGCCTTCTCACACACCCTCACTGCCCAGCAGCCACAGAACTTGACTTTAGGAATTCCTCCCACGCTCACCCCTACCTCTTCCTGCTCCCGGCGCCCCTGCGCATTTGGAGGCTGGGGAAGGAGGACGGAGGGATACACACTTGTGAAATAAACATTTTTGGGAAACCTCCAAATTGTTTCAAAATCAGCAGGACACATGAGCCAGCCACAATAGGTTCACTTTCATGTGGATGCTGGAGCAGGCAAGACTTCCAAGTAAAAACTCTGAATGTGAATTTAGCTAGTTTTGGATAAAGACGCCTTTCAGCGTCAATAAGCACCATGAATGCGGCCGTGGTGCAGTTACAACTTAATGAGATGAGGGGAAGTGCACCGGGTCAGGCCTCATCTCCCAGCTTCTGTCATGCTAATCAGCTGGGCAGCCGGCAGCTGAAAAACTGCTGGAATTTTTATTTGCATTTCATTTACTTGGAAGGAAATTGACCCAGATGGTCCACAAAGGCCCTAGAAGGCTGGCAAGCAGTGTGGGGCTGCACACTTCTCAGAGGGCCTGCACTTGTCTGCCCATCCTTCTTTGAGCCTAGGGCATAAAAGATTAAAACAGCGTAAGGGAATTGATTTCATGATTTTTAGATAATTTCCCCAAGATTTCAGAAAGGACCTCAAAAACTAATTTAATCAGCCAGGAGCTCAATAGTAATTAAGAGGAAGAAAAGCCAAGATAATGAAAGAGGTGGTGAGGATTTTTTGCTGTTGCTGGTGGGAACCTTTCTTAATTAGGGAAAGTCTAAAATCTAAATGATGTTAAATGGAGACAAGCCTAGGCGCAGGGAGCCAGCGGCCGGCGCCAGGGTCTGCCCGTGATGGATGGCCCACGCAGTTCATCTTCTGCAAAGACCCCAAACAATCGGCCATAGAGGCGTCCAAACAATCGCCTTGGCATTTCCGTGGGTATTTGCCTGAATCGTGAAGGTCGGGACTTCTGGCGGGGTCCTGGGTTTGTCTCCACCTAGTCCCTTCCGAAGGGGGGCTCATTCCCACCAGATGAGACTCCTAACTCATCATGGCTCTGCGATAATGTGGGATTTGGGAGGCTGTTGGGTTGGTCGGGCTGTTTGTGTCCAAATCCGGGCTTTGTCCACAACTAGGTGTGTGACCCTGGGGGAGTTAGCCTTTAATTCCGTACCTCGGTGATCTCAGATGTAAAACGGAGAGGGCAGTAGCCTCCCTATAGGGACCCTGTGCACTGAAATGAAGTCAGGCACGTACAGGTCTTATTATCGTTCCATGGGCATTCTCTTTGGGTCTTTAAGTAAAAAATGCCTCCTGGATCAATGCAAAATGGGTTAATATAAAAAGATGGTGCCCTCCCTGTCTGATTTTGGTGCTTATAGATACCTGGTACTTAGCGGACATCCAGTAAGTGTTGATTGAACAAATGCATGAAATATCCAGTGTCAAAGACTAAGCCCATGCTCTGGATGGCACAGCAGAGAAGGGGGAAGGAACCGAGGATTTGTCCCATGGAGACATGCCCTCAGAACCCACCTACAAGTTCCCACCCCTCCTTGATTCAATCTGTCTCAGAACTCCCCACAAATCACAGGAATTGTCTCCCAACAACTGCTACCAGTTCTTCACTCCAGTGAATCAGCTCAGGCTTACCCATGGGCTGATCTAATTTTCTGACCTGAAAGCAAGTAGAGAAAGGACACATGAAGAAACGAGTCATGTCTTTGAGGATGTTGAGTGCATGAACTGAAGTAGAGTGTCTGTCTGATGGCCGGTGCTGACGCTTGCTTCCCTGACTCTGTATTTTGGATGTTGTCTGCCGCAGGTGCTCATTCCTAGATACTGATAGCCACGTGCTTGGTGGCTTTCAAGTTTGCCACCTTCCCTCAGATTCTCACCTCTCTCTGACCTCACTGGTCACATGCTTTGCACCTCCACCCACCCCCTCTTGCAGGCCCTGGGGCAAGACCCCAGTCCTGGTCTCCTGAAGAGGGTAAGCCTGGTTTGGCAGTCAACTTCACCCCAGAGGTTTTTTTGCTTCTGGCTTCTCATCTGCTTCTACCGAAAAGGGCAAGAAAGAGTATCAGACCTCAGCTCTCATGCAACGCATCTTGATTTTTGTCTAAATCTTTATCTTATGTGTAAATGTAAGGGTCTCATTATAGTGGCAATGAGAAACATTTATTCTATGTGAGTGCCAATAAATGGCTCTCTTCACTAGAAAGAATGTCTGTAGGTTAGCTTTCAGTAACAAACATTATCTCATTGGCTTTCAAACATAAACCAACTTAAATGATCTTATGCAAATCATGGGAGTCTCTTGACTCTAATTCCAAATTCAAGGGAAGGGAGTCTTGCGTGGCTCATTTGGGACAAACACTCCCCTCATCATCAAAGGAAGGGTGAGGTCAAAGTGGCTGCCAGAGTTAATGAATTAATGTTTACAAGTCACTCTTTAATTAGCACACAAGGAGCATTATAACTAATTGAAAATAAAGGCTCAATTGATTTTATCATTTTTTAAAGATTTTATTTATTTATTTGAGAGAGAGAGCAGAGCAGGGAAAGGTGGGAAGGGCAGAGGGAAAGGGAGAAGCAGACTCCCCACTGAGCAGGGAGCCGGAAGCCATGGGGCTCAGTCCCGGGACCCCAAGATCATGATCTGAGCCAAAAACAAGTGCTTAACCAACTGAACCATGCAGGTGCCCCTCAACTGACTTTAAAGAACAGAGAAAAGAAAATGTTGCTCCTCACTCTTTCTAACCAATCAAGAATGCGGCAGAGAAAGGGTCTCGGCAGACCTTAGAGACAAGGAACCTGCCTTCCTTTAGGCAGTGGGCATGGGTAGCAAGAATTGTTCTCCAACGAATGCCAGTGAAGAAAAGAAAAAAACACAGAAAAAGACTCCAGATGACTCTTCACAGCCTCCTGAGGATGTGTTCCATAAGTAACCTAGCATTCTAGATCAGCAGGGCTGGAGTGGCAGTGGGGTGCGGCTGCACCCCAGTGAGCTTGGGGAATCTGTATTAGTCCTGTGAGGGATGGAGGAATTTCCCACCTGGAAAGCTTGGGTGGGGAAGGGAAGGGAAGGATGGTGGATGGGGTGGGAAATTCAGGTGCCTACTCTCTTGAAAGGGAGCCTGACCAATGAGTGAGTTAATTCCCCTCGGGTCATCAGAGCTCCCCAAGAAGGAGCTTTACATCACCCAGGACGGTGCTGCTGGGAGGGAGCCTGGGCAGGCACTTGTCCCAAAGAGAGTAGCGTTTCCAAGCGCCTTGGTGCAGACAGGCTTTGCATTAGAGACCTCGAGTTCTCGGGAACTATAGCTGAAAGCAAGAAGAAAACTGGCAGAATGGGAACCCTAACACAGTTGTTCTCAACCAGGAGTGATTTTGTCTGCCTCCCCACCCTCACAGCCCTCCAGTGGCATTTGGCAACGTCCAGAGATACTTTTTGGTTGTCACAGTGGGGTAGGGGATGCTACTGATCCATCGTATAGAGGCCAGAGATGCTGCCAAACATTGGGCAGTGCCCAGGACACGCTCCCACAATCAAGAATTATCTGGGGCACCTGGGTGGCTCAGTGGGTTAAAGCCTCTGCTTTTGGCTCAGGTCATGATCTCAGGGTCCTGGGATCGAGGCCCGCATCGGGCTCCCTGCTCAGCGGGGAGCCTGCTTCCCCCCTCCCCTCTCTCTGCCTGCCTCTCTGCCTCCTTGTGATCTCTCTCCCTCTGTGAAATAAATAAATAAAATCTTAAAAAAAAAAAAAAGAATTATCTGGCCCAAATGTCAACAATGTCAAGGTTGAGGAACCCTGGTGTAGGTAAAGTCTTTCTCTTGAAACACTTGTTAGCTCTCGGTCGTAGAGGTGCCTGAGTGGTAATGTTGGCAAAGGATGCTGACAAAGATGGTGAAGTTAGCATTGGCTGAGGCCAACATGGCGGCCATGTTGTTGAGCACGCAGACCTTGTAGAGAGTTGTTCAGGATTTGCATCCCACTTTCATTAAATAGTTGGTGGCCTTGGGAAAATTATTTAACCTGTCTGAGCATCAGTTTTCTATAAAAAGGGAGTGTTGGTAATACTACCACACAGGGCCGTTATGAAGATTAAATGGCACAAAGCATGGCAGCCTGTTCACCCCAGGAAACCGCTACATCTGCAAGATTCCGTGGTGGGGTTTCCCTTCAGGGACCAATGGCAGGTGGTAGAGCAGCTGGGATTGGGAGCTGAGACTGAGAATGGAAGATGGAGCTAACTAGAATTTGAGGAAGAGGTGCTAGAGATACATCCTTTTCCTTGGTGGCCTGCAAGACAAGAAATGAGAGGGTGGTAAGAGGACTTAGTCGCTGCCCCTAAAGGGCCAAAAGGTCTCAGCTGGGCTGGACATCAAGGCTGGTCAGTGAAGGCATCCTTGTGAGATAGGACTCATCCAGATATCAGTCCAGGAGTAAAAAGGGACTGTTGGTAGCACTTTACAATCTTCCCTGTATCTGTCTTCTCCAAGGGAAGTTTGAGGTACCTTTCTGGAGCTCCCTGCACTTCACCTTGGATTGGCCCCACACTCACCTAGTGAGCCTCCTAGATGGTGTCTTAAGTGGGGTTAAGAGACTTCCTAGCCAGACTTCCTAGCAGGTGATGTGGCTGGAGTACCACCTGAAAATAGGAAGGAATGTTGGAATGGCTTTTAGAACCACGACAGAACCCATTTCTCAGTCCTAGGTGCATCAGACAACCAAGTGCAGCATGTATGAACAAGTGTGGTATGAGTTTTTCAAGTGGTAAATTCTGGTAAGACCCTAAAGAAGATGTTAGAGGTTTTAAAAGGGACTTCACAGAACTTTGTAAGCATCTTCACATATCACACTTCTAAAGAAAGTGGGATTTTTCTTCAAATAAGAAGAGACAGTTGGGAGGCCTGGGTGGCTTAGTTGGTTAAGCATCTGCCTTCAGCTCTAGTCATGATCCTAGGGTCCTGGGATGGAGTCTGGCATCGGGATCTTTGGTCAGTGGGGGGCCTGCTTCTCCCTCTGCCTGCCTCTTCCCCTGCTTATCCTCTCTCTCTCTTTCTCAAATAAATAAAAATAAAATCTTAAAAAAGGAAAAGAAGAGAAGGTCTACTCAGTCTGATACTGGTTGCTGACAGGCCCAGCCGGGCCCTGTAGCTCTGGCAAGAGGCCTTTGGAACAAGGGAGCAAAAGGCCAGTTACTCAGCAGAGGTCCCCAGCTCTAGTGGAAGCCACAGAGGATTAAGATGTGAGGTCTTTTTCCAGAGTTACAAGGACAGCTCCCAGAAAGGAGGATTTGAACTGTGGCTAAAACATACCTCCGCCTCGGTGAACTTTACAAAGGTCCAACTCATCTGTGCTTTCAAAGTCACCAGTGACCAGCAACTCCAAAAAGGTCTTGGCCAATGCAGAGAGCAGCAGAGACTTTCATGTTATAGTTATGAAAGTGTATCCGAACATGGGCATGCATTTTGGGATTAAGAAGCTACTGAGCTCAGTGGAGGAAGATGCTTAAGGCAGTGAGTCTGGCAAAATAGATCCAGATGTGGCAAATAAGAGCGGCGTCATTTACAGTGAAAGGCTCTTGGGGGCTCGGACCACATGAGAGAGCAGGGAGACCTTTTGAACTCTTTTTGTTAATAAAGCCAGTTCTGGTGGTGGAGGGCACGAAGGAGGAGAAAAAGAAGGAGACAGGTTTCTACAAGCTTGTAGAAAAATGCAAGGCTGCAGACTTAGCCATTAGATCCCCACTTCTGGCTTTGGTGGCAGAGGCTACCACGCAGGGGCAACATCAGCTGGCCTTGAGATTGGGAGGGGCCAGGTCCTAACTGCCAAACTGTGTTTCTCTCAGCCAACACTGCAGGGACCAGAAGAGCATGCCTGTCCAGTATTTTGGTCTGTCCCAGAAGATGGGCTGGGTCTCTAAGGGAACACAAATCCCCCAAAACCAAGAGTTTGCATAAGGAAGGATAGGGAATGACCCTAGGGTTTCAGGATGAGCCACCTTTATCCTTGCAGAAATTGATTCCACTTAGATGGGCACTCTGACTCTCTTCCCCAGGAGCAGTCAAGGCCCCAGACCAATGTGGTGATTGATATAGAAGGATGACATGCTTTGTGGTCATAAAAGATGAGAACCAGGTGACTAAAGTGCAGTCAGGCTTTTCTGTTGTTACCACTTGTTCTCCTAGTAAATTCAAGACCTGGAAAGGCCAGCCCCCCAGAGCACAGAGGTCTCACACGGTTCTGAGCACAGCAGGGTATGTGCTGTTCCCAGTAGAATTCCTTGGGAAGACCGGGAAGACCATATGAGTGATGGATGAGGGTTATTCTGATCTCGCAGAAACGATGGAGGTGGTGGCCCTTGCAAGGACTGACCCTAGCTGCTTCCAAGTTCTGTCCCTCTATTGCTGTTAGGAGGCTGACTAGAGCTAGGTAGTTCACTGGGATCCCCAGATGATTGGCCTAGAGACAGAAGCAAAAAAACTCCAGCCTACTTCTCCCTTCCAGTGTTTTATTTTAGGGAATTCCACTGCCTGAGCCCTAATTTATTTATAGGAGCCTCAGTGACTTGAGAAGCAGAAGAGAGTTTAAGGAGAACCCAATGACTGTGACAACAGTGTTTTTTTTTTGCATGAGTGAGGTGTCCTCTATTTGTTGATGGCATCATCCTCGAGTCTCTTTGTCTTTATGCTTCTCTAGTTAGAGTAGAGAAAAAACCAAGCAAGATCCAAGTGTGCAGAGATTCCCACACCTAGCTGGAGGAAGACTGAATAGGATACAGTATGTATACAATAGGATCTGAGCCATTCGTCCTGCATTACTTACAAGGGTTGAGTGTTTCAGTGTGTTAAATCCACTAAGTGTTGCCTTGTGGAATAAAGGGGAAAAAATCAAGTTTTATCTGCTTTTTTTATCAGCTAGGAAGGATACCCCAGTTATCCCAGGAGGTGGGTACATTTCAGTGTCATGGAGATGGTATTTAGAGACTAGAGTGGACTAGGGGTTCTTGGGTACCTTTGCCCCAAGATACTAGATGAGCAACAGATGTGGTTAAATTGGGGTCTTCCTGTGGATCCAATGTTTATGTCCCCCTCCAAATTCATATTTTGAAGCCCTACCCCCCAACTGGGATGGTATTAGGAGGTAGGCCTTCGGGACGTAATTAGGGTTAGGCAGGGTCATAAGTGTGGAGACCCCATGAATGGGAGTCACTAGAGAGCTTGCTTCCTCTCTGTTCTCTGCCATGTGAGGCTGTAATGAAACATTGGCGGTCTGCAACTGGGAAGAGAGCTTTTACCAGATTCCTACCTTGCCGGCACCCTGATCTTAGACGTCAAGCCTCTAGAACTAGGAGTAATAAATTTCTATTGTTTATAAGCCTCCTGGTCTATGGACATTTTTGTTATAGCAGCTTGACTGGACTAAGACAGGTCTCTCATAGGGGTTCGAAGTGGGGGCTATTGGTCTTCTTAATTTATACTGATCAGCTGAAGGCTTAGGCATACCAGTACCCCTGGGCACCCATCTTAAATATATCTCTTAACTCTTTGGTTCAGGCCTTCATTTTCTCATGTATAAAATGAGGTTGCATGACCGTATGGGAATATTGTTTTGAAGTTTTTACAAAAAAGATAGGAAAAAAAGAAGCAGAAACACTGGTTTCAGAATCAGACCTCAATACATATTAGTTTTCTTCATTCAGTTCTTTTTTCTGCCTATCTGCTTTATAGCCATCATTCTTGCCTTCCTTCCTCTTTTTTTTTCCCTTTCTTCCTTCCATAAATATTGAGCTTCATAATATTAACTCTACTTCCTTTGTCTTCAAATCACTCCTGGTTTCTGCCCTTTCTTGCTTAATTTGTTTTATTCTGTCTTGTAGTCAGAAGTCTTCGAAGTTCTCAACATAAAACATGGTGGCTCTAACATTCCAGGATTCACTCAGGACAAAGAATATCGATCCCACGCCAACTTGTAGAACCTTATGTGGTATTATCTGCAGGACTTTCTGCTTTTCATTGGCTGGTGGCAGACCAGGACAAAGACAGGAGACAATAGGGATTCTGTGCCTGGAATGGTCACTTTTCATTTAAAAAGAAGTCACTCCTGCCCAAATGTGCTTATGCTTTAGAAGAAATCCAAGAATCACACTGGACGTGACCATTTTGAAAATGGGGGGATGTAATAAATATCTGAGTTTTTCAATGCCTCTTCAATGTCTCATTTGATGTGGTAATCAGACCTCTTCTTGTTTCCTAACCAGCCCCATCAGATCACACTTCCTGGGGTGTGTACCTTCAGGGGCTCCGTTTTTTTTTTTTAAAGATTTATTTATTTTATAGAGAGAAAGAGGATGTGCATGAGCTAGGGGAGGGGCAGAAGGAGAAGAAGAGAGAGAATTCTTAAGCAGACTCCACTTGAGCACCAAGTATGAAATCAAGAGCAGAAATTAAGACTGAGCCACTTAACTGACTAAGGCCCCCAGGCCCCCATCAGTGGCTCCTTTTTATACATAAGGTTCAAAGTACTGCCCTTGTATATTCCACTGTGGGTAGTGAACCTCTTCAACATGAGAGGAGCTCCACATTCTCACCTGCTGACTGCCATTATTTTGTGGGACTAGCATCATTTCCTCTTAGATATAGCTTTTAAGCTGACCGTAAGAGGATGCCTCTGATGCAAAGTATGTAGGTTTCAGCAAAGGTGCTCATGATGTTCTTAAAGGCAAGATGACTGGATAATAACTGCACTGTTAGGCAAACTCACAGCTGCATGACCAACTGTATCCAAAGAGCATTAATTAATGGATCCATTCATTCATAACTATTTGTGGATGAATATTGTATTATTTAGGATTCCTTGCTTGCAACCTAGAGAAACTTACTATGGCTAACGTAGCAAAAGAGGAATTTATTGGATGGCTAGTGAATTAAAGAAGAATTGGAAAATAAAACCTCAGGTAAGAAAGGAATCAGGAAAGTGCCAAGGATCTTTCAGCAAGAACTAAAGGGCAATATCTTCAGGACTCTGTCCAGGAAATGACTCTGCTTTAACCATTTTCCATTCTGTGTCACTGCTGAAGATTCAGATTCCCTAGAAAGAAAGTCTCAGTTGCCAGGCTTAGACTAGAAAGGGGGCAGGGGCAGGGTGATTAACATAGAGGGCCACAGGGAGTGAGGGAGAATAGTTCCCAAAGAAAATGTGATGCTCTTGCAACATCAATAGAGGGTAGAAAGAAGGCTGGGTAGGTAAAAACAAAGTCCACATGGAAAGAAGTTTCCACTGACAAACCATAAGGTTCTGTCCTTGACCATGACCTGTTCAACACTTTTAATCAGGGTCTTGGATGGAGACAGTAGTGGTAGACCTAGAAAATAGGACATGACCCAAAGCTGAAGGGAGAGCTAATAATACAAATGACTGGCTTGAATAGTGGAAGATATTAAAGACATGACATACAGAGAAGTCCTAGATTAATGTCAAACAATTATTTCATGCTCTTTCAAATGCCCATCAACAGTATCCTTAGTGGTGAAACATTGGAGACATTCCCATCAAAACCAGGAATAACAAGCAAAAGTATTTTATTTATTTGTTTATTTATTTATTTAAGATTTTATTTATTTATTTGACACAAAGAGAGATCACAAGGAGACAGAGAGGCAGGCAGAGAGAGAGGGAGAAGCAGGCTCCCTGCTGAGCAGAAAGCCCAATGAGGGGCCCGATCTTGGGACCCTGAGACCATGACCTGAGCCGAAGGCAGAGACTTAACCCGCTGAGCCACCCAAGTATCCCAGTATAATATTATTTAACACTGTTTTGAAATTTCTGGCCAACACTGTTGGAAAATTGGAAACTGCCAACATGCTACATTGTACAACTCCAAGGAATATTATTCATATCGGTCTATGTGAATGGTGCTTTTGGAATTGTGTAATTGTGTCTATGTGTCTGTTCATGGCGGCCCTGGAAACAAAAACACAACTATTGGAAAGGAGAAGGAAAGTTATCATTATATGTAGATAGTGTAATTTCCACTTAGAAAATGCAAGAATTGAAAAAACTATCAAAATTTATAAAATAATGCACCTAGGTGGCATGATCTGTTATATATGAAAAATGAAGTGGGTGGGGAGATGGGTGAAATAGATGAAGAGGATTAAAAGAACACTTTTCATGATAAGTGCTAAGTAATATATGGAATTGTTGCATCATTATATTGTACACCTGAGGCTTATTTAACACTATACATTAATTATACTAGACTTAAAAAAGAGATGAGTGAGTTGCTGATAGCTAAGGCACAGCATAGTGATTATAGTCAACAATACCGTATTTCATATTTCAGTGTTGCTAACAGACTAGATCTTAAATGTTCTCCCCACAAAAAAAGTGATAATTATGTGGCATTATAGAAGTGCTAGCTAATGCTACAGTGAGAATCATATTGCAATATATGAATATATTAAATTAACAGGTTGTATGTCTTAAAGTTACAGAGTGTTATATATACATCATATTTCAATAAAAATAGTTGAAGGATTAAAATTGTTTTAATGAAGAGTATTTTTATACCAAAAATACTAAGTCAGAGCATATAATGGGAACAAATCCATTTGTGTTAGAAACAACCTTCTCTCAACACAGACAAACACACACACACACCCACATCCCCCCCACCCCCCCACATCTGTAGGTATAATCTTAATAAGAAATGTGTAGGATTAATCTGGAAGATAATTAACTACAAATCTTTCCTAAGAGATACAAGGACCATATGAGCAAATGATGAGATGCTGTAGACAGTATTTGTCTCTGCCCTCCATTCCTATGTTGAAACTTACTCCACCAATGTGATGGTTTTGGGAAGTGGGGATTTTGGATTAATTAACAAAATTAATCACTTTAAAGTGAACAATTCAGTGACAATTTGGTACATTTTGTGCAGCCATCACTCCTAATTCCAAATTGTTTTCCTCACCCCAAAAGGAAACCCTGTGTCCCTTAAACATTTGCTCCTCATTCCTCCTTCCCTCTAGCCCCTGGAAATCACCAATCTACTTCCTATCTATGGATTTGCTTACTCTTGATATTTCATATGAATGGAGTCATACAATGGATAGCCTTTTGTTTCTGACTTCCTTCACTGAGCATGTTTTCAAGCTTCATCCGTATTGTGGCATGTATCATTCTTCATTAATGTTTATGGCCAAATCACATCCCACTGTCTATATATGCCACAATTTGTCTATCCATCATCTGCTGATGGACATTTAGACTGTTTCTCCCTTTGAGCTAGTGTGAGAAGTGCTGCTTTGAACTTGTGTGTACATGTATTTGTTTTGGGTACCTGTTTTCCATCCTTTGAGGTATATACCGAGGAATAGAATTGCTGCGTTATACGGTAATTATATACGTAACTTTTTGAGAAACCACCAAACTGTCTTCCATAGCAGCTGAACCATTTTACATTCCCACCAGCAATGTATAGAGGTTCTAACTTCTCCACATTCTCCTCAACACTTGTTATTTTCCACTGTTGTTGTTTTAATTGTAGCCATCCTAGTGGGTGTGAAGTGGTACACCACTGTGGGTTTGATTTGTAGTTTCCTAATTACTAACGATGTTGGGCATCTTTTCAAATGCTGGTTGGCCATTTGTGTATCTTTTATGAGAAAACATCTATTCAGATGCTTTGCCTATATTTCAATCAGGTTATTTATCTCTTTATTGTTGAATTGTAAGTGTGCTTTATATATTCTGGATACAAGTCCCTTATCAGATATGTACTTTGTAAATATTTTCTCCCATTATGTTAGATTGTCTTTTTATTTTCTTGATAATATCCTTTGATGTACAAACATGTTTTTCATTTTGATGCAGTTCAATTTATTTTTTTTGTTGTTGTTGCATGGGCTTTTGTGTCATATCTAAGAATCCATTCCCAAATCCAAGGCCATGAAGATTTACCCCTATGTTTTCTTCTAAGAGTGACAGTTGACTTTGACTACAGGACACCATGACAGCTTTTTCAAACCTTCCTTAGGCTCCAAGGCAGTCTAGCATGCTTCCATCCTGCTCTTCCTTCCTCTCTCCTTCACTCAGGATCAGATTTGCCTCGTGGTCTGATAGCCCTACCAGCCTTCCCTAACTAACGCTTCGATGTCTCTCACTTCCTTTAATAATATTCTCACACATTGAATCCTGTCTTGGTACTGGCTTCTCAGAGTATCCAGACTAAAACAAGATTGAAAGATTTGCCCATTGAAATACTGGGAAATACTGCAAAGTTTGTCGATATTTACCGAGAGTATTATTAATTTAATTTCTACGAGTCTGTCTTCAGCAAAACCGGTAATCAGAGATGCCAGCAAAATTTAAGCTAATGTAGAAAGCTGTTCCAAATAATCCTAAATTGTGATTTAGAGTCTGGCATTCTGCTGAACATCTAGCTGTGGCCAGTGTCCTGACCTTCCCCCACATATATTTTGTGTAAGTTGATGTGGTGGGGATGGGTAGTAACTCTTTGATTTAATTTTATTTTATTTTATTAACATATAATGTATTATTTGCTTCAGGGGTACAGGTCTGTAAATCATCAGTCTTACACAATTCACAGCGCTCACCATAGCACATAGGGGAGGAATAGTAACTCTTGAGGGATCGAGTGCTTTGGTGTCTGGGCCAGAGGCTGACGGCAGAGAATATGGAGGAAGACATGCTCTCCCTCTCTGCATGAAATGTAGATGCCCTGGCATCACTCACAGTAAAGGCAGAGTGGACCATTGTCTCTTCCTGCAACAGACACACTGAGAGCAGGGGTCACCAGCATCCTGTCCCAGGGGCCACCAGCAGCTGCAGTCATGCTGACGACCCTCTCTTAAAGGATTCATGAGTAAATGGACATCCTTTGGGAAGATGAAAAAGGAAAAAATTGGGCCCAAGCACGTGTACATCACCCTTGGTGTCCCCCAGAAGACTTTAAGATTTTTTTTAAGTTATGTCTATACCCAACGTGGGGCTCAAATTAACAACCCCGGGATTAAGAGTTGCATGCTCCAGCAACTGAGTCAGCCGGGTGTCCCTCCCGGACTTTAAGAGGGGTCTGTTGTTGAGGACCAGTTGGTAGGGGCTGTGGAGCCTCTAGAATGAAGTGATGCTATTAGTTAGGGTACTTCTGGTTGCAAATAACAGAAAGCCTGTTCTAGCTGGCTTTGACATCAAGAACACCCCTGCCCCCACACCTCACCTTGGCCCCGACCCTGGCTCTTCCCTCTCCCTTTCTCCCCTTGCAAATGGGTTAACTTGTCCCTAATTATCCAAAAGCTCCCAGTGACTTACCCGGTACACTTACATAAATAAAGTGAGGAATGGATCACAGAACTGGATCCTGCATATGGTATCTCACTGATAAACCATAGGAAAATAAGCAAGGGGCTGCTCCTTGGCCCATCCAGATTAATAATATCTGCCTTTTCTTAGAAAGCTTTGAGAGTACATGAATATCCAGAAAGATTGTTGACACGCTAACTCATACTATGGATACTACTGTTACACCTAACCTCTAAGTATAAAATGCAGAATTATAACTATTGTAGGACAAGTCAAGAAAGGGAATAGGGCAGAGGATATTTGGAAAACAATCTGCCTTTGGCTAACAGGCAACGAATATGCTAAGAATCACTATTGTCTGATCCTTATTCAAGTTATCCCACAGCTGTACCCATACACTCATTGGTCGTCGGGAGGAGTGGATTGCCCCGTAAGATTTAACTACTATCTTCAGTACTTTGTTCTGGGGAAAGACACAAGCAAGTAAAGGATTCCTTGCGGATGAAGTCCCTCATGAATGGTACAACTGAGGGGAAATAGGTGCCTGGTCCCATTCAGGTTTGGGGAGGAGATACATTTGAAGGACTTCTATTCTTCACTCAGAGAAGTCCAGGGGTGATGCAGCTCCCGGTGTGGTACTTCAGGTCTTCAACTTGGCTTCTCCACCATTTTCCTGGCTCTGCTTCCCTCTCTGGACTATCTCATCTCTGGCTTGATGCTAAAGGCCCAGAAAGAGATGCACCTCCCTTTTCTGGATGTTGCCATGCCTCGGATAAAAAAAAAGAAGACACTCTTTTTTTCTAAGAGTAAAGAAATTCTCCCCAGAAGCCCCAGCTGGTGTTCCCCTATATTCTGTTGGCCAGAACCATATCTCAAGGTACAGTCCTACCCATTGGGTTGCTAGGGTGGGATTTACTTCCACTTCATTATGTAGGGAAGGGGAGAATTGTTGAATAAAAGCAGAGATCTTTTAGGTAAAGCAAAAAAATGGATTTAGGGTAGGCTATCAATAGAGTTTAATAAATGGCCATTTTTAGTGCTACCTTACTTGGGACTTGGAAATATGGGTTATATTCATGACACTCAGACACCCAAAATAACCTAAATGTTCCCTGGGATGATTGCAATGGTTTCTTTAAAGTGGTCTGCTGGGCGCCTGGGTGGCTCAGTGGGTTAAAGCCTCTGCTTTCGGCCCAGGTCATGATCTCAGGGTCCTGGGATCGAGGCCCGCATCGGGCTCTCTGCTTGGCAGGGAGCCTGCTTCCCCCTCTCTCTCTCTGCCTGCCTCTCTGCCTCCTTGTGATCTCTCTCCCGCTGTGAAATAAATAAATAAAATCTTTAAAAAAAAAAATAAAAATAAAGTGGTCTGCTTATCCTCCACAACGTAACCAGAGTCACGCTTGCAGAACGTACATGGGATCCCATTCCTCAATTGCTCAAAACCTTCCGCTAGCTCTCCATTCATTAGGAATGATATCAATATTAAACATAGTACTGATGATAATTGCTAACATATTTTGCCCACTGGGCCCGCACCATCTGGCTCCAGCCTCCCCTCTGAGCCATACTCTCCTCCCTCACTGGTCTTTTTACTGTTCCCTGAAAATATCAAGCTCATTTCCACCTCGAGGTGTGCGCAATGTCTGTTCTCACTGCCTGGAATGCTACTCCTCGCCAAGTTACTTTACATCACTTGATCCTTCGTGTTGTTCTGGTCCATGTCCAGTTGTCCCTCCCTCAAAAGAGGCTTTCCTGACTACCTTCTCTCAAGCAGTCCTTCTCTGCCACTCTTCAAATCCCAAACCCTACTTCACTTCTTTAAGTATTTTTTTTATTCCTAGGTATTTTATTATTTTTGGTGCAGTTTTAAGTGGGATTGTTTCTCTTTGAGTATTTTTAATTGAGAAACATATCACATATACAGAAGTGGGTGAATGTACGTCTACAATTAAGACAATGCTAAGTAGGTGCCCACGAGCCCTTTGCGGAGATTAAGGGATAGAAAATTGCCAGTATCTTTCATGTTCTTTCTCTGTCACATGCTCCTCTTTCCTTCCCAGAGTTATCCTTATCCTGACTTTTAGACTAACCCTTCCCTTGCTTTTCTGATGTTTTAAGGCCTGTGTATGCATCCCCAGTTGTACATTGGTTTAGTTTTTAAAAAACTAAGTAGCAGGTACAAAATTATTTTTTTTAAGGGAAGGACAATATGGTTGCTGTTGGATGAAGGCCCCAAGCAGAAGAAAGTGTTCTCAGCTTCCCTGACTTTCCAAGAGCCCAAGGCTGCCTAGAGGGCATCTGAAAGGACTGTAGTATGGACTAGGTACTGGGTATCCAGCAGAAAAAGGGTCACAGAGACTGGGCTGCTCTGTATTTTCTGCTTCTATGTTCACCATGGCCTACCTCCATCTTACTAGGGGAGATCAAAGCAGAATCCTTCCATCTGATGAAATGAATGTCCTCAGCAGATTCAGACAGCAGAGCATGAACAGACATAGAAGGAATGATGACTCCCCAATTTTTGTCTCTCACCTGGACTCTTCTTACACTCTAGACATACACATCCATTCACCTAATGACATTTCTGCCTGAATGTGTGATGGGCATGTCAAATTCTATAGGTCCTTAACTGTGTTCCTGTCTTCTTTCTTTCTTCTCTTGGAGTCATTCATTACTCACCATTAATTCCTTTCTTTTCTATTCTACATCTAAGTTTTCAGCCAACCCTCTTAGCACTCCCCTAAACTTATAGCCAGAATCTGACCTCATTTCTCAATGTTTCCCACCTCCTCACCACCCAACCTGCCATTAATTAAATCCCTCCTGGATTTTCTCAAAGGACTTTTAACATGTAAGTTTCATGAAGGCAAGAGTTGGTCAGCTTTGTTTATTATTTTATCCTAGGATAAATTTGCAGAATTCTTCTGGATTCTTGATTCTTGGTCTCTGTTTTATTGTAAATGACTTTCCTGCCCGGGTGGCAGGGGGGAGGTGGGGGGGGGTGGATAGGTTTGTCTGGTGTCTGTTAACCCTTGATGTTCTGCTCATGATTGGAGTTAGATCCACAAAACTGTTTGGGAGCTCTGACTGTGTGCTTGGGCTACTTGACTTTGAGTCTCACTCTACAGAGTACTTGGCAGGCCTGTTGTTGAGGAACCTCCACAGCTCCTTTAGTTTTCCCCTTGAACTGAAAGATTTACCAGTTTCCTGCCTGTAGGGTAAGAGTCTGGCCGCTCATGTTCTGAGAGCGAGATGGCAGAGTGAAACTGGCAAGGGTGAAGTGGGGAGTGGAGCCTGGCGGTCTCAACATTCAGCATGCACTGAGCTCATGGTTATCCTCCTGCTCTTAGGATGGCACTGTCTCATGTCCTCTTGTGCCAAGTACTCTTTGGGGTACAACCCCCACCCACCCCCATCTCCTTTTATGATAGGGAAGGGAAAATCCCCAGTGGAGTGGGATGGTATGGGGGTCTTGGGACAGCACTGCTTCACACGTGGTTTCACCTGGCCTCTTTCTTTCGATTCCTCTTCTTCACTCGCCTTCCCAGAGATCCCTGGTGCTTCCAGTCCCTGTGCCTTTTGAGAGTTTCGTGATATAAAGTGAGTAGAGTTGGGCACTTAGCTGGCTTAGTTTTTCAACATTTGTTTCTTATCTGTCTCTCCAGTTTACAATGTCTGAATTTTATTTTTGCTCATTTCCTGTTCTGGATTCTCCAGGATTATGTTTTAGAAAAATCACTTTATGTGGTTTTAGTGCTCCAGATTCAATTGGATGCATGTGCTTACTCCATTATATTAAACCTAGAACTCCTTGCTTCATCTTTTTCATACAGCTGTCAAAGTTTGACATAATATTATATATTTAAGTGCTCATTTTTAAAATTTCTCCCATTGGAGTGGTTACTCTTTGAGGACAAAGACTTGGTCCATCATGTTTATTACTATATTGCTATATATTGCAATACACAGCAGGGACTCACTGAATATATTTGAATGTTTGAAAGTTTGAAAGGGGAATTATTATAGATATTATAGTACATTTACGGGGTAGAAAATTATGTGGTTGTGAAAGAAGCTTCTACTGAATTTTTAACAATGTGGAAAAACATTATAATAAAATTCTGAGTGATGATCACACTTTACAAATCCAAGTTATGGTATGACTTCAATTTTTTAGGTAGGTAGATGGTTAGATGACAGGGCTCAAACAGTAAATTTTAACACTGGTTCAGTCTTCTGGGATTATAGCTAATTTTTATTTTCTCTGAAAATTTTTCATGTATCAAAAATATTTTCTACAAAAGATAGGTATAACTTTATGATCAGAGTAAAGTAAACAAGCAGTTTTTTTAAAAAAATTAACTGCATAAATACTGGTTGGGGATATCCTGCCTTTCAGGTTGCAGTACTACAATCAAATTCTGATATTAACCACCCAGAGTTAGTGCAGACTCAAGGGTTCATCAACAAGACTGCCCTTATGTCAGATGCCACCTGCAAGTTTGAAGGTCCCCAGGCCACCCATAATTCTGACCACAACTGGCTATCAACATAGAGGTTCCCACAATCCCATCAGGTTTGTTTGATAATTCTCTAGAATAACTCTGAGAACTTGGGAAACTCCTATGCTTACAGTTACAGTTTTATTATAAAGGATACAAATCAGGACCAGTCAAAGGAAGGGATACATAAGGTGAGGCCTTAGAGCATTCTGAACACAGGGCTTCCATGCCCTCTCCCTGTGGAATAATGATAGCTCACCTTCCTGGCACACTGATATATACCAATCAAGAAATGATGTTCACCAACCAAGAAACTCACCCAGACCTCAGTGCACAGAGATTTTATAATGTTCAAAGTTTTCATTGGGATTTCACTACATGAGGCATGACTGATGGAGACGTTGGCTACAAGACTGAATTCAGTCTCCAGGCTCTTCCCCGCCAGCAGGTTGAGGGGGCTCAAGGTCTCAATCCCCAATCATATGACTGGTCTTTCTGGCAGGAACAGTCCCATCCTGACTCACCTCATTAGCATCACCTCACATGTGGTTGAGGGCCCACCATGAACAATAAGACACTTCTGTCACTGAGGAAATTCTGAGGAAATTTAGAGGCTATCTCCTAGAAACCAGGGTCAAAGGCCAAGTTCTTTATTCTATAGCATGAACACATTATGTAAAATTTCTTAGGGTTTTCAGGTCCTCAGTAGGAGTCTGCAACATGTTAGGGCCATCAAAAATAATAAAAACAACAAAAACAAACTCATGTTGACCTGCAACACTGGATCCATCAAGTGTTAGTTTGTCAGGGCCACCGTAACAAAGTACCAAAAATGGGGATGCTTAAACAAGACACATTTATTTTCTCACAGTTGTGGAGGCTGGAAGCCTGAGATCAAGGTTTTGGCAGAATTTCTATCTTCTGAGGCCTCTCCCTGACTTGTAGGTGGCCGTCTTCCTTCTGTGTCTTCATGTGGTTTTCTCTGTGTCTGTGTCCAAACTTCCCCTTCTTATAAGGACACGCATAACGTTGGATTAGGGCCCACCCTGGTGGCCTCATTTTAACTAAATCATCTTTTAAAAAATCCCGTATCTGAAATACATGCATATTCTGAGGTACTGGAGGTTAAGACTTCATCACATGAACTGGAGGTTTTACCACATGAACTGGTTCACCACATGAACACAATTCAGCCCATAGCACTCCATCCTCTAACACCTCAAAACTCCTGTCTTCCGCACATGCAAAATACACCCACCCCATCCCAACGATCCCCAAAGTCAGCCTATTCCAGCATTAACTTGAAGTCCAAAATCTCACCCAAATATCTTCTAAATCAAGTGTGGGTGAAACTCAAGAGGTGATTCATCCTGAGGTAAAATTCCTCTCTATCTGTGAACCTCTGAGGTTAGACAATAAGTTACATGCTTCCAAAATGCAATGGGGGACAGGCATAAGATAGATGTTTCTCTTCCAAATGGGAAAAGTAAGAAAAAAGAATGGGATCATGGTTCCCAAGTAAGTCCAAAACCTAGCAGGGCAAACTCTGTTAGATTTTAAGGCTCAAGGACTACCCTCTCTGGTCCATGCTCTGTCCTCCAGGCCCAATGGGGCCATCTTGTTTTTGGGTGGACAAGAGAAGGACAGTGGCCTGGCTCCTCTGGAACTGAAGAAAGGATAGTCCTAGTCCTGAGTTTTTTGAATTAATGATTAATAAAAAGGGATGCCAACAAATCCAAAGATTCCCTCTATGTTTTACTTCAGTTGCAAGAAGAGAAGAAACTGTCTTTTTACTACAAGGTCATATGACTACCATGGAGAGCAATAAAATAAGAGTCCCATGTCGCTGAGCTCCAGTTGCTCCATCTACGAAAAACCCAAAACTAGGAAAGGCAGTAACTTTCCAGAGATATCAATATAGGTTTTGTCCCAAGAGGGGGTAAAGAGACCACAGTTCTCAGGGAAGCAGAGCTTTTAAATAGGGGCGTGGGGTGGAGGCCGTGGTCACGCCCCTCCTGGCTCATCCTGACACCCTTCATCTGGTCGTAGGGAGCACACTTTGGGGACAGCACGACAAAGGGGCACGAAGCACGGTGTGATTTCTGCAAGGGAGAGAATAGCGTTAACAGTTCACTTTCTTGGGGTACCTTCCTGACTTCTACTATTTACATCTTTCCGCAGATACGTATTTTTATTCTATTTTAAAAGCTAGCCTCAGGAAAATAGCTCTTACCTCACAACAATAACCCCTAATGAGTGCTCACCAATAGTTAATTTAGTGTGTTCTTCTGGACCGCATTCTCAGCCACATGCACAGAATCACAAGAGCGGTGATTGGAAGGAGCTTCCACAAAGTTCCCCTCAGAGTGTGGGCTTTATGATCACACAGATCTGGTTCCATTCCGCTGTGTGCTCTGTGACCTTAGAAAGTGACTTGACCTTTGAATCTCAACTTCCTCACTATGTAAATTGAGGCTAACAGTGTCTAGTTCAACAATGATGCTGTATTATTACACTGTCATAGTGCCGAGCAACAATTAGAAATAAGCTTTCTGGGCGCCGAGATATTGTTCTCTGACTTTGGAGAACTCTGTTCTGGAAGTCTTGAGATATCTACAAGTATAGTCACTCACTGAGCTTTTTGCCTTCTTCTGAGTTTAACATAGAGCCTCCAAGTGTTCCCTCAATTCTGTCTTTCTGGGCGGCGGGCAGCGGGGGGAGGGGGCACTTCATTTCCACTAGCTTCAGACTCCTCAAGCGTATCTCACCGGTATGTCTAGAATCTTGTGTCCTGGCCCCGGTGCACTGACAGAATTAGTTAGGGGGGAAAAATCACCAGAACTATGTTATTTACGAAGTGGTATTGACAGTTTGAGTCATGCTGTCTTCCTATAAAGGAACGGACAGACGGTTTTCCTACTCTTTTTAATTGGGAAATAGAGGAGAATAATAAGGCTAAAAATGAGAGAAAAAAAGAGCAGGCCAAGGTGGATGTAGCCGGAGGCCACTTTTCTGGCTTTTTATTGATAATCCCTCTCTCTCCCTTGCCTCCCCACCCCTTTAAATGAACACTGTTTGTGTCCATTTTTGCCATAAAAAACACTCACAAGAGAAAGATAGGGCTTTCAAAGCTGAAATTCTTCAATACACCAGGAAGAAAATCTAAGCTCGTTCCAAGTCCAAAAGTGTGTATTGACTAAAAAACAGGACAATTCACCAGCGGACCTTTCTAAGCAAGAGCAAATGCCCAGAGTGCAGAGTGGTGGGCCTGGCCTCGGCCTCAGCGTGCAAGGCTGCTCTGTGAGGTGGACAAAACCACCTCTAAGGAAGAAAATCTAGTTCAAGGCAGTAGCTTCCCTCGGTATTTGTTTCATCCTTGCATACAATTAAAAACAAGCCCCAGCTCTTCTCCAAAAAGCTTGTCTAGCTACGAGCCAGACTTCAAACAGCCCTTAAACGTCCTTTGCCTACACGCCAGATAGTTCAAGGAAGCCGAAAAGTGCCCAGGAGAAGATTTTGTATGGGAACGTTAACTTCCCATTCCATTTGACTTTTGGTCTTTAAAATACAGGTCAAATCAATGAATTTAATGAAGGCCGTGTAACACAATGGCTTCGCCTTGCATTTTGACCCACATAAAAGGGAGGCAGTCCAGGTCACAAAGCTTTAGCAGAACTTTAAGTGGTTAGTACACAAATGTGACAGAACGTTTAGAATCTCAGAGACTTGCAAGGCCTATTGACAAGCAGTTAAAAGTATTTGAAATAGCTGCATGAATGAACTTTGATAAGGTAACACTATTGTCTTCCGCGGCCTCTTTTTCTTCGTAAGAAAACTCCCCCAAAAGAACAAGAGTCAATGAATGTGAAATGTAGTGTCAGTTTTACTGGACTCTGGACGCCTTTCAGCACTGTGGACTTTTTGTGGTGAGTTCATGCTATTTAAAAGTATTCTTCCCTCGGAGTTTCAACCCTTGCAAATGGCGACTTTTCAGTCAGCTACCCACCCAAGTGTTTTCCAACTGTTTTCATGCCATGAATAGCTCTCTAAGTCAAAAGAAGTGAAGATTAATTTCAGTATTTTTGCCTCTTCCTGACGCTTGGATTTTTCGAGAGGGGATGCATCATCGCTCACCCTTTGGCTCAGTGGAAGGGGTAGCGGGGTTAATAAGCCATGAGGGGGGGACGAGCTATGTTCTTCTGAAGCCCAGAGGTGATTCCCTCACACCAAGGGCACAGGCAGGAAGCTCCAGTTCAGAAAATGGCCCATCACCTTTAAACTGGGAGAGAAGAGGAGACGAAAAATCTGACTAAGTGTTGAATTTTCAAGAAATGTATAGGGAAGTGGTGGGGGAGGTCCTTTCAATGACACCCTAAGAAACTGTGTGGACCAGTCCTTCCATGCCCATCCCTGGCGGATCCTTGGATCCTTTCCAAGGATCCTCTAAACCTGTCTTTATATCAATGTATATTTACATCTATGTGCGTGTATATATATATATTTTTTTGAATGAGAAAACATCCATTTTTCTGAGCCGTGTCTGAAATATCAGTCCCCAGGGGGGCCCTCGCATTGTGTGAGAGCCTCCTGGGCCCGTCGAGAAGTTGCACAGAGACAGTGGTGGGATGCGAAAAGTCTACAAAGACCCCGTCTAAAGGGCCATGTGTTGGTTTCACAGGGTTTCATGGTTCTAAGATTGGCTAAATATGCTTTGGGGGGTTTTCTCAGTAAATCTCTATAGATAGATTTTATTGTATTTTACCCTTTTGTCTGTTTTTTTGTGCTTGAAATTTCTCCCTTATTCATTGACCAGTAACTTTCTGTCACCCATCTTTGACTTCTCTCCTTACATCTGCATTTAAGCTGTCATTTACTTCTGCTGTTCCCTCTTCTCAGTATCTGACAGCCAGAGCCTTCATGCGCTTTTATCCCTTTGTGTTTGCATTATGACATAACCTGTGCAAAGTGGCCCGGCTCCCCAATTCTTGTATGTAAAATTTGCAACATTTTTTGAGACGGGTCAGTGCCCATTTTTGGGATCCTTTTCTTTATCTGAGTACCGTGTTAAAACTTTTTGCAGATGTGGCCTATTCAGGAGCAGGCTGTGGCTGCATGCAGAGATGGGGAAAAGAAGAAAAGGCTTTCCTATTTTGCGATTGCCATAGTAACTCAAACATTGCCAGTGTGTTTGCTGGTCCCGTCGGCCACAGCCTGTGAGCTTGATTTCCTGTGCAATCAAGCCCTCTACTGGAGATCATGGCTCGGGTGACACGGGGCTACACAGAGGACAGTGTGCTTGTTAGGCCTGAAATTAAGCATTTCACTTTAAAATAATACCCATTTGTATCCATTTTGTTCAACATAACAACAGCTGCTGTCCCTGGAATGACAGACTTGCCTTTTTCACCAAAGCTTCATATGACATTTATGAATGAGGCCGGTTCCATTCACTTGCAGTTTGAATTCACAGTAGTTATTTTTTGCTGGGGTTTTTTTTCCTTCACCAGCATATGGGTGAAATTCAACATGATTCGAGTAATTATATACACAGTTCATGAGGAGGAAAAAGCCTGCTTTGTTTGTATCATCTCTTTTAAACTAGTTAGTGGGCTTTAGTCCTTTTTTTTTTTAAAAAAGAAGGCAAAATATAGGAGATGAATTGGTGCCAACTTTAAAAAATGTTGATAGCCTCGAAATAGTGAACGGTAATGAAAGAAGAGGTGATGTTGTCACTGGGTTTTGTTTATTCGTTTTTGGGTAAACAGCTAAAAACATCAATCTGAGTTTCTTAGTGGGAAAGGGGTAGAGAAATCCCGGGCAGAGCCCTCCCACTGAAGTCATTAAAAAAAAACAAACAAAAAACCAAAAAAACAAAAACCGACAGCTCCAGATTCTTGTTTTGCTTGCCAAGTGTTCAGAGTCCAGAAAAATGAATAAAACCGCAAGGCGTCACCCAGGTGAAAATGTCTGATTTGGCACAAAAGACCAATTGGCCGTCCTTGTTCACAACGCTCCCCAGTTCCGCAGTATCACTGGTATTAAGAGAAAGAATCAGTGTTGTCACCGTTGACCAGAAAATGCGGTGTGATGCAGACACGTGAACAACAGCTCTGTCTAGCTCTTCTCCTCCCCCTCCTTCTCCTTCTCCCTTTTCGCTTCGCTTCACCACCAGCAGCAGCAGATTTACTAAATCTGGCAGAACACACCGTGTTTCATATCATATCACCGAAAGTCTCCCCTTCCCAGCTGAAAAACCGGAGAAGCAATAAGAAATCCACCGATTCTCAGTTTGTGAATCATTCGGCTAACAGGAACTTGACCCTGTGAGTTCAGCCTCACTCAGCAGTGCTCCCTTCCCCTGAAAATGAAAGGAACCTGAGAAGATGACTTTCACAGTTGGGGAGTTTCCATGGCTCTTGACATGTAAAAACATTTAGGACATTAAAATATTTGTCTCTGGGCACAGAGCTTGGACGAGTCAGTCTCTCTTCCCCTCCTTACCCCAGCTGGCAGAAAGTAAGATGGAAAAGCGTCAGTCGGTCCAGTTTCAATGGAAACCATCTTCCTTCAATCTCCACGGTGTTTTCCAGCCCTCCCTTTCAAAGTTACCTATTTCACAGAAAAGTCATTGTATCAGCACAAGCTATAGATTTAGGCAGGAAAACTTCTCTTCCTGAACATGATGGTTTTGGTTTTGTATCGTATATTAATATATTTGATTGTATATTGATATATACAATTGTATATAACAACTGATTGTATATTAATAGATTTTGGCAATGACAGATGATCAGGGTTCCACTCATCAGAAGGTGTGCATGTGTGTGCGTGTGTGTGCGCCCACATACGTGCATGTGCATGTGACTGTACACACGCAATATATCCAGACTATAGTAAGTCAGGTAGAAAGTCTGGAGTAGAAAATGTTCTGTATCGAAAGTACTTCGAGATGAGTTTGACACATGGTAAGCACCATCATGCACTAGTTATTTTTATCATCCTAGTAATTTTATCCATGCATATATTCAAAATTCACTTAAAACCGAAATGGATGGTCAACACTTATAAAAAGTAAACTCTCCAATAATTTCTTTACTTAAGAAACAATGGGATTCTGAAATTAATTTTTTTAAAGATTTTATTTATTTATTTGATAGAAAGAGACACAGCGAGAGGGAACCCAAGCAGGGGGAGTGGGAGAGGGAGAAGCAGGCTTCCCGCCAAGCAGGGAGCCTGATGCAGGGGTGGATCCCAGGATCCTGGGATCATGACCTGAACCGAAGGCAGACGCTTAACGACTGAGTCACCCAAGCACCTCCTGAAATTAATTTTTAACTGCACACACACCAATTGATAGCTATTTTTTCAGACACTCATCCATGTATGCAGAAACTTTATAGACTAATTGTAGCACAGTGCTAGGCAATGAGGCCAAAGATAAAAATAGCCCAGAGCCTCCTGAAGCATACACTTCAATGAGGAGACAGTTACACAAGAAGATACTTCACAACAACGTAGCACCAATGCGTGGAGCATGTTCAAGGGTAGTGGGAGTGTCTGACCATGAAGGCAGGAAGAACATCACTCATCTACTACCAGAGCTTGGAATTTGGATCATTGTGGAGGAAGAGAGGGCAGCAATGATGGAGAAGAGTGTTCTAGGTAGATGAAATCCAACATACAAAAGCATGGTGAGCTAGGTGAATCGGAGGCTTTTTAGAAATAAAGTATTCAGATAGTTGGAATATTCCTTAGTCTTTCCCCCAAAGTTTTCTGAGTAAGTAAATCATTTATTTAATTTGCATAGCGAAGATTTATCAAATGCTTATTATGAGCAAGTTACTTTGTTACTGGAATAAAAATCAAAGTATCTGCTCTCAAAAGGCTCCCAGTCTGCCCTGTTAAGTCCAATAAGGAAAACATTGCATTCTAAAACCGAATAGAAAACGTCTATAGAATTTTGGTAGCCTGGCTTCCCCGCACTCATTTAAATGACAGAGGATGAACTGTGGTCGCTCCTAACCACACCCTCTCTTTCGCTATCTGCAGTCTGAAAATGTGTTGAGTCCCCTGTGAACCGTATATCCCGTGAATATAAGAACATCTTTTGGATGGGTTTGGGCAAGAGCTTTGGACAGGACCACATTTCTGCAGCTATGGGGAAGCCTTGGGAACAGCAGAGGGACGGAGCAATGCCAAAGCCAATGGCGGGCCGCTGGCCAGGAGGGGAAGAGCCGAAGGTGGTGGGCAGCCCGACTCAGCCTTTCTAGTCCAATTAATGAATCTGTCTGTGTCTGCACTCCTCACATGTCCTGTCCTCCAAGTGTCCCATGCCATCCACTCCCCACACCTCATTTCCCTAAGCAGAGCCTCCTCGGAACTCACGGGTATAGCATAAGCAATATTTTTGCCACGTTGTTATTGTGTTGTGTGGTGATAGCTTTTATTAGTTCAGACTTCCTGCTGTTAGCCCATCTGAATCAGTCCCGCTCTGCAGGAGCCTGGCAGAAGATACCACTACACACACTTTTCATATCCTATCACTCAAAGCCTTCTCTCCCAACTTGAGTTCTGGAGAAGCAATAAGAGATCAACCTATTTGAGTCTAATTCGTAACTGGTAAATTCACTTTGGCTAACAACAAGAATTTGACCCCATGAATTCAATGTCATGTAGTGAGTCTTACTCTGTGCTTAGGATGAGTCCAGGTTGTGGGAGGGAGGACTGGACAGGGACTTAGGTATAGACCCTGTGACACACTAGCTCAACAGCCTGTGTAGCTCTTACAGAATTTATCATTTATATAATTACTTAATTACATAATTATTATTTATTTAAAAATAAGTTATTCTTTATTTTTATTTTATTATTTCTTTTTGAAATGGAATGGCTGTGCACCTGTGTGGAGTGGGGAGGGGCAGAGGGAGAGGGAGAGGGACCCTCTTCAGCAGGCTCCGTGCCCAGCACCAGGCTTGATCTCACGACCCTGACATCATAACCTGAACCAAAATCCAGAGTCGGACGCTCAACTGACTGAGCCACCCAGGCGCCACGAGAAATGATCATTTAAACCATGATTTGCTTTGTTGCTTGTGTAATCTCTGTGTCCGTCCGTAGAATATAAGCTCCGTGAGGGAAGATTATTCTCTGCTCTGTCTCCAGGGCTGAGCAAAGTGCCAATAAAACCGTAATCACTCAGCCAATGTTTGTTAAATGAAGGGGTGAATGCATCTGGCAACACGGTTGCTTCAAACTCTCTGGGATCCTTCCAACAGCCAGATGGCCGCCTCTTATTTGTATTGAGATCATCTCTGGACATAACAGTTACTCACCCAGGCCTTTCTTGCGCTCCCCACAATGCCCACTGTAAGAGAAAGACGGCGTCCATATACATTTCCTAATTGAAGGAGAAAAAAATATGGTTTTCCCCACTCTGCCTAATTTCTAGACCCCTCTGTGACACCATTGCCAGCCGTCCTAAATGGTGATGGGCCAGTGGCTGTGACGTCTGAGATCAAAGCGCTTTATAAACTTTGACAATTCTGACTCATCTGCATTTTCTTTGGATGAGGGGTTCTCAATCCTGGCAGCACATTACAATCAACTGGGGGAGCTTTAATAAACTCCTGATACCCCAGTTTTTCCCCAGTCTGTTAAATCAGAATCTCTGGAGGCTGGACCCAGGACTCAATATTTTTTAATGTCCTCTAGATGTAGCAATATGTAGCAAAGTTTGAGAAACTGTTCTCTGGACAGTTGTCATAAACTCTCCTTACTAGGTTTGAAATTCTAAGGCTTCTATGATCAGAAGAGGAATCTGGGGAAGGGTCATTCAGTTTGTACCTTTCCTCCCCGCTGTCTCCCAAAGGAGCTGTGAACGGGGTGTTGTCTCTCTGACCTGGATTGGTTTTGGGAAGCAAATGATTGTACCCTGTAAAGAGACAAGCCACTTCTTTGGGATGGTAGCTGGAGGTTTCCAAAACCGTGGTGGGGAAGAAGCAAATGAGGAAGGTAGATGCAAAGGGTAAATTTGGGGGTTGAGGGATATAGCCAGAAAGGCGACAAGATAAGTAGCCACGAAAGAAAGGCTTGGTGGGAGACCAGGACCCAGAGCTCAGACCTGTCTGTTTTCCGTTGACCCGAGGCAGCTCTGATTGTAACCCAGCGCACCTGGACTCTCCAGGCTGTGGGTACTAATAAGGTCACTACAAGAGGAAATGGCTCCTTGCCTCTACTTGCAGACAGAAATGGCTTGCTATCAAGGGTGAGAGAGTCTCAGCTGGGCTTCCAACCGAGTCTATTCTTTTTGAATAGAAACCCTCTCAGCTACCTCTCCCCTCCCCGCCATGCTGTATACTCTCCAAGGAGCCTTCATCATTATGGTGACCCTTGGGACACCTGGGTGGCTCAGTCTATTAAGCATCTGCCTTGGGCTCAGGTTGTGATCCCAGGTCCCGTGATCGAGTCCCTGCTCCGTGGGGAGCCTGCTCCTTCCTCTGCCTGCCACTCCCCCTGCTTGTGCGCTCTCTCTCTCTCTCTCTCTCTCTCTCTCTGTGTCAAATAAATATATAAAAATCTTAAACAAAAATATGCTGACCTTTCATGTGTCAGAATGGCAGGATGGTCACAACAAAGGCCGGTGTGGGTACCTTAGCAGAGGGCAGTGATTTTCAACCTTGCAGGGTACTCGAGGGTCTGCTGCAGTTTGGGGGAGCCCTTGCTGAGGGAAGGTTGAGTGGGGAGAGCCCCAGCTCTGGGATCAGGGTCTGAGTTAGACTTTACGTTTCCAAGGCTTCCTCTGCCAAGCACAGTTTTGTAATCCCACGGTACCCATTCCACTTAACTGGAACAAAGTCAAGACACTGACCTTTACTGTGCCTTTCAGGGAAGCCCCCCACCAAATTCCCAAATTCTCCTTTCCATCTCTGCAAATTTTACTCCTCAAGGTTCCTCACGTAAGTGGAACCGTGTCAGAATTTCTTCCCTTTTTAAGGCTGAATCCTATTTGGTTGTATGGATAGACCACATTTTATTCATTCCTTCCTCCACGGGCAGGGGTTGCCTCCACCTTCTGGCCACCGTGAATAGGGCTGCCGTGGACGTGGCTGGGGTGGGGGGCGGTGCACCTGTGTTTGAAGCTCCGACCTGCCCCCCGCCCCAGCCGGGCCTTCCTCCACCCGTCTACCCTCCGTGCCCTGAGCCCTCCCTGTCCCGAGGCTCAGGGTCTGAGCTACCCACCCCGCTGCGTACAGCGGCAGGACCTTGAGCCCGGGCTGTCCTCTGCAGGCTGCTCCCTGGCAGCTCAGCACTGCCTCCTCTCCCGGGCTCGGCTCCTGGCTCACCAGGTAACCAGGCCACGACCCGACCAACTGTCCGGGCGAGAGGCTCCCATAGCAAATTCGCATGTAGAAGCAGAGGGGCGGGGGGGGGGGAAATTCACCCTAAAATGATAACTAGATAAGGATGAGGATTCCCTTGTCTTTTTCTTCTTTGCTTCTGCAAAAAGGCACAAAAGGGTTAAACACTTTGCCACGAGGTGGGATCAACGTCTCAAATCTGTGTCTGGCTTGATTGTCCCGCCCGCCGCTGTGTGAGGGATGCCCCGCTCCTTTGTTGATTATAATGGCACATCTTCATTATTGGCTTAATACTCCTTAAAAAAAAAAAAAAACCCTAATCTTTCTCTGGTGCCAATGACCGCCACAATGCGGGGATGTTTTATTTCTCTCCCCTCTGTCCTTGCCTTCGCCCCCTATTGTTGCCATAGTCACGATGGGGCCAGAGCGTGGGTGCGGGGCCGTTTCTTTACTGTACTGCCCCAAGCTTATTGTTTAAATCTGTATTATTCCACTGTTCTGAAGATTTACATTTTTAATGGCTCATTTATGTAATCCCAGAAATAAAGTAGCAAAAAAAGCATCCCACACAAATGAGTGAATCAGAGTTTGAAAAAGGCTCCCGAGGCAGGTCAGCGAGGGTCTCAGCTGCGGGGCCTTGATTGGTGTGGCCGGGGTAGCCAGGGTGGTAGTGGGCTTAAGACCACCCAGTCAGCCCCCAAATGGGGCATTACCAAGGAATAGCAGGGTGGTACTGGAGTTCAATCTCTCCTATTTATCAGAGAACACAGTTCTACTGCAAAATCCATTTTAGTCTGAGACTCATTTACCTTATTGCTTTGACAGCTGCACCTCTCGGCGGAGAAGTTTCTCCGATTAGCTTTTTCCCTCCAAGCAGCTGATGCTGTGTGTTCCCCCCTCCCACCCCTCCTTTCTTCTTCTTACCCAGTATATTCCTGGGGCTGCTAAATTCTCTCTAAAGAGCCTGTGAATTCGAGCACCTGCCTCAAGAATGTATTTGACACACTGAACAGAGATATAGTTTGAACAATTCACTGTTAGGCTTCCCTCCACTGGTTCCCTCTTCCGACTCCCTCCCCTGCCAGTGAAAAGCCTCAGTGAACCTCAGCTCCTTTGGGGAAGTTTGTACTAATTAGGCACCAATGAAGAAAATGGCTCAGATGGACCTGATGGGCGCTTGCCTTATCATCTTCCCAGTCCCCGCCCAGCTTAGATGCAAAACCGTAAGTTAGCTCCTGTTCTCCGGCTAAGCGGACATCGGGCTCTGGAATACATGTTTTAATCGACACTGTTTCATGATGTCATGTGAAACATTTTTGCCTTGGGATATTAGAGCAAAGTAGGACCATGAGTCAGGTCCTCTGTCTTCATCTGTCTGTAGCTGCCCTCAGAGGTCCCTGCAAAGACTTGGATGTCTACGTGCATGACTGTCAACTGTCCATAGCTGAAGGTTTGTAAGTGTCTGGGACTGAGGCCATATCAAAACAGAGGGATGGGTCAGTGCTCTAAGTGCACGCGAATACTGCCACATTGCCAAATTTAGTAAAAACGTAATGGATGAAAACAGTAAAGCAAGAAAGCATTCTAGTCCCATTCTCTTAATTTTCCTGCCCTGGAAAAAACAATGATTTGTAAACTTTGCAAAATGAGGATTTTAATTCGCAATCCCCATCTCTTTGTGGGAAAAGGAAAACCATTTTTCTTTCATATTTTCATAGGGAGAGAAGCACTGTGTAAGTTAGAGAAGAATCCTAGGATTTGCTGTCCATTTTTCCCAACATCGATGAGGAGCCTGGGAGGGAGGGAGGAGCACTGGAACCAGAGCCAGAGGACGGGGCTTGGATCTGCCCCGAGCACATTCTCACCCGGGAAGCCTGGGGTGAGTCCTTCCACTCCAGCATGTCCTGAGAAGGTCCAGGGAAGTTGGTGGCACTTATCTCTGTTCCCCGCCAAAACCCCGCCATGCAGAATGACGCCTCACATGTGACACAACACGTGACAGTCATACAGACTGACTGAGTGATGGATGACCCTCACCGATCCTAACTTCAGTCATCTGTGAAGTCTGTCTCTGAGGGCGGTCGCGAAAACCTAAGGAACTGAGACACGTGAACACCCCATACATACACACATTACAGCATACAGAGGACCACCTGGATGGGAGGTGTTATCTACAGTGATGAGTGCTTCTGGTAGAATGGGTGGAAGCCACTCTTTTCACTAGACTGTCTTTCAGCTCTAGGAAACCTTTTAGCATTACTAATGGAGTTAGTACCTTTCCTTCAAAGACTGAAGGAAATTCCATAATTTTTTTGACTTTCATATACAAAGGGGATGCTAATTTTTTTTTGGTAACTTCTTTATTGTGGATGGGTTTGCCCCAAATCGTCTTCAAGTCCTGTTGGTCCTCTTTGTGACCAACAATGAGCGGAGGCCACCATATCTAAAAGAAGAGCTCTGGACCAAGCCTCACAGTTGTGTTACTTCTTAAAACCTTGTATTTATGGAGATTGAATTCATGGTCATGATCTCTTTCCTGTGAATTCTGACTAGTAGAACTAAAATACCCCACTTGTCCATACAAGATTAGCATAAACTCAACCTTGAATGTAATAGATTGGGAAAATGAATCAGTGCATCAATGTTGCTGCTATTCCTGGGTATTTCTCTCTTTAATTAATCATGATGACATTGAACCAAGCATTTCTTGAGGATTTGGTGTTTAAGACCACAGATTATTTCACTTTCAGTTCTTGAGGTCACCTTTTCTGCATGAAGATTTCTTGGACTAAGTAAATCTGTACCAGCCTCATTCCACCTAAACAAACCCTCCAGGCTATAGGTATGCCTCATGCTCCCAATACAGCTGCCTGAGCTGTGAAGAGACATTCTCCACCATGCAGAAACCAACTAGATGTCAGGAGCTACTCCATCAGATGCTAAAGCTGTCACATGAACTTGGGCCCAGGTGAGGGACAAACCCTGATAAGCCTCCAGAGCCTGGGGCTTTAGGATTCAGTTTTCCCCACAGATCAATGGCATTAATCCCATCATGCCTCACTTCCCTTCTTATTTCCAGACTAGCCGTGTCATCCATCACCATGAAGAGTCTTATCTCCATAGGATTCTACAGTCACCTCCTGCCATATGGCTTTCAAGCTTTTTTCGCTCCAACCTGCACAAAGGAATACATTTTATATCTATATCTAGTACACACACGCACACATACAAATGAAACATACACAAATGAAACAAAAGAATTTACAGAACAACGCTTATCTAAAGTTTACAAGCTATGCTCTTATATTTTCCATTCTCTCTCAATTTTGTTAAAGTTTGGTCATGCCGCACTAAATTGATTCATAACTGATGAAGTCATCTTCTTGCTGTAAATGAAGCCTGCTTTCTCCTAAGGACATTGCTTTCACTCTATCTCTTAAATAGAAACTTTTTCTTCCCACACTCCCTTTTGACCTTGCCAGGCTTTTTCCCCCCCTTTTCCCTCCAACCTCCAAGGTTTGACTTCCGCAGGATCAGGCTTTATTTCCCCTTGTACCAGAAGTCCTCTTCCTCTCACCTTTTAAAATCTCAGCTCTGAAGCTTCCTTCTTTTCTCTCGTGCATCATCAATTTCTCTTTCTCTCCTGGGCAGTTCCCTTTAATGTACAAATATGCTGCAATATCATCAACCTTAAAAAGAAATGATTGACTCCATGTTTCTTCCAACTATAACCCAACATTTTGGCTTTCCTTTGTGGCAGTCCTCAAGTGTTCGGTACTCACTGTCCTTACTTCTTTGGCTTGTATTTTCTCTCTAAGCTGCCCCAATCAGGCTTTCCTCTTCACCTGTCCACTGACGCTGCTCTCATCAAGCTTACTGGTGACCTCCTCCATGCCCAAGTCCATAGTCTAGTCTCCAGTCTCTGCAGAGCAGTCTTGTCACATAATAGGTACTCAATAATTTTTGTTGACCGACTGACTGACTGAATGAATGACTATAACTCCCATCCTGTTAGTTTACTGGACTCATGTTGTGCCTTACAAAAATAGGTGAAATTCAGGCAACTGAACTTTCATAGACTTATTTACTTCTTATAAGGTTTTGTATATGCTTAATCCATCTCGGCTTTTTACATAGAAATTCCTGGAGCTGTGATTTCCCACCCTTGCAAAATTTGAAAAGCTTTTTTTTTTTTAACTTTTTAACATAAACGCTCAATTTTTAGGATGGAGGAGTACTGACTGAATACATATCCATGTGCAATTTTATGCTGGACATCAGGTACACAGACTTATACTAATCATAATCCAGAGTTCAAGATACACTCATTATTACCCACTCATGGCCTGCTTTAATGAATGAATCAATCAAATTTTAATGATGTAGCAATCATTCATGAATCTACCACCCAACGTGATGGTTATTGCATGCTAATTTGACATATAAATTGTTCCAGTCATGGATTATAAGAGAATAGGAAAAAAGGAAGGAACTAATATTGCCTTTGTACTTTGTATCACACTCTATGCTGGATACTTTATCTGCATTATATAATCCTTGCAGTAATTCCAAGGGGTAAGCATTATCCTTATTTTCTGGATTAGAAAAGTGGCTCAGCAAGGTAATTTGTCCATGTTATCACAGGAAGTAGTAAAGCTGGAATTCAGAACTAGCTTTGTCCAGCTTCCTGTAGGCTCTTCCTCTGTCAGCATACTGTCCCCCGGTGTGGGTTGGGGGGAGCCATACACCGAAGATGGTTGACCTGGCATGTCTGGGACACAGCTTGTGCTGTATCAAAGCTTTGCTGGGATTTAGATGTCTTAACTCCAAAAATTCAGAAATATTTTTCAAAGTATTCATTTATAAGTTGTGAATGTAATATAGCACCTAATATATAGGAAATTAATTTTTTAAAAAGATTTTATTTATTTATTTGAGAGAGAGAGTGAGCAAGAGAGAGAGAGCACAAGCAGGGGAGGGGGAGGAGGAGAGGCAGAGGGAGAGTCCCTGATGAGCAAGGAGTATGAGGCAAGACTTGATCCCAGGACTCTGGGATCATGATTGGAGCTGAAGGTAGACGCTTAATCAACTGAGCCACCCAGGTGTCCCGGAAATTAACATTTTAAAAGGACATACATTTTAGGAATCTTTTGTATTATAAATGATTATTTGAAGAAGTATCAGCTATTTTGCATCATTCGAAAGCTTTTGCGGATTTCTGGAAATGACGAAAGGTTTAGGCAAACTTCTTATTTTCAGTGCCATGAAACTCAACAGTACATTTTACACCAGAAATCTGAATTTAGGCGTACCAGGGTGGCTCAGTTGATTGAGCGTCTGACTCTTGGTTTTGGCTCAGATCATGGGTTGTGGGACCGAGCCCCTGGTTGGGCTCCATGCACAGCCTGGTGTCTGCTTAAGATTCTCTCCCTCCCTCTCCCTCTGCCCCTTCCCCCTGTACACTCTCTTTCTCTCAAATAAATAAATAAATCTTCTAAAAAATATAAATTTGCAAGTTACATTCATTTCCTTTACATCGCCTACTAAAAGAGTTTGATGAAGTAAGAAAACAAAACAAAACAAAACACATAAAACTATGTTGTCTTATCGGAGAATGTTTGGCTGCAGTCCAGTTCAGATTGACTGTCAGCATCCTTGGGCTGGTGGGAAAGGTGATGCGGCAGCATTTGGATAACTCCTCTGGTGTCCCCACCTGTGTGCATCTTTTCTTGTCACTTCCCTGCTCAGCCTGAATCTCTTGCTGTAGACCAGACTCTGAAATTCTCTGAGTTCAAGTCCCTGTATGAATTGCAGATGGTAGTTTCCAGAATGAATCACATTTAGTTGTCATGTCTGTTTTGTCTTCTCTAATCGGGAACCATTCCAGCTGATCTTTGTCTTTCATGACACTTTTGACGAGTACAGGCCAACTATTTTTTTAAATTTTTTTTTCTCTAAGATTTATTTATTTATTTTAGAGAGAAAGGGTGTGTGCATGAGCAGGGGGAGGGGCAGAGGGTAAGAGAGGGAGAAGCAAACTCCCGGCTGCAGGGAGCCCAACATGGGGCTCGATATCAGGACCCTGATATCATGGCTTGAGCCAAAACCAAGAGTCAGACACTTAACTCACCGAGCCACCCAGGCAGCCCCACAGGACAACTATTTTGTCAAATGTTTCCCCATTTGGATTTTTCTGATGTTTCTTCATGATGAAATTCAGGTTGCACACTTATGGTAGGACTATCGCAGAAATGCTGTGTCCTCAGTGGGGAGGCACACTCTGTTGCTTTGTTCCCTGACTGGTAATGTTAAAAAAATTTAACATTTAAATTTTTTAAAAAAATTTTTATTTATTCATTTGAGAGAAAGAGACAAAGAACACAAGCAGTGGGAGAGGCAGAGATAGAGGGAGAAGCAGGCTCCCCACTGAGCTGAGAGCCCAATGTAGGGCTTGATCCCAGTACCCCAAGATCATGACCTGAGCCAAAGGCAGATGCTTAACCATCTGAGCCACCCAGGCACCCAAGTAATGTTAACTTTGGCCTTTAGTTCAGGTGGTGAGACCAGGTTTATCCCCTGGAAATTTAACTGTGTTCCCTTTTGTACTTAAGTATCTGATAGGGAGATATTTGGAAAGGTGCAAATATAGATCTTCCTGGACTTACAGTGGGACTACATCCTGATAAAGTCATCGGAAGTTGAAAATATTTAAGTGGAAAATGTATTTAATACACCCGACCTACTGAACATTGTAGCTTAGCTTAACCCACCTGAAACGTGTTCAGAACACCTACATTGGATAAAATTATCAAACAAAAGCCTATTTTGTAAGCCAGCACGGACTATCCCTGTAACTGAATATTGTACTGAGAGTGGGAAGCAGAACGATTGTCATGGTCCAGAGTGGTTGGTGGTCAGTGTGTGGGTCGTTGATCCTGGTGGTCACGTGGCTGACGGAGGCTTAGAGTGCTGCTGCTGCCACCCACTGTCACAGAGAGGATTGGTGGCAAATGGATAGCTTGGGAAAGCATCCAAATTCAAATTCAAAGTATGGTTTTCACTGAAGGCATACCACTTTTGCACCATCAAAGTAAAAAAAAATATATCATAAGTTGAGCCATTACAAGTCAGGGACAGTTTGTGTCTTTTATTCCTGTGACTTTTGCCCAGGATTTCAGAATCCATTGATGATTCTTTTTTTTTTTTAAGATTTCATTTATTTATTTGACAGAGAGAGAGATCACAAGTAGGCAGAGAGGCAGGCAGAGAGAGAGGAGGAAGGAGGCTCCCTGCTGAGCAGAGAGTCCAGTTTGGGGCTCAATCCCAGGACCCTAAGATCATGACCTGAGCCGAAGGCAGAGGCTTAACCCACTGAGCCACCCAAGGGCCCTCCATTGATGATTCTTAACCGAACTGCCAAGCGGTGATTTTCTAATTCTGGCATTCTTCCTAGGTACTGACATTTTCTGAGAAGAGTAGAATAAATATTTTTTAATCCACTGTTTAAATGACAAGAGGTAGTCTATTATTTTAATTCCTCCTGAATATATCTGAGTACATTCAGCTCCACTAGTCTCTTGGACACCATTGTACTTGTGAGCCAATTCAGCAACTGAAAGGGTCCCTGAGCCCACCTCTTCCCAAGCCCAACTAAGAAGAACCTTCTCATCCAGTCTCCCAATTGTGTGATATTGTTGTCATTGTTTGGGGAAGTGTTGCTGTTGAACAGGAACTACCAGTTAAAGGAACACTCCAGCGTAATTTAGACTAAACTGAGTTTTATTCTTTCTGTAGTCCAAATATTAAACTCAGCCAAAGAATGAAGTCATCACAAAGAATAAACTTAACAGAGTCAAAGAATTTATGAAAGGGACAGAATGCTGGGTCTAGAGTTTTTCCCAACTTAAAAAAAATGGGGTATTTATATTGTGAAGTCAATGACTTCATATTAATTAGTATGTCATTAGGTAGATGTCATTAATAATTTAAAAAGATGTTTTCCTTTCTCATCTTGCCCTGTTCTTTTCCTCTTTGTTGCATGCAAAGAGACAATTACAAATACAATCTTGAGAAAAGTTACAAGCAAGCAATAAAATCTACATTTTCTTGCATAAAAGAGCATCAGAAAATGCAATTGTATTTTTGACACACTTTCGTTCCCATTCCAGACATTTCTCGTTCATTAAACAAATACTCTTTAAGAGGTTTGCACTGAGAAGTGGCTATTTAGACTCCCGTCTTTAAAATCGCCAGCCTCCTAAAGCTATTATTTAGCTGACCATGTAGCTAAGTCATTTGAATGATTACTGTAAAACAGGATTTAAGAGGAAAATAAATGAAAGGGGAAAAGTAATTTTGTGATCATTTCAAAGTTCTAAACACACAGGGCTGGGTGCCATGACACAATTATTCCGTCTTGCCTTTTAGACACAGGGAAAGTGGATGGATTTCTTTTGAAAAAGGAGCTCCTTCTAAATCAACAGTCAGTGGTCAAAGTAAACACCCAGTTGAAGATTATGTTTGAGAAACTGCTTACAAGTACTGGGAAGCATTCACAAAGCAAGGAGCAAGGCTGCAGACACAGCGGAAGGCATGAAGGAGTGTGGTGACAAATGTCCTGTTCATTGGACCATCAATGGCCGAATCCAGATTCTTCTGCAAGGATGCCCCACACCTTACCTGTTTTGTGGCTCTCCTGAAAAATAATTATTAGGAGCTACTCTGATGGAATAAAGTAAGTGTTGTAATCCGTAACTAGCCTGCAGACAAACACACACAAAACAATCATTCTATTTGTTGGGAAAAACGCAACCCCCTCCTGCTGCATTATTCCATTGATGGAAAAACATTTACATCTCCTTTGTTAACTCATTTTCTGCAGAAATTTTATAATCACTGGGCAACTCTATTTCTCTCCTCTCTTAGAAGTGACTCTGAGTGGCCAGACCCCTGTTTTCTTCCACGGCCAAAAAGAAAAAAATCTTTTTCTGGTTTTTTTTTTTTTTTTTGAAACGTTAGTCTATCATACATCAAACCTGTCAAGCTTTTTCATTAAAGTTCATGGTTTTTAAGTTCATTGTAAATAACTCAAATTGATTTTACAAAAGAGAAAAAAAATGTCTTGCCCTGATGTTGGGCATTACAAACTGTAATAATATCCCTTGTCAAATGGGATTTTTCAAGTGGCTTTCTAAAGAGAGGGAAGAAAGAGGGGAGACTGAGCTAAATAAAAATAATTTGAGATTAAAACCAACGTCGTACTTTGATTGTGGGTTGACTTATTAAAAGTCTCGAGTTTTTGCAAAATCTGAAAAGAAAATCCAGTAGCTGTGTTTATCAAAAGGTTAGATTTCACAGTTTGAGGTTCTTAAGAGTTATTTCGTGGGAGAAAATACTAATAAGAGGAAAGAACCATTTACTTGCTGGTAGCACTGTAAATTTGTAAGTTTGGGGATTTTTTTCCCCCAAAGTAATGGAAAAGACATCTTTGTTGTAATCAGACAGGGTCATGGCAGCAGACGGCAACGCATTGCTCAGGATTCAGTTGGGGAAGCAGAAGCATGACAAGTGATAGGGAATAAGGGACTTTGGTAGGGATTCAACTTTTCACAGTTGTGAGAGCTGGTGCAGATGTCTGTAGAAGGTGCTTGCCTCTGTCTTCTGGTAGTGGGCATAAAGTTGTTGTAAGTCAGTGGGGCTGGCCCTCCAGAAAAAAAAAAAAAAACCCAGATAGGGCAAAACCAACCAGAACCTGTAAGGATAAACCAGAAACCACAAGGACACACTGGAACCCACATCTCTCCACCACCTCTTTCTTGTCTGGCACGAGTGACAGACAGAAGAAACTGGCTTTCTTCTTACTGAGGTGCACCTGTGCCTGCCCGGCACTTAGAATTGCTGAGGAGGAGATCTGGCCTCTAGGGGGTTTGCACATCAACCACTGGCATGAGCTACAGTGGTACCATAACCTTGAGTTTATCGGGGGCTGCTTGACTTTCACTTTTCAAGTCACCAAGGTTCCCCACAGCCAACCCTAATCTGGAATCATAGAGGAAGGGAATTCTGGGAAACACCGCTCTGGCTCAGCCACAGCGATCCCTGGGAAAACACTCCTGCCATTTCCTCCAATCTTGCCAGTCGCCTACTAGCTTTCTTCTCCTTTTTCAGAGAAGTTCCTGACATTGCTTCTATGTTGGGCTGTCAAGAAGCAGCTTAACGTTGATACCACTGAGGAAATTATCTTGACATTCTTCTTGTAGTAAAAGTATCATGACGGGCCCCAAGTTTTAGGGACTTCTGTTTGAAAGGATACGTGGTCAACTTTATGTTTATGCTTCATTGTAAACATTTGAGAAGGCTTAAATTCAAACCCCAGACTAAATATTAATCCCTTTCACAAAACTTTTCCTGCTCTTCATGATCCCTCCCTCTCCTATATATGGAAACCTCTTTTCTAGCACTTAGTTTATTTTGTTTTCTGTGCAACATTTCTGAACTTATCTCCTCAAATGTAGGGCCCTGAGAGCTGGGGCCTTGTCTTAATCATCTTTGTTTCCCTCTTGTTTTTCCCCTCTACTCACTCCTACCTCTCTCTATACTTAATATCATGCCTTTCCACAGTAAATGGCTCAACAAATGTGCACTTAGCCACTAGTTAATTCAACGTTGTGACTCACGTTTCTTGTTTTATACTTTACTTTCATGTTAGATCTTGCTAGGCCAGATGAAGATTATCTCCAGCATGAGCACGTGGCTTCCTTTTATAGGATTCCTATGTTTTCACAAATCATTCCAGCATTCCTACTTTTATTTTATACTGGGAATTCATTTTTTAAATTGAATTTTATTTACTATTATTATTATTTCTTTTTAAAGAGAGAGAGGGAGAAAGAGAATCTTAAACAGGCTTCACACCCAGTAAGGGGCCCAACATGGGGCTCTATCTCATGACCCTGAGATCATGACCTGAGCCGAAATCAAGAGTTGGCTGCTGCCTGGGTGGCTCAGTCGGTTAAGCGTTCAACTCTTGATTTGGGCTCTGGTCATGATTTCAGGGCTGTGAGACCGAGAGCCCTGTGTTGGGCCCTATGCTGGGCATGAAACCTGCTTAAGATTCTCTCTCTCCCTCTCCTTCTGCCCTCTCTCTCTCTTAAAAATAAAAAATAAATAAACCTTTTCTATCACTCTGAAATCCATTCATGATGGACAAATCATTCCTAATAAATTATGATAAGTGAAAAAAGCAAGATACACAATTTTATATAAAAATGTCATTGCACCTATTTAAAAGAGCTATGATAGGGTGATTAATGGCCCCCAAGTATATCCCAGATCTTAATTCTTGGAGCCTGTGAGTTTTATTTTATATGGCAGAACAGAATTTGCAGATAAGACTATGTTAAGATCTTGAGAGGGGTAAGTTGTCCCGGATTATCTAGATGGGCCCTAAATATAATCACAAGCATCCTTACAGCAGAGACAGGAGGATAGTAGACCATAGAAAAGGAAGAAACAACGTGAAGGTGGGAGCCAGGATTGGAGTGGTGTGATTCTTTTAGAAGATCAAGAAATAGATAAAGTTCTAGCCCAGACTGATCAGATAAAAAAGATAGGAGACATAAATTGCTAAAATCAAGAATGAGAGAAGTGACACATTTCAGGTTGTACAAATATTAAAATGTAGAATTAAGGAATATTATATATAACTTCACATCCATAAGTTCAACAAATTAGCAAAGCTCACTCAAGAAGAAATACTTAACCTGAATGTCTCTGTAGCTGTTAAATAAGTTGAACGTTTAGTTTAAAAACTGCCAACAAGGAAACCTCCAGGTCAAAATGGGTTCACTGATGCATTTGAGGAGGAAATAATAACGAGTTCTATAGAAATTCTTTTGGAAATTTTTTAAAAAGAGGGACTACTTTCCCACCCATTCTATGATTCCAGCATTACCTTATTACCCAAACTAGACAAAGACATTACAAGAAAACTACAGTTCAGTATCCTTCATGAACATAAATGCAAAATAATGCAAAACAATTTTAGCAAATCAAATCTAACAATACATAACAAGGATAAAATATCAAGACTGAGTGAAGATTATCCCTGGCATGCTCTGTTCGTTTAACATGCAACAATCAATCTATTTAATCCATCATATTCACAAAAAAGAAAAGAAAAACATACAATTATCTCAATAAATTCAGTAAAAGCATTTGATAAAATCTAACACCCATTTCAGATTTTAGAAACTCTCAGCAAACTATAAGAAAAACTTCCTCAAACTGATAAAGGACAGCATCACATTTCTTGGTGAAATGCTGAATGCTTTCCTAAGTTTAGAAACAGGAAAAGTATGCCTGTTCTCCTTTCTATTCAGCATTATACTGGAGATTCTGGCCAGTGCAGTAGGGCAAGAAAAGTGAATAAAAAGCATTTAGATTGGAAAGAAAGAATTAAAGCTGTCTTTATTTGCAGATAACATGATCATCTATATAGAAAATCCTACTGAATACACAAAACAAAACTAAAAAAAAAAACCCTACTAGAACTAGTGATTTTATTTTAGCAAGGTTGCATGATGTAAGACCAATATACAAATCCAATTGTATTTCTGTAGTCTAGAAATACAGAATTTCATGGCTAAATCTCATGGCTAACATTAAATTGTTGGTGAAAATGTGGAGCAATGTAGCTCTCATACACTGATGGTTACACTGTGAAATGGCACAATGATTTTGAAATCAGCTTGGCTATTTCTTAAAAATGTAAATATACATCTACTATATGTTAGAGATATATTTATCTAAGGGAAATGTATGCATATATTCCTTACAAAGACACGCATATGATTTCTCATAGCAGTTTTATTTGTAATAACCAAAATCTGGAAATAGTCTACATAGCCTTCAATGGGTGGCTATAAACAATTTATAGTATCTACTATACTACAGTATAGTACTTAGATACTAAATATCTACTTAGTACTACTTAGATACTACTTAGAAATAAAGTTACTTTATTTATTTAGCATACTACTTAGAAAAAAATGGATAATACTTAGAAATAAAAGTAATGAACTGTTGTACACCACAACATGGATGCATCTCAAAATAATTAGGCTGAGTAAAAAAATCCAGACCAGAAAAAAGAATAGATTATATGACTTCATTCATATGAAATTCCAGAAGTGTAATTTATAGTTATAGTAATGAAAAGTTAATCTATAGTTACAGAAAGGACATGAGTGGTTGTCTGTGGATAGAGAGTAAGGGAAAGTGTAGAATGATGGATTAAAAGGGACATGAGGATAATTTCGGTTGTAATGGATATGTTCATTATCCTGATTGTGGATCAATCACAGGTATAAATATATGCCAAATAATATCAAATTCTACCTTAAAATATATGTAATTTATTGTATACTGATGATATCTCAATAAGGCTTTAAATATCAATGGAAAAAGACTGCCAACCCAAAATTATGTATCTAGTGAAAATATTCTTTAAGAATAAAGTTGAAGGGCGCCTGGGTGGCTCAGCGGTTTGAGGCCTCTGCCTTCGGCTCAGGTCATGATCTCAGGGTTCTGGGATCGAGGCCCGCATCGGGCTCTCTGCTCAGCAGGGAGCCTGCTTCCTCCTCTCCCTGTCTCTCTGCCTGCCTCTCTGCCTACTTGTGATCTCTCTCTCTGTCAAATAAATAAATAAAATCTTTAAAAAAAAAAAAAATAAAGTTGAAGTAAGATATTTTCAGATATAGGAGAACTAAGCAAATTAATTAGACCAGATCTATACTATAAGAAATGCCAAAGGAATTAATTCAGTTTCAGAGAAAATGATACTAAAGGACAATTCTGGGAAAACAATACAAAATACATGAAGCAAAAATGTACTGAATTAAAGGAAGATATAGACAATTTCAAAAATCATAGTAGAGGGTTTAAATACCCTTCTATGAGAAATTGATAGACCAATTAGGCAAAAAGTCAGTAAAGGCACAACTTGATCAATATTATTACTATGTTTTAACTAATAATGTGTCTCTACTACTTATTTATAGAGTATTACATTCTCCAAAAGTCTGTGTGACACATTCACCAAGATAACACAGACTAGATTTTTAAAAAGTCTCAATTCATTTACCTGAAATACTAAAAAGAACCTGCTGTAATACTGCTGTGCCACATATAGATCTGAAAATACCAGTTCTGGGCACAGACTTAACAAAACCATTGCAGTTTTCTCCAGCTATAGCAACTGAGTTCTCTGCAAACCATCTGACAAGACTACTACAGCAGAATGGTCTACGTCATTCCTGATAAGTATGTACTATGTTTTTACTGAAAGCTTATTTAAATGTGTTATTTATTAATGATTAACAATGATTAATACTTGACTCTTTAAAATCCTAAACAATAAGGGCACCTGGGTGGCTCAGTTGTTAAGCATCTGCCTTCGGCTCAGGTCGTGATCCCGGGGTCCTGGGATCAAGCCCTGCATCGGGCTCCCTGCTCAGCGGGAAAGCCTGCTTCTCCCTCTCCCACTCCACCTGTTTGTGTTCCGTCTCTCGCTGTGTCTCTCTGTCAAATAAATAAATAAAATCTTAAAAAAATAAAAGTGTGCCTAGGGGGCTCATTTGGTTGAGTGTCTGGCTCTTGATTTCAGCTCAGGTTGTGATCTCAGGGTCCTGGGATGGAGCCCCACGTCAGGCTCCCAGCTCAGCAGGGAGTCTGCTTGTCTCCCTCTCCCTCTGTCCTTCTCTTCGCTCACATATTCTCTCGTTCTCTAAAATAAATACATAAATCTTTAAAAAAAATAAAAATAAAAATAAAATACTGAACAACATATATCACAAATATGTCTCTTATGACTAAAAATCTCTCCACAGAATTAGTATATTTTCCCTCTTTTCACTGAAATAATAGAGAATAATAAGAGTATGCTCTATAACCATATTATGATTAATTAGCAATTGATTAAAAGGCTCAAATATTTGGAAATTAAACAGTACTCTCCTAAGTAATCCAGAATCAAAGAAGAAACCAGAAGGAAAATTAGAAATTATTTTGAACTAAATAATAATGAAAATACAATGTATTAGTTTCTGTTCTGGCATGTAAAGAGTTGGGAACTCATTACTCTTATCTTTTTTTTTTTAAGATTTTATTTATTTATTTGACAGAGAGAGACATAGCAAGAGAGGGACACACAAGCAGGGGGAGAAGCAGGCTTCCTGCAGAGCAGGGAGCCCCATGTGGGGCTCGATCCCAGGACGCTGGGATCATGACCTGGGCTGAAGGCAGATGCTTAATGACTGAGCCACCCAGGCGCCCCTCATTACTCTTATCTTTACAAAAAGAGAAAAAGCTGAACAAACTGAAAATCAGCAATTAATTCTTCTTAGATCCATTAGAGAACTGAGGTCATGGAGCAAAACACCGCCTCAAATTTGGAGGGAAGACAGGCAGATACAAGAGTCTCAGCTTACCACAGCAAAAGGCCTGGAGCAGAAACCTCTGTGAGGACCAGTAGCAGAGCAGAAAACCTTAATGTGTTTTTGAAAAATTGCTAAAGACTCTATGTGGACACTTACGTGACATGAAAACTCAAGGACCCCGTCTCTGGGGAGTACTCACATTTTTTGAGTGTTTACTATCAGGCTCTCACAGTGAAGACTGGAGAAAAAAAATCTCCTTGTGCTTCTGGCGGAAGGAGAGGAAAAGCAGCCCTTCCAAAAAATGCCCAGAGCATTTTGTTTCTCTTAAGAAGACCTGCTTCAAGAGAAACTGTTTTATCAGAGCCTAATCCAACAGAAGTTTTGCCAGAGCCTGACCAAATTGGGGAAAGGGAAATACCCAACTCTAGACTCCCTAGCCGTCCGGTGTAACTTTTGAAAACAGAACAAACAAAAAACAAAACAGAACTGAGTAGCATTTGTGAATGTCACAGCCCAGGGTCACAGGATCACTGAAAGTCTGAAACATAATCATACAACTATACAATCATCCCCTCCCTTCTTAGCTTACCACCACATCAATAGGGTTCCTGTCTCATAACAAGAATACAAGAGCAAGAACTACATACCTCAAACCTTATTTAAGGAGTCTCTAGAGAGATCCAAAGATAACAGAGGACACAAAAAAGACACCAGAGGAAATTTTAACCCCAGACACCTACAAGTACAAGAAACATGAAACACAATCTCACTCCTAGACAGATAAACATAAAAACTCACATTAAAAGCCTCAGTTCCTTTTACCCAGTACATCATGTCTGGCTTTCAACAAAAAATTATAAGGCATATTAAAAGATAAAAAGCATGGTTTGGAGAGACAGAGCAAACATCTGAACAAGACTCAGCTGTGGACAGACATGTTGGCATTATCAGACTGGAAATTTAAAACAACTATGATGGGGACACCTGGGTGGCTCAGTTGGTTAAGCGTCTGCCTTCGGCTCAGGTCATGATCCCAGAGTCCTGGGATCGAGTCCCACATCGGGCTCCCTGCTCAGCAGGGAGTCTGCTTCTCCCTCTCCCACTCCCCCTGCTTGTGTTCCCTTTCTCTCTCTCTCTGTCTGTCAAATAAATAAATAAAATCTTTAAAAAATAAAAAAATAAAACAACTATGGTGAATAGTTGATGGCACCCAATAGGGTGCCAATGGAAACAGTGAACAGTACTGAAGAATGGATGGGTAATATAAGCAGAAAGATGGAAACACTAAGAAAGAATAAAAAGGAGGGCGCCTGGGTGGCTCAGTGGGTTAAAGCCCCTGCCTTCGGCTCAGGTCATGATCTCAGGGTCCTGGGATCGAGGCCCACATCGGGCTCTCTGCTCCGCAGGGAGCCTGCTTCCTCCTCTCTCTCTGCCTGCCTCTCTGCCTACTTGTAATCTCTCTCTCTGTATCAAATAAATAAATAAAATCTTTAAAAAAAAAAAAAAGAAAGAATAAAAAGGAAATGCTAGAAATAAAAAGAACACCAAACAGAAATGAAGAATGCCTTTGAAGGGCTCTCATCAGTAGACTGGGCACCGCCAAGGAAAGAATCAGTGAGCTTGAAGAAATGCCAGTAGGAACTTTCAAAACTGAAATGCACAGAGAGAAAAAAAGAATAAAAAATATAAAACAGAAACTTTAACCAAGCACCAGGGACTCCCCCTAGACTTTAAAGCTAGGGCAGAGATTAATGTGTCCATAGGAGAAGTATCCAGTGAAAAGATAGATGCAGGAGCAACTGGCCTTGGGGAGCCTGATGTTAATATAAATCTCAAATTTAACAATTCTAAAATCTAGCTATTAATCATTAACCCCAAACTCATTCTGTTCTGGTCTGCTGGATCTCAGCTAATGGCTCCACCATTCGCCCAACTGCTCATGTCATAATCCTAGAAATCATTCTTGATTCTCCTTTTTCCCTCACCTCCTACATAATACATCAGAAAATTTAGTACTCCCTCCAAATCACATTCTTCCATATCCATTGTTATCACAATGTCAAAATCATTTTCCTCTAACCTTCAATAATCTCCAAACTGGTTTCTCTGTTTCCCTTTTTTATCCTATTTTCCACTCTTCATTTGACAGAGTAGACTTTTAATCTGTAAACAACATAATTTCACTCTCCTTTTTAAACCCTTCAATGGTTTCTGCACCCTAGTAGTGAAATACAAACTCCTTACCACTCTGACAAGGCTTGGTGTGATCCATTCGCTATCTCCCCCTCTCACCTTACCTGCTGCTAACTTCCCTTGCTCACTCCATCCACACTGTCCATCCTTCTCTTCCTCCAGCTCCCAAGCATTTTCCTGCCCTGCCGTCTTTGCCCTTGCGTTACTTCTGCCTGGAACCGTCTTCCTTCAGATCTTCACATGCTGGCTCCTTCTGCACGATCACATCTTAACAAAAACACCACCTTTTGGGGCTCCTGTATGGCTCAGTCGGTTGAGCATCTGCCTTTGGCTCAGGTCATGATCCCAGGGCCATGGTCCTCAGGCTCCTTGCTCAGCGGGAAGCCTGCTTCTCTCCCTCTCCCTTTGTTGCCTCCCCCCCCCCCAGCTGCTTGTGCTCATTCTCTCTCACTAATAAATACATAATACATTTTTTTTAAATGCCACCTTTTGGGCGCCTGGGTGGCTCAGTGGGTTAAAACCTCTGCTTTCGGCTCAGGTCATGATCTCAGTGTCCTGGGATCGAGGCCCGCATCGGGCTCTCTGCTCAGCAGGGAGCCTGCTTCCTCCTCTCCCTGTCTCTCTGCCTGCCTCTCTGCCTACTTGCGATCTCTCTCTCTGTGTCAAATAAATAAATAAAATCTTTAAAAAAAATCAAGATAATATTAAAATGCCACCTTTTGTGACAAAAATGCCACAAAGGTTTTCCCTGATCCCTCTTTCTAAATGTAACTCTTATACATCCTGATGCTTTATCTTATTACTTGGATTTACTGTATTTAAAAAAGCTTATAATTATCTAACATTGTTTTGTTTATTTTTGTCTACTTATTTACGGACTGTCTCTCTTTGCTAGAATATACATTTTATGAGGACACAGATTATATCTGTTTCATTTATCACTCTGTCCCTAACACCTGGAGTAATGACTGACACAGAGCAGTTACTCTTTACATATTTGTTGAACAAATGAATGAATGTATGCCATGAATTGATGGATAACCATTACATGTAAAAAATTGATGGAGGTGTTGTCTTCAAAGAATAGGATAACTTTCTAGATTGTTTTCAGTTTAACAGTTTGTTCCTTTTTATTTCTGAGTAGAATTCCATGGTATGGATATACTGAACTATGTTTAACCATTCACTCATTGAAGGACGTCTGGGTTGTTTCCCGTTATTGGCTATTATGAATAAAGCTGCTATAAATACTCTCGTATAGGTTTTTATGAGAATATATAGTCTTTATATCTGTGGGACAAATGCCCAGAAGTGCAATCACTGGGTTGTATAGTGTTTTAAGAAACTGTTAAATTGGGGAGCCTGAGTGGCTCAATTGGTTAAGCAGCTGACTCTTGATTTTGGCTCAGGTCAGGATCTCAGAGTCCTGGGATCAAGCTCATGTTGGGCTCTGTGCTCAGTGGGGAGTCTCTCCCTCTCCCTCTGCCCCTCCTACCACTTGCATTCTCTTTCTATCTCTAAAATCAATAAATAAATCTAAAGAAAGAAAGAAAAAGAAAGAAAGAAAGGAAAAAAGAAAGAAAGAAAGAAAGAAAGAAAGAAAGAAAGAAAGAAAGAAAGAAAGAAAGAAAGAAAGAAAAAGAGAAATTGCCAAATTGATTTCTAAAGTGGGCTTTATGTTCCCACTGGCAGTGTATTGGTTATCCTTCTATTTCACATCCCTAACAGCATTCAGAGCTATTTTTAATTTTAACCATTCTGACATGTGTGCAGAGATATCTTATTGTGGTTTTAATTTGCATTTCCTGAATGGAATGATATTGAACATTTTTTCATGTGCTTATTGGGCATCTGTCTGTCCCCTTCCTTGAAATGTCTGTTCATATCCTTTGCCCATTTTCTAATTTGATTGTTTGGGGTTTTTCCACCTTTGAGTTTTGAGAGTTCTTTATGTAATACTGATACTAATCTTTTTTGGATATGTGGCTTGCAGATATTTTTTCCTAGTTTTTAACTTGTCTTTTCAACCTTTAATATGGTCTTTTGCAGCATAAAGGTTTTCAGTTTTGATGAAGCCTAACATCAATTTTTCATTTAATGGATTGTGCTACAGTATAATGTATTTATATGTTAGGGCTTACAATTTTTTGTTTTCTGTTTTCTGTTTGGTCTGTTTTTCATTTCTCTTTGCTTTTTACTACCTTCCTGTGGGTTACTTGAGCATTTTTTAAAATGCCATTTGGGGGTGTCTGGGTGGCTCCGTCAGTTAAGTGTCTGCCTTCAGCTCAGGCCATGATCCAGGGTCCTGGGAACAAGCCCCACATTGGACTCCCTGCTCAGCAAAGAGCCTGCTTCCTCCTCTTCTTTTGCTGTTCCCCCTGATTTTTCTTTCTCTCAATCTCTCTCTCTCTCAATCTCTATCAAACAAACAAAATATTTAAAAAATAATAAAATAAAATGCCATTTTGATTTATATACTGTATCTCTTTGCATAACCTTTTAATAGCTGCTCTGGATCTTACATTATATATACATAACTTACCAGTCTTCTGATATCAGTATTTTACCAGTTCCAGTGAAGTGTCCTAACCTTACCTCTTCTATATCCCTTCATTTTTTTCTCCATTTATAATATAATTGTGGTTCTTTTCAGATACCGTGTCCTCTTTCTTTCTTCTGAGTGTACTGGACCCAGTGACATTTGCTTAGGATGAATGTAGAATGTTTTGTCTTTAGTGTTCCCCAAAGGAATGATAGTAGAGGGGGAGAAATGGCTTCCCCTCTATGCACAAATGCTATGGTGCAGGGATAGAATCTGTCTTAAATATTTACTCTACTTGGCTTTAGAACCACATCAGGCAGTGTTTAAATTTGTTCTTCAACCTTCAAACATAATTTAGAAAACTCAAGAGGAGAAAGAAAACGTAGTGTATTTACCCATAATTTTTACTCTTTATGTTGTTCTTTGTTCTTATGTTCAAATATTCCTTCTTTTATAATTTCCTTTCTACTTTGAGAACTTAAGTTATTGTTTTAGGGTAGATCTGCTAGCAAGAAATCCTCTTAGTTTTTTTTTTTTTTTTGGCCCCCCTCTGAGAATATCTTGATTTCCTCTTCATTCCTGAAGGATATTTTTGCTGGATATAAGATTCTGGGTTGACTGTTACATTTTTCCCTCAGCATCTGAAATTGGTGGTAATACTTCTGGCCTCCACAGTTTCTGATAAGAAATCCATTATCATTAATTGTTTTACCTTTATAGGTAAGGTCTTGTTTCTCTACAGTTGCTTCAAGGTTTTTTATTAGTCTTTAGATTTCAGAAGTTTGACTACCATGTGTCAGAGTATGGATTTTGTTTTGTTTTGTTTTCTTATTTTTGGATTCATTCAGCTTCTTGAATCTGTAAGTTTATATCTTTTGCCCAATTGGGGAATTTTCAGCCATTATTTCTTCTTTCCACCCCTATCACCTTTCTCCTCTCTTTGTGAAATTCCATTAATTAATAAATAAATTAATTAATCCCATAAGGCTCTGTTCGTTTTTTTATTGTTTTCTCTTTAATGTTCAGATTGGATGATTTGTATTGTTTTAGCTTCCAATTAGTGGACTCTTTCTTCTATCTCCTCCATTCTGCTGTAGAGTCCATCTCTTAAGCTTTTAATTTTTTTATTTTAATGTATTTTTCCATTTGGTTCTTTATTTATTCCTTCTATTTCTTTGCTGAGATCTTCTATTTTTTCATTTGTTATGAGAGTGTTTAAAATTGTTTGTTGAAGCATTTTTATAATGATTGCTTTAAAGTCTTTAGGTTGGCTCTAATACCTATGTTATCTTGATGTTGGCATCTATTGATTATCTTTTTCATTCAGTTTGAGATCTTCTTAGTTCTACATATAATGAGGAATTTTTTAATTGAGAACTAGACATTTCGGGTGTAATGAGACTCTGGAACTTATTTAAATTTCATGTTTTAGCTCAGATTGGTAGTTTCCTGGGGGTGGTTATGGTAAAGCAAGGGACAGATGTACTTGGACAAGGGAGAAGGAGGAAATGATAGGGGTGAGAGATATGTTCATTAACTTGACTGTAGTAGTGATTTTACGGGTTTACATAAGTACAACTTACAAGGTTTTACACTTTAAGTATGTAAAGCTTGTTATATGTCAATTATACCTCAACACAGCTATTTAAAAATGTTATCAGGGGAAAAAAACTAAAATGAAAGAGATACCAAACTATTTCCTTTGATATTTCCTATATGCAAATTTTTCTAACAAGGAATTCTAAGGACTGAGATGCCAAGATTTTGCTTAAATATGACTTTTACTGCTTGTTAGAAAATTTTGCATGACAATCAAGGTAATGAATATATCCATCACCTCTAACATTTCTCTATTCTGTCTTGTCCATGTACATCTCAGTTTACTGTCACTACCCCCAGGAAACCACTGATTTGCTTTCTGTCCCTGTAGGTGTTTACATTTTCTATAATGTTATGTAAATGGAAGCAAGAACTATGTACTTATTTTTTTTTTGATCTGACTTCTTTGACAGCATAATTTTTGAGATTCATTCATCCATGTGATTCATGTTCTTACATGAATCAATACTGACTTATTTTAATTGCTGAGTAGTATTCCACTGTGTAGATCTATCATAATTTGATTATCTGTTCACCTTTCGATACACATTTGGGTTGTTTCTAGTTTTTAGCTAATGCAAACAGAGCTGCTAGGAACATTTGTAAGTCTTGGTGTGGACATATGACTTCATTTCTCCTGGGTAAAATTCCTAGGAGAGGAATGATTGAACCATATGGTAAGTGTATCTTTACCTTTTTAAGAACATGTCAAACTGTTTTACAGAATGGTTGTACAATTTCATATTCCCATGATCAATGTGTGGGAGTTGTAATTGCTCCACATCCTTGTTAACATTTGATATGGTCAATATTTTTAATTTTTAATTTTTTAACTGTATTGATATCTGATGTTTCAGATCTGATCTATTTGTTGGAAAGACTCTTTCTCCACTGAATATATTTTTAAATTCTTTTTTTTAAAGATTTTATTTATTTATTTGTCAGAGAGAGAGAGAGAGCACAAGCAGGGGGAGCAGCAGGCAGAGGGAGAGGGAGAAGCAGGTTTTCCACTAAGCAAGGAGCCTGATGTGGGGCTCCGTCCCAGGATCCTGGGATCATGACCTGAGCCAAAGGCAGAGGCTTAACCGGCTGAGTCATCCAGGAGCCCCAGCAGAATTATTTAAAAAAAAAAAGAAAACCAAAACCCAGCTATTTTGAAAAAAAGAAAAAAATCATTTTAATTTGCATTTTTTTCTTTATTGGTGAGTTGGACACTTTTCATGTGCTTATTGGATATTTGTATATTCTGGGAACATATCATCTATTCATAATTTTTTATCATGTTCTTAGTGTGTTTCTAATAGTTTTACATTATCTGGTTATATATTATATATTGCCTTCTGTGTTTATTTTTGAGAGTCACACACACATTTTTAAGATTCACTAGATATATGCATATTTTTAGGACCCCTTAAAATGGAAAATTTTGACTTTGAAAAAATGGAAAATGAAAGCATCTGTTTTGTTTTTGTCCTGATGACCAACCACCAGTTGCTTCCCAAATATGGAAAACTGGAATACCAGCAGCCAGGGCAAAAAAAAAAATTTGAGAAGCAAGTATTGTGCTGCACGAATACTCTCTACCTTTAAATTTGGTGGACATGAACTTGGCTTAGATGATTTTGAGGCCAGGAGTTCGATTGTCCTGATCTGGGCCCAGCATGTGCTTGTCACTTTGCTTAGCTCTCTTACAGAATAAGTGAGGGAGGGAGGGAATGGCTCATTCTTCGTGTAGAATATAGGATTAAAAACCAGTCTTGCAGTTTTTCGTTTGTAAATCAGCACTGAGCTTTGATAGACTATCCATCAGACTGACAGGGCAGTAACTTGGAATAAATAGGGGCTTGTAACTGGGCGGTATAGACCAGTTCGTCCTGAAGGAATTGCACCCGAGGAAGTAATGAGAAAAAAAGCATTTAGGAAGGATGCTGGACAACCAACGAGGGTGCACTGTGTATCTACCTAGTGGAGCAAAATGCCCCCCAGGTATTTCATAAGGATGTTATATTCGGAGTTCAAGTTGCACGTAGGGAATTCTCCTAAGTCATGAAAAGCAAAAGTGGAAGTTATAGGGCTAGGTAGAGGGGAGAAGAGCTCAACTATTAATGATGCTCCCAAATCTGTTTATTATTGGCCTTTTTGTGATAATGTCTGGGGCTTTCTGCTGAGATTTAGAGCATGGTAACCCAGATCAAAATTATTTGTTTATAAAATTCCTCTGAATTCTGCTTACTATATGGTGTTGGCGGTTTAATGGAGACTAATTTGCTTCCTTCTTCATGTGTCTGTGTGGGTGTGAGGGCATGCTTCTCAGCAGCCTTTTCAAACCTGAGAACATGGGCAATCTAGCCTTCTCATTGTTGAGCCACAGGTGAAGGCAGGGCTTATTCCAAGACCTGTTCACACGCCTTTCCAAGGTGGTTGAGGCAGGGGCAGCACACTCTCCGTGGGTCCTAGGAAGTTATTATTTAAGGTACCAAAGAGGCCTTGACGCTGAGGTTTCTTAACTCCAAAATCTTGCTATTCTTGCAGATGGAAAAAAGGAGAGGCTAAATATGAAATAGCCTAAAATCTTTCCTTAAGTGCGGTTTAGTTTCTCTCAGGTATTCCGTCAGCTGCCACTTAAGCATTTAACTCGAGAATTGTTCAGAGTTTTCCTCTTGGATTTCGAATGGCTGTCGAAGGTGGCCCACAGGGAAACCTTGGCCCAGCCCATGTTCCTTTGGGTGGGTCTTGCACAATCTGGTCACAGGAGTACATCGTAACCAATAAAATGCATTAGTTATATAAGTTCTTTACACTCTTAAGTTGGAAATCCTTGGCCGATTCTACACCAAGACATCCCAGTCCTGTGTTTTGAGGGAGTTGATTCGGATCTGAATGGGCAGAAAGTTCTAGAAAGAATATAGGTTTGTAGATTCAGACAGTTGTGGCTTCAGACAGCATTCCTGTGGCACCTCCCAGCTCTGAGACTTTGGGCAAACTGTCCTATTTCCTTATTTATAGAACAGGCTAATAGCACCTTCTTCATAGCGTTGAGGTGACTGTATGGACACAGGTAAAGGCTCATCTTAAGTGTTCTCACTACTCACAAAAAAAATGGTAACTGTGAGGTAATGTGTTAGTTAACCTTATTGTAATCATCTCACGATATATACTTAGATCAAATCACCACATTTTACATCTTAAACTGACACAGGGTTATATGTTAACTATGTGTCAATAAAGCTGGGGAAAAAAGTCCTAACACATTTGGCCCATAGGTGATACACAGTAAACGTTATTGTCCACACAGTTTTAGTATAGCCAACCTATCCCTCCTGGTGAGAATACTTATAGGTTTAACACTCCTTTAGGGGGCGTGAGGCTTCACTTCCTCAGGAATTTACCTCATGTCATGTTTATTAAACAAGCACTGATTATGGGCCAGTTACTCTTTATGATCCAAAGACAATGACATGACTTCTAGGAGTGACAGAAATCCTGTAAATATCAAAATATAAGTGCCATGCTAAGTCACATGGATAATCCATGAAGGAATGACAAATTCTACCAGTAGATTTGAGGCAGGTCTGTACCACCTCACCCCACTGGAAAAAAAAAGAAAGAAAGAAAGAAAGAAAGAAAAGAAAGAAAGAAAGAAAGAAAGAAAGAAAGAAAGAAAGAAAGAAAGAAAGAAGAAAGAAAGAAAAGAAAAGAAAAGAAAAGAAAAGCAGAGGCAAATTCAAAGCTCCACAGCTGCCTTCCAGAATCAGATGTGAGGACATGTTCTTCAGTACTCAGCCTGCTCTAAGGAAAACCTCCCACTCTGGCTCCCTCCGCCATGACGTGTGGGCCATTCGGAAAGACCAACACTGTCAGGTCACTGGCCACAGCCGAGACTATTGCTTTCAGTTCACATTTCTCAGAGACCAGGCTTTCTGAAACGAAGTAAAACAGAAAATGAATTCTGCTAAGTTGGACTTGTGCTCAAGTCTTGCAGCTTTCTAATGGAAGCATGAGAAGCAGTTCCTAAAACCGAGGCCTAAGCACTCAGTACTTTCCTCTCTACTTATTGCTAAACTAGGGACTCACTCCAAACAGCTTGGTTCCCAGGTGGGGAAGACGCCCTCCGGAGAAGCCACCAGCGAGGGCCCCACATTCAACTTCTCCACCGCCTCTGCTGGACTGTGGGAGTTCCAGAGGCCCTCATGCTGGAGGGCAAACAGAACTGAGGCCAAGGAAGCTCTCAGCAGGGTCTGCACGGGAAACGCAGATGCAGGAGGTGGCCAGTGCGTGTCAGATATCAGGACCAAGAACCTCTGCCAACATCCACTGTCTAGATGGGGAAAAAATGGATCATTTCCTCCTGACATTTATAGACAGGAAACCATGGCTGCTCTTGATCAAAGTGTTAAAGATTTGAATAGTTTTCAGAAGTGGAACAATTCCCTTTTTTTTTTTTTTTAAGATTTTATTTATTTGACAGAGAGAGAGGGAACAAAAGCAAGGGGAGCAGGAGAGGGAGAAGCAGGCTTCCCACCCAGCAAGGTACCCGATGCGGGGCTCAGTCCCAGGACCCTGGGATCATGACCTGAGTGGAAGGCAGATGCTCAGTGACTGAGACACCCAGGTGCCCCAATTCCTTTTAAAGGCAAAGTGATTCTGCAGAACATTCGTCCTTGAACACGATTAAATAAGAAAGGTTCAGTAGGAGTAGATAGAGAGGTTTCCCTTAAGTATTAGAATGTACTCATTATGATCATTTTCTTTTAAAGAATAATGAACTTGGCAGTTTGCTCTGAACACGGAGACCAAAGACAATTGATACAATCCGACTTTATTTTACTTCATTATAACAAGAATTTTCAAAAACTCATGACTCTATGCTATTTCTAGTGTTTAAATACAAAATGTTCCAAATTTAGCACAAACAGCGTAAGCTAATGCATAAATGGATTTGGATGAAGTCCTATGATCCAAACTTTTCCTTTTTGTATGTTTGAAAGCAAAGTGTGCTGCTATGTTGTTGGAAAGTCATAGGATGAGGCCCTGGAGTCTTTGGTGGGGAGGCCAGTGAGTCAAGCGAGAAAGCCTGGGGTTTGTCCTCCCTGAGCTTTTAGCTCTGAGGACACTAAGGGTGTGGCCAGCGGCTTGATGGGCAAAGCCAGTCCTTGGTCTATTCTAGTTTCTCTTAAACACCCCTAAGCTAACTTTTCCGGATGTGCTCCTTTCTAACATTGAGAAAGGGCTTTTCTTGGCTGCCAGGAAGCAGGGAGCAGGCTGTGGTGAGTGATTATCTGGAAGCAGCCAGGCATAAATTTAGGCGCTTTGGAAAAGAGTGTGTTTGGGGGGGGGGGGAACAGAGAGACAGATTCTTCTTCCTTTTGTGGACTGGGGAAGAGGGTACTTGGTGACATTTTCCTGAGTCTAAAAGGAAGAATACAGGTTTGAAAGGTTTGTAATTGTACATTAAAACAGAGACACATCCATATTGAAAAAAACAGAAAAAGGTGTAAACACACTTTTATTTCAAATTAAGATTTCTGAAACAACTATACTAGGAGTCATATTATAGTTTGTAATAAGACATAGCACTAAAAATAATTACGTTAATTTTAACTTTTGAGGGTTTTTTTTTAAAGCACCACTTAAAGCTTACATACCCCCCCCCCAAATTAAATATAGAAAAGTCATTCTATCTTAGGAGTGAGTTTGAGAATGCACAAGGAAACAACAGGGCCAATTTTTCAACCTCTGGTTACTGATATGGAACACTAAATTCAAAGCCAGTTTGAGAATTTCCTACATCGCTCACTTACAGGAAAACAAAGAGTTTCATGGTAAATCTCCAGCCCTTGAAGGGCTGCCTCTTTTTCTGACTGTGGTTACTGGCTGGATGACTTCTGAATTTTAACTTCATCATCCAAAAAGATAACATTATAGGATTTCCAGGGGTTTTATTTTTTTGAGAAAACTTGAGAAATGACCACAACTGTACATTAAAAAAAAAAATCGGAACTAGTCGTAACAACGTCTGAAAATTTGAAGAACTCTTAGATTTATTTTGAAACCAACTTCCAAACAAGAGGGAACGAAGGAGCTGAAACTCGCTCCCACGCCTTCCGGGCAAGTCCCTTCGGACTCCTTTCCTTGTCACTGCAGCAGAGGGCCGACTATGAAAGTCGCTCCTCGGGGCTTGCGCTCCAGCTCAAGGCCTGTCCTCAAACCTCGTCCGCACCCCCCACCCTACCCCCAGACCCCCAGTCCCAGGGGAACCAGCGCTGGGGGCCGCGGCCCCTCATCGCTTGGTGGAGCGCTTCTCGTACTTCTCCTGGCCGCCGCGCTTCCTGTGCGGGGAGTGGCCGCCGGCGCCCCGGGCCTGGAAGCTGGGCTTGTAGGGGTGACCTCTGTGCTTCTTCCGGTTCTCTTCCTTCTGGCTCTGGCTTTTCGCAGGTTCCTTGCTGCCCTCTTTTTGTTCGGGGTCTTGCTCTTTATGGGACGGCAGCGTGTTCTTAATTGTGTTAAGCAGAAATCTCTTGTTTGTACCAGCGAGAGGGCACTTCATCCTGGGGAGGAGAAAAAAGAACATTCTCAAACCGAATCGCTTGCTCCAGAGCTGCACCCACCGGTCATGGGCTCCTGCCAAAGAATTCTGTGTCCACAGAATCAAGTTTCTGAATGTGTTCAGCTTTCCTTGCATGCCACCTAGTGTAAACTCTGAGTACAAGGGGGGGAAAGGCAAGACACTTGGAATTCTGGAGACTGCCGAGCTGGACCTCAGCTCCATACTTCACCCCCTTCTTCCTTAGTGGGACCAACTTTCCCACCACTGTGTATGCGTAGGTCTTAGCCACAGCGTGAAAGAACGGAATCACTTCTCTTTTCTCCCTGAATAATAAATGCCCGATTTGACTAGAGTCTGCATTTTTGAGCTAAACTGATAGTGGCTTGTTTTTAATTACAAAAGAGTGAAAGTGAAGTCCCTCTCTGAAGAACAAAAGTATCTTTCATCATATCTTGGATGCTAGGGCTCAATGCTCTACTCCAGAAATAAAAATTATCCAAATAATCTATAAAAATGCAATAATTGCATTTTATCTTTAAAAGAATCTCACTTTCCATATCAGGCTTCTAGTTTGTGTTCTGTTGGGGGGCATTTCAAGGAGGCCCACCCTCTGGGTCAGTTTCTGTGCAGTGTATATTTAAGCAGCTGGTGACTCAAGTTCACCCAAAAGACAGGACGTAACTATATTATTATTTTACATGCTTAGGTATATACTACAGTATTTGTTTTATTTTTCAAGTGCATAAAGTTTTCATTTTGGGGAAGAAAACCCCCACATGGATGAGAACCTGCATATTTCTCTTGGCCTTCAGCTGTCTGTCACACGATGGGCTATTTTAGGAGGATACTGACCCCCAAAATCATGTCTTTCAGAGTGGCTGGCACTAAGCAAAAATGAATGTAGGATTCCAGAATCTCCATCTTTCTGTCAAACTTGAATAAAAAAGAGACTCCCATACAGTGCTTCAAAATCAACCCACCAGCGCCCCACCAGAGAGATTTTATCATCTAGGACCCTATCAGTGAAATATAAGCAGACATCAGCCTTGTGCCACTGACAGGGAGGTCTGACCAGCTCAAGCAACCAGAAATGGCATCGAATCTGGAAGTAAAATATGGAGAAAAAGAAAAGAAAATATCTCTTGTAGCAAATAAGCAGTTCTTGTGTCCCCAGGGACAGAGAAAATCTCTGAGAAGAATCAAAGGTACTGTAGGCACTCGATGTGCAAGCATGTGCTTTGTGCTCAGGCTGGGAGAAGTAAGGGGGGAAAGAACTAGAACAAGGAGAGAAAGAAACGGAGGGAGAAAGGGGCAGTGGAGTGTAGTAGGAGCAGCGGGAACACTTAGCGGGGGTAGGGACCCTGGAGTTTTTGGTTTTTTTTTCTTCTAGCGCTGGAGTTTAGAAGCCACAGTGAATGAGATGAGGAGCCAAGAACAAAGGCAGTGACAAAGCTGTGATGTCGTGGGGGCACAACACCTTGTAACTCCCTGGAGCCCCATGGCACTTCACTGAGCTTCTGGAGGAAGCACACCACTAGTCCTAGATTCAGAAGAGTATGGCACACTGATGTCACCAAAGAGCATGACAGGGCTGGCCGGCAGGACAGAAGTGCCTCTCTTTGCCACATGTGGCCCCGTGCTTAGCGCAGGAGCAGAATTGTTGGTACGAGTAAATGGACCATGTGTGTCTCTTGGCTTTGGGAGGCTGCGTCCAGACAGTTCCAGAAGCATTCTGGGGTCTTTTCCCTGGACCGGGCTGGCTCAGTGCTGGTGAAACTGGCCAGTCCTCCTCTGGATTAGACAAATGAGGAAAGGTGAGTATTGTCCCAGGTGGGAAAATAATTAAAACAAAACCTTTGCTAACTCCTGGTGAATTCCGCTCTATTTTGCTTTCTTCCACGGAAGATCATCTTTCCCACCATCTGCTCGTCCAAGATGAACAAAGCTCTTCTGCTAGAGACCCGTGGATTTCCTGTTAAGAGAGTGGGGCCGCGCTGGAGGGCACAGTTGCTAGCTTCCGGCAGACAGCCACTGAAAGACCTGTTCAGAGAATGAGAGGACTTTCCTAGAATCAAGCCACAAGAAAAGTGGCCTTTACATCTCTTTTTTAACATTAGAGATGGGATTTTAATGTTGGTTGTGCCTAAGAGTCTATTCCAAGTGGGGAGTCAAGGGCAGCTGGGAGAGAATTTGGTTTACCTGGGGGGCTGGAGGGTGCTGAGAGTGACTTCTCCCGAACATGCCAGCACACGCTTTAGAAATGATAGTAAGTGCTCATTTATACTCGTAGTAAGTAAGGCAGGGCAATGAGATAGAGGGGTAGTTGCAAGCAGATGTGGATGTATGTGTAGTAAATTATTCCATATAAAGAAATTATAAAATCTGCAGTGAAAATATCACAGTGCTAACAGAGCTGCCGACATCTGAGGAAATCCACCGGGAGGGAAGTGCTCTAGCCTTCAGCTGGTAACTCATTTTGCTGAACTTCGCAGCCAGTTGTCCCCCTGCTGCAAACACACACGACACGGTAGTGGCTGAGCACACGTGTTCCGAAGCCACACTATCTATTGGATTGAACCTTGAGCATGTTATGCAGCCTCCCCATTGCCTCTTACCTGTTAAATGTGGCATCATAACAGTGACTACCTTAATGGAATGCTTGCAGGTCAAATGAGTGCTTAGAATAATACTAATATATAACAAGCACTTGTTACACGTTAGCTCTGGTTTATATCCTGGCTCTACTAATTAGCTGCGTGACCACGGGCAAGTTGCTTAACTCCCCTGTGCATCAGTTTTCCCCGTTTTTACACAGGAGTAATAGAAGTATTGGCCCAGTGGAAGGATTTATTGAGATAATGCATAAAGCATTTAGCATAGTACCTGGCCCACAGTAAATCTTCAATAAGTGTTACCAATGGGTCTATAATTTCTTATCTACGATTCCAAAATGTAAAAACCTTTGAAAATCAAATTCTCTATATGATGCTGAAACTCGTTTGGCAGCAAAACCTGGCCTAACCCGACAGTGGGCTGTTTATGACTAGTCTTTATCACATTTAGTGTAAGCATCTGTGTGGGACAGAAATGATAATGTGTTGAACAAGAACCTGTGGGGGCACTCGTGGTACACACTGGGTGTGCTTATGTACCTTTCCAAAATGTGAAACTATCTCAACTCAGAAACTTAGAGGGATTCGAGGGCTTTGAACAAGGGATTGTGGGCCTATGTTATTATTATTATTCACTCTCTCTTCATGAAAAGAATATATGTAGCACATCAGTTAATACAGCAGGGATGTTTCCTTGAGAGCAACTCAAGGTAAGATACTAAAGTCTCGGATCACCTGGGATAAGAAACTAATCAAGAATGGAGAAGGCTATCTGATGCTTTTCAATGAAAAAAAAAATTAAAAACAAACAAAACCTAAGCCATCAGGAAAAAGTCAATGAGATTTTATAGAAATTTTCATAAAAATGGTTAAAATTAAAGTTTCCAAACTTGGGGCACCTGGATGGCTCAGTCGGTTAAGCTTCCGATTCTTGGTTGCAGCTCGGGTCCTGGTCTCGTGGTTGGTGGGATGGAGCGGCAGGCTTGCACACAGTGGGACTCAGATATTCTCTCCCTTTGCTCCTTCTGCTCATGCACATGTGCGCTTTCTCTCTCTCTCTCAAATAAATAATCTTAAAAAAAATAAAAAAGTCTTGGTGGGACACCTGGGTGGCTCTGTTAGTTGGGTGTCTGCCTTTGGTTCAGGTCATAATATCAGGGTCCTGGGATCGAGCCTCTCATCGGGCTCCCTGCTCAGAATAGAGCCTGCTTTGCCCTCTCCCTCTCCCTGCTACTCCCCCTACTGTGCTCTCTCTCTCTCTGTCAAATAAACAAATAAAATTGCTAAAAAAAAAAAAAAGTTCTGGTACTTCAAATGGTTAGACTTCTATACCTGGAAGTTTCACTTTCCAGGACATCTCAAGCTTCCCCACGTTCTTACCTATGAGGTTATGATTTGCATTTCCTAATACTGTGTAAGCTCTGTAGACATTCTTCAGATATAACACTGAAGGCTGAGGTATGGAGGTAATTTCCGAAGTCTGTCCCAGTTTTAAAATTCTCCATTCATAACCCTTTAGAAAATTATTCTCCTCTCATTTACCCCATGAGAAAATTTGTTTCTGGGGCACCTGGGTGGCTTAGTTGGTTGAGCACCTGACTCTTTATTTTGGCTGGGATCATGGTCTTAGAGTTGTAAGATCGAGCCCTGCATCGGGCTCTGCACTTGGCGTGGAATCTGCCTGGGATTCTTTCTCCCTCTTCCTTTACCCCTCCCCCCAAATAAATAAATAAAATCTTTAAAAAAAAAGAAAGAAAGAAAATTCATTTCATCGATCTGTGTTGTTTCTCAGCTCTTTCTTGGTGCCATTTTCCCCCAGATCTGAGATGACACGATAAGCTAGCCTTAGGTACCCACCATTCCAGAGCTTTCCATAGCTGCACTGAGGTAAAATCCAGGCCCTGCAGTGAGAGCACAGGCCGGGGCTGCTCAAGGTATCTGCACCATATAACGTCACTAGCTATGTCCCGAGACATGCTGCCGGGTTGGGGACCGAAGAGGCCACCAGACGGAGTGGCTGCTTCCCTGCTCTGACCCACACAATGTCAGCTTCCTTGCCCTGGCCAGCTGTTTTTATTTTTGGTTTTAGGAAGGTATACTAGCTCATGTGGGAGGAGGTGGTTTAAGTATGAACAGACAAAAAACTCTAAATATAATGAGGCCGCTTACAGCTGTGCTGAGAGAGTGCCCAGGACAGCACAGTCAGACGAAAGTTCTGGCATCCTCGCTCTGGTGAACTTTAAAAGGGAAGCGCTTCATTTCACTTCCAAAGCTGTCAGTCCAGCTGGGAAAGCTTCTGCATGCTCCAGGAGAGGTGGATTTCTGGAGAATATGCTATTAGGAAGACCCGTGCACTGATTGAGACTGGGATTGTAAGCTTTTCATCTCTCTCTCTGAGTGGGTACACGATATAACATAATATATAAAAATAAGGTACTTCCTCCTGCAGTTACCATATTTGACTCAGACAAAACAGTAGACTGTAAACAAACTTAGAGAACAGAAAGAGGAAGAGATATGTAAATTTTTTCTTTCTGGTTTTAACAGTTTTTGTCCTTACTGCTGAAGGATAGAAGTAGTAATATCTAGCATGCTACACAGTCAGACCTGCCACTTTTTAAAAAGTGTTATTTATTTTAGAGAGAGAGGTGGGGGAGGGGCAGAGAGAGACAGAGAATCTCAAGCAGACTCGGCTGAGCTTGGAGCCTGATGTGGGGCTCAATCTCAGGACCCCAAGATCACCAGGGCCAAAGCCAAGAGTTGGACGCTTAACTGACTGAGCCACCCAGGTACCCCAGACCTGCCATTTTTGGATTCTAAAATAGTTCCGTGAACATGACCCATTAGACAGTGGTACGCAATCACTAGCCAATGGGAATGGCTGCAGACACTGCGGACACTGACTTCCATGAAGTGATCGTTCCATGCCGTCACATTATTGATGTCCCCTCATTCCATTTCTCCAACCATCCAACACTTTATGAGCGGACAAGAGAAGAAGAAGGGCAACTTATCTGAGATCCCAAGCTGGTAGGATTGGAATCAGAGGGTCTGATGCCTCCCAACAGCTCCCAACACCATCCCAGATCGGGAAGAAGGAGCAGAGAGAGACAGAACCCACTGCGGCGTAAGCAGGTGGCCGATCAGCAGAGCAGTGAGGCGAAGACACCACAGGTGAGCAGGCACGCCTGCTCCCAAGGCTGCTTTGCCCAGCATGGGCACCAAAAAGCAGACCTGTGTGCCGTGCCAAGTGGAGAGTCACTGACATGGACAAGGCTAGGACAAAGGCAGAAAACACCCTAAATGCACTTCATGAGGAGATCTGTGAAGTACAACAGGCCTTAGGAAATTATGGGTCTTATTTTTGTGGTTAGGGAAACAGAGGCCTTGGGACCGTGGGAGCAAGCTTCTAGGCGCTGCTCTCCAAATCGCTCCTTTATGCCACACTCACTCCCATGCCAGCAAGCAGCCCTCCAGCTTCCACTCTGTCCATTCCTGTGCACTGTTGTGGATGTGGGTACAAAAGAACCCCCGCTGGAAGAAGCACAGCGGCACCCCGAACACTCCAAGAAACAAGGGTAAAGGAATACTTTTAATCTTGGTGCTGTGGTTGCTTACAACTCCTCTCGTGGTTTCACGCCGCCGCAAACAGTGCCTACCGTTCACAATCTGACAGTCGAATGCCTCAGCCTGCGGCCACCTGAGAAATTCTGCTGTCGTGTGACAACCGCCATCACTCAACTGTTCGTCCTAAATTACTGTGTGGACAACAGTCCTGAGGCCCAACGTAGGTTTTCAGTGTCCTCAGTCCCCAACGCCATACCCACAAGCAAGGTGCGGTAGTTGATGTGTTTGTACGTACACACGTATATACGTACACTAGTACTTGACTTTTAAAAGTCTGAGGATCTTGCATGTGGAAGGCATTAGGCGGGGTCCTGCAGTGAAGACAAATCCCAGGCTATCTGCCTGCACATTTGTGCTTGGTAGCAGACCGCCCAGAGGAACAGAGGCTGTGTGAAGAAAAAGCCAGAAGCAGGTATGCGAATGGCAGCATCCAGAGATGGACGACAAGGCCGTCATCCTCTCTTTGGGCCCTGTGTTCTTTAGCTCTAGAGCAAAGGCTTTGGACCTCTGTGGCCCTGAAATTCTGCCAAGAGCCTCGTCCGTGAGTATCTCTGAGATGGGAGCCCTCCGTTGTCCGCCTGCCGGTTTCAGCACGCTGCATTGTGCTTACCCGCTCACTTGTCCATACCCGCCAATGGCTGAACGACGTTAAGGCCAGGACAGGGAATCCTCTTTACTGCTGCCTGAGCCTGGCCTCTTAATATACCTACTGGAGCTCAGTCAGATGAATTAAAAAAAAAATAATGCCTGCGTAAAGACTCGAGAAATAACCAACAAGCTGATGACATACAATGGAAGAACAACGTAGATGATTTCTCCCCTTATCACCAGAATGCCCACCACACCAAACAGAAAAGCACCCCAAAAGGCCCTTCTCCTTAAAACTGGGTTAAAAAAACTGAAGACTCATTTTCTTTCAAACTCCATCTTCGTAACTTTTCATACCAGAATATAAGCCTTTCCGAGTATGAGGCTGAGGTTCTGCGAGCGCTGGACTCCAAACTTACACTGGGCTACAGGTCAGCTGATGTGAATGCGACTAGAATAAAAACAGCTTTGTGGACAATGAAGCTGGGCGCATTTCTGAAATTTGTGCCTCTAAATTCCTTTATGTTGACGAAAAGGAAGTCATATGGGCCCATACTTTAGCTCCCTTGAGGCCTCTGTCAAGAACAGCTTCTGAAGAGATTCTTTTGCTGAAATACATCCACAGAAGTACAGAGCACCAAATGGTCTCTTTCTTTATAAAATAAAAAATGGCATTCTGTGGCATTTTCTTTAGTTCAGCAATCTCTTTCTGGCAATAGCTCAACTACCTCACTGAGATCTTTTCATGGAATATCCAGGAGGAAAAAAAATGGCACTCTAGTTCTATTTTCAACTTTAAAGCAAATATAAAGTTCCTCTAGATGCTTAGAAAAACAACACCGTGGCCCACTAGTAAGCAACAGATTGTCTACTCCTTTAAGATGTGTCCAAGAAGAAGTTTTGACGGGGATGGAACTTGGGACTCCAGTGTCTGAGCACCCGGCTACCCAAGTGCTATGGAGCCGTCTGTCCCTGGGAGAGGTGTGGGAATGCTCCCAGTTCTGCAGAGCAGGGTGGTTCCATTCTTTATAATATATAGGGATTGTTACAGTAGTTTTCAAATTTGTGTGCACTTTAGAATCACCTGGGTATCTTTTTAAAACCCCACGCTCAGACCACACCCTAACTAATAATCACTGATGGTGGGACAGAGACATTAGTATTTCGGGAAGCTTTTCAGATGATTTCAAATGTGAAGATAAGTTTGGGAACCACTGGATTAGTAGTTACAAGTTTTTGTTTACGGATGCAAGCACACACACACACACGCACACACACATGCACACGCACACACGCACACTGAAACAGATGGAAAACCAGTTATCCTTCCAAGATGATGAGCACGATGGGGAAGATGTTCTTTGTCTCAGCACCAGGGAGCAGACGCCAAGTCATGGCCATCCTTCAGCCAAATCTGTTTGCGAAGTCAGGGTGTGCTGAACTGAAAGCTGCCTTAAGGAAGAGCACCTGTGCGAATGTTTGAACAGCAAGTGAACTAGCTGGTCATTCAAATGTGAGTGAGCCTGTCACTTCAAGGAAACCAACTCACAGTATTCGCTGGCAATGATAAAACTTGAGTTTTCAAGTGCAAGAAAGTTCGACTTTTGGAAAACTGTACATTTGACAAGTTCCCAACATTTAAAGGCTTTTCTGATGAGATTAGTGCTGATAGTTACAAATATATTCCTTTAATATTATATAATGAAATGTGTTAACATTCGGAGGATGACTCAGTGAACCAACCTTTTTGAGATGACCAATGCATGATGTCACAAAATCATGTATGAGGAGATCCAGTCAAAGTGCAAGGTAGATGAAGGCATTTTTATTTTAACAGAACAGAAACAGTCTACATTATTAAAAAGAATGTTAAGAAACTACCACTCCCATTCATTATTATAAAGAATGTTTGTCTGTTTGTTTTTTAAAGATTTTTTATTTATTTGACAGAAAGAGACACAGCGAGGGAGAGAACACAAGCAGAGGGAGTGAGAGAGGGAGAAGCAGGCTTCCTGCTGAGCAGGGAGCCCGATGCAGGGCTCGATCCCAGGACCCTGGGATCATTACTGGACCCTGGGATCATGACCTGAGCCAAAGGCAGGCACTTAACGACTGAGCCACCCAGGTGCCCCTATTATAAAGAATGTTAAGAAACTAGCACACAAACTAAAAAAAGACTGTTGAGGTTTTTGCAAAGTTTTGATGAAGGTTTAAAGAATACCATAAATTTTCTAGAAGGACTATTGAAATATTTCTTCCTTTTCCATTGGTGTGAGGTTGGATTTTCTTCATTATACTTCAATAAAAACAACAGGTTGTAGAAGCATACGTGAAATTCCAGGTGTCTTTTATAAGCCAGGCATGAGGAGGTTTACAAAAATATTAAACAATATCACTTTAATGCAGTAATTTTTTCCAAAAATACAGCTATTTTTATAAAAGCTATATTATTCCCTTTAGCATGTAATAGGCTTATTATTTTTAAATACATTAATAAATAAATCCTTTAAAATTACTCAATTTTAATTTCAAATATAGTAAATACTGATAATCCACATAAAAAAGGTTCTTCGTGGTCGTCACTAGTTTTTTTTTTTTTTTTAAAGATTTTATTTATTCATTTGACACAGAGAGAGAGACCACAAGTAGGCAGAGAGGCAGGCAGAGGAGAGAGGAGGAAGCAGGCTCCCCACTGAGCAGAGAGCCCGATGTGGGCCTCAATCCCAGGACTCTGGGATCATGACCTGAGCCGAAGGCAGCGGCTTTAACCCACTGAGCCACCCAGGCGCCCTCGTCACTAGTTTTTAAGAGTATAAAGGACCCTAGAACCAAAAAGTCGGAGAACCGCCATTACGAGACAAGTGAGAAAAATAGCCATGTCAGTAGGAATTCTTATCCTGTAGACTAATGAGACCTTGGAAGTTTCACATCCTTTCTCCCAGGATTCTCCTCTTCTAAGTCTGGAATGCTTTACTTGGCCTGCCATCTCTTACTCCCTTTTCAACATGCTTCTCCCTCCTTCATGGGAAGAGGCTGCCAGTTGTCCCCGAATATCCATTCTTCCTTTCTTCTACAGTAAAAGAACCCCAGATATTCGTCTGGTACATGAATTCCTGGGGGAAAAAGACTGAATTCCTGACCTTGTAGCTGAGTTGGTTAGAGACACGAAATGAAATTCTGACCAAGTGAGGTATATGTAGAAATGGTGTAGGCAACTTCTGGGCAGTGCCCTTAAAGGGGGGTGGGGGACGGCTTCCTTCTCCTTTTCTTCCCTTCTGCTGACTGAACTGGGGATGGAATGGCCACTACCTTACTGGACCACATGGAAAAGCATCACACTCTATGGCTGGGAGATGGTGGAAAACAGGAAGAGACAACTTTGTGGAACTGCTGACCTTACTGGTATAAAGCCCAACGTGCACATCAGTACTCCCACAAATGTCAAGATGACCTGTGCCTGTGGTAACTCTCTTCAGGGGAAATAGAGCTGACACTGCTAAACTAGTTCCTTCACTATCAGAAAGTTCTACTAAGCCAGTAAGTGGCAGAAAGACTGTCAAGATAAATGACTTCCATCCAGAGAGCTGCCCAGAAGCCACCGATCTCCTTGAACACTCCTAACATAGCAAGAAACCTGACTGACATGTTCTCATTCACATGTCAAGCCATGAATTCAGGACTTAGCTCTACACTGATTCTTTCACACATGGTACTGGATTGGACCAGTGGCTACGGTCAACCTGATCGCCGTCCTACCTTACACTGAACACCTAAGCAGCCTGTCCCTAACCAATTTTGTACTAATTTGATTCACCTGAGCAGAGGCACTGGTATTTCTATAAAGGACAGAGGAGGACTGGAAAGAAGGTAAGAGCAGCTCAAACTAACACTGATCAACTGCTGCGTGACAGGAATCGTGCCAAATAGTTCCATACATCTTATCTCACCAATTTTATATAAATATCCTTCCATGAGGAGAGCACTTTATTGAACCTAAGATGATTACATATGTTACATACAGACTGACTCACACTGGATTATTTCATTTTATATCACTTCATCCATAAATACATCAGAATGAACTTCTGAAAGATAATAGCTTTAAAAAATGAAGTAACAGCAAAACCATTAGCACACCTAAAAAATCCACATTAATTCCTTAATATCATCAAGTACCCCAATTGTTTCCTTAATGTCTTTTTATAGTTAGTTTGGATAAAGATCCAAATAAAGCATACATTTAATTTGATGTGTCTCAAATCTATTAATTCATAGGATACCCCTCCTTCTTTTCTCTGCAATTTATGTGTTAAAGAAAGTGGGCCATTTGTCCTGTAGAGTTCCGCACATACTGGATTTTTGTGATTTCGTCCCCATGGTGTCAGTTACTGTGTTCCTCCGCCCTCAGTACTTCCTGCAAACTAGGAGTTCTAACTGGAGATCTGATCAGATTTGGGTTCAATCTTTTGACAAGGGTATCTCATAAATGGTGGTGTGCCCTTCCCTACTGCATCTTTCTGTGGCACGGAGATGGGTCACTTGTGGTCAGCCTGACCTGTCCCAGAACTGTCCCCAGCAACTCCTCATCTGGTCAGGTTAGTGGCCAGTGACCTTTGCCTAGGCCCAGTGTGTCCTTAGGGATTGCAAATGAGGACATTCTTTTTATTTTAAAATCAGGTTTACAAGGGATAATTCATACAGAATAAAATTTATCCTTCTTAAGTAACAGTGTGAAGAGTTTTGACAACTGTGCAAAGTCAGGTACTCACCACATCAATCAAGATGTGGACAATCTCTGTCACCCACAGAGTTCTGCAGGAAATCCCTTCCTTCTGTCCCCATTTCCTCAACCATGATCTGCTCTCTGTTCCTACAGTTCTGGGTTTTCCAGAATGCCACATAAGTGAAATCTCACACTGTGTAAGGTTTTGTGTCTGGCTTCTTTCCCTTAGTAGGGTGTTCCTGAGCTTCATCCACGCAGTGTGTCTGCTTCTCTTCCTCTTTGCTATGGAGCAGCACTGAATGTATGGCTAGAACCTCAATTTGTTTATCCAGTCATCAGTTAGTGGACATTTGGGTTGTTTCCAGTTTTGAGCTATCATGAATAAAAGTGCTATGCATATTACTGTGCAGATTTTTGTGTGGGCTTAAGTTTTCAATTCTCTGGTAATTGGCTAGAAGAACTCTGTATGTATAAGAATGTATAAGAAACAGCCAGCTATTTTTCAAAATGGCTGTACAATTTTCATTTCTGCCAACAATGTGTGAGGGTAATTGTTTTACATCTTCAGCCTTATTTGGTACTGTCAGTCTTTTTAAACTTTAGATATTTTAGTGCACGTATAGTGGTAACTAACTATGGTTTTAATTTGCATTTCCCTGGTAACTAATGTTTTGAGCATCTCTTCACATGCTGATTGGCCAATCTTACATCATTTTCAGTGAAGTGTTTCTTCAAATCTTTTGTCTATTTTTAAATCAGATTGTTTTCTTATTGAGTGGCTAAGAATTCAAATGATGATCTTATTCTGTAGTCTTGTACATTTAATACATGCAGTTCTACAAGGAAGTTTTTTCCAATAATTATTTGGTAACTCTGAGGTCTAATTTGTATAGGGAGCAGGATAAATGTTTTATTCTTCTTCTCTATTTGCCAATTTTATGAATAATGACTTGGTTCCATAACATTCTCCAAAAGGGACCATTAAGTTTCTTGTTATGATTATCATTATGACTTCATAGATTTTAACTTTTCACTATAACTATTCTTCTTGGTGATCAAATTATCCCATCTGGTGGGAGAGCTCTCAGGTTGTTTCCTGAGTCTTTCTGAGATCACTTTCTGTAGTAAGAGTTTGGCCTTACCCACAGAGAGGCCTGGCCTCTGGGAGGTAATCTCAGTTCTCAGAGGTAATGTCACATCTGACAGAAATGTCTTTGTTTAGAGTAGATCTTAAGATGGATCAGGCCCCACTTGATGGTCTTAGGGTAAGAGCTAAACATGCCTCCTCCTACTCCTCCCCCCCATAAAAAAAAATCCCAACCATGTGATTTAGGGTAGGAGCTTTGAGTCATGTGGTCCATGTCAAACTGGAGACTGAGATCAACCATGTGAGCAATTAATCAATCATGCCTAAGTAATGGAATCTCAATAAAAACTTAGAATACCAAGGCCTGGGTGAGCTTCCCTGATAAGTTGGGTGGGTAATGTATCCTGACCCTATGGGGTAATGAATCCTCTCCCCAGGGGGAGAGGTTGACAGAAGTTCCGTGTTTGGAACCCTCTCGGACAATGCCCTTCATGCCTCTTATTGGGGCTGATTTTAATCTGTATCCTTTCCCTGTAATAAACTGTAACTGTCAGTATCATAGTTGTCTATGAATTGTATGACTTCGTCAGTGACTTAAGGAAGCTGAGGGTACTTTGGGGAACTTCCTGAACTTGCAGCTGGTGTAAGAAGTGAGGGCAGTCCTGGGGACTGTGACCTCTAACTTGCTGTCTGGTGAACTCCAGGCACTGCCTCGGATCTGCAGTCAGTTATTCCTCTAAGGTTCTTGGTCTTCTTTCAGTGAGAAATGGTATTTATATATCATAATCTGGATGCCAGGGGCACGCACTGCAACTGAGTGGGCGGTCATCATTTCTAGCACTTGTCCATGAACAGAGCTGGAAAAAGCTTTTCTTTTTCTTTCTTTCTTTCTTTCTTTTTTTTTTTTTAAGAGAAAATCTAGCATGGCTTCATACTGATATTTCCAATTCAAATGTGGGATTATAAGTTTTTACTTTGATTTTACACCTGTGTCTCTTTGACACTGGAAATCAGGGTATTTATAGCAAATAAATATTTACTTTGTTTTATCCTCTTATATGATAGTTTCAGAAAAACATCAGTGTTGTGGACAATATGATGATTGAAGACAATTTAAGATTTCTTGGTAGTTCTTTTGGATAGAGTCCAGTTTCAGCTCACACGAATGAGTTCCTTGACATGTGGTTAAGCCACCCACTACATGACTCTTTTGTCTATTTGTTTTATTTTGCTTGATTTTTAAGGTTTGCCTTTTCCCTCTCTTTATTTAACTTTGTTTTATATCTTATGTAACCCATATGCATGGCTCTAAGAGTCAAATCTACAGAATGAGGTATATTCTGAAGCCTAGTTTCTACTCCTATCTGAGTTTTACATTTAACTCTTTTTAATCACCCACAACCCTCCACTGCAGTGGGTTCTACATTCTAGATAAAAGATCTAAAATCAGCATATTTATTGAATGCAGGTGTTACGGCTAAAGCAAATCTTACAAATGTTTCAGATTAAATTCCTAAGGTTAAATTCTTCCTTTGTTTCTAAACTTTAAGTCTTAGAGCTCTGTTTCATGTGGACAAACTGCAAAGGCAAACTTTAGTTCTACACAGCTGAACTGTCACATAATCAGAATACTTATAAGTAGAATTTTAAAAAGAAATTTCCACTAAGGACTGGAATTAAAACAGAGATCCTTAAACAATGGGCACTGATGTAACACCTCTGGGCAGTCCTATCCACACTTCCTGTCATCTCCTTCAGGGCCTCAGAGCACCCCCAGTGCTGGCCCCCGGCAGGGCGCCCCCTCTCCTGCTCCCCTTGGGGTGATCCACAGCCACAGTTTCATATTCCCTCCATCTGCTAAAGATTTACATACCCACATCTCCAGCCAAGGCTTTCTCTTTAATATGTTTTAAGGAAGATTACTCAAGAACTTACCAACCCATTGGTCCCATGGTTTCTGCTCTTGTTTTCCCACGTTTTGCCTCTTTAAGCAGTTCTTCAATTGCTTTCCTGATGGGGAGAAAAAGAGATTTGAGAGGTAGTCACTCCACGAAATTCTGAAAAATCAGTTCTGTCCACATATATGACCTTGCAGAATGAACAGCTTTCGAAGCGTAGAATTTCAAAATTGGGGAGAAGTTTTTAAAATTTAAAAAACATGGCTGATATCATAAAGGATGAATACCCAACTTTTGAATCAACATGGATGGGACCAGAGGAGATTATGCTAAGTGAAAGAAGTCAAACAGAGAAAGTCAATTATCATATGGTTTCACCTACTTGTGGAACATAAGGAATAAATGGAGGACATTTGGAGAAGGAAAGAAAAGTGAATTGGGGTAAATTCGAAGGGGAGAAGAAGCATGATATACTGTGGGCTCTGAGAAACAAAGTGAGGGTTTTAGAGGGGTGGAGGTGGGGGGATGGGTGAGCCTGGTAGTGGGTATTAAGGAGGGCACATATTGCATTAAGCACCAGATGTGGTATATAAACAATGAATCTTGGAACACCACAAAAATAAAATTAAATTAAAAAAAAATATGGCTGATAGTTTTGAACATATAAATAACATTAAAAAGAAACTTTATGTGAGGGGGAAAACACTGAAAATTAAAAATAAAATGAGAAGTTATATCCATATTTAAAATGTTCAAATGCATTATTATTCTAAGAAATAATAATGAACCCAACAAGGATAAGTATGTTTCCGCCCTTAGTTAATGAGAGAGAAATGAATATTATTTGCTCTATTAATGGGGACTGCAGCTGATAAAACATTTCTGGAGGACAATTTGGCAACACGATAAAGAGCCTTCAAAATACTACAAACCTTTTGACCTAAAAATTCTACTTTATCTTAAGAATATGAGTACAGGGGTGCCCGGGTGGCTCAGTGGGTTAAGCCTCTGCCTTCGGCTCAGGTCATGATCTCAGGGTCCTGGGATCATCTCCAAATCCGGCTCTCTGCTCAGCAGGGAGCCTGCTTCCCCCTCTCCCTCTGCCTGCCTCTCTGCCTACTTGTGATCTCTCTCTCTGTCAAATAATAAAATCTTAAAAAAAAAAAGAACATGAGTACAGTGTGTATTGGATAATTTTTAAAAAAGATTTTATTTATTTATTTGACAGACAGACATAGCGAGAGGGGGAACACAAACAGGGGGAGTGGGAGAGGGAGAAGCAGGCTTTCCGCTGAGCAGGGAGCCCAATGTGGGGCTTGATCCCAGGACCCCGAGATCATGACCTGAGCCAAAGGCAGACGCTCAACCGCTCAATCAACTGAGCCACCCAGGAGCCCCTGGATAATTTTTATTTCAAATTTATTTTCATGTAAATATTACATAGGAAAACATTTGGAGGGGTGTTTTCAAGATGGTAAGATGAGTTTCTGGGTTATTTAAAAGTGGTTTCTTTTGTATGCTTTCCTTTTCTATTTTTTTCCAGAGTGAATCTCTGTTATTTGTGCAATTTTTAGAAAGATATTGGAAAAAAAACTCCAGAAAATGTACTTATCAACCATATTCTGAGATTTTACTATGTCCAAGGTACTGTGCAAGGTGCTATGGGTCAGCAGAATAGGAAGATGATCATTCCCTACTTTAATATTACTTATGATATATAAGTACTAAAGTTAAGAAAAGAGGGGTATGAAGTTGGAAACAAATATAGTCCAAAGACAGAATTATATATCTAATCACAAAATTTTGACACTGGTAATTATGCATTGATTCCATATAAAAACATTTAATTATGCTATTATAGCACTACTATAGATACAATTTACATAATCCTCAAATGATGTGAACATTCTATGAATATTTCATAATGATTCTTATTTTATCAAAGCACATAGCTTAAAAAAGCAAATATTATTTAAAGACTTATAATAAAATACAGCAGTCCTCGGCATCACCCTTCTCTACTCACAAAAAAATTCAATTTCAACCCTTAAAAAAATCTGCTTCTCCTGGTATTTACCTCTATATTTCTATTAGTGTGCTGTCAAACTATTTCACCACCCTCTTGATCTTCAACAAATCTATTTTTGTATAATTTACACATTTTAAAATAAACTCCCATTAACAGTGAGATCTTTAAAAAAATGTCTTTTCAGCTGACTCAGCAGCTGGACATTTTCTGCTCTGTCGTGGAGGGCCCACTTGACCCGGTCAGCAAAGAACCAAACACTGACCAACGTAGGCATCGTTTGACCCCCACTGGCCTTGTTCAGTCAGACTGTGTTTCACAGCCCAGCCTCCTGGTCTCAGGAATAGGTAAGTGCATCTGTTTACCACAGATCGTCTGTCCGAGAGGAAGACCCTGACTGCCCCATGGTCCCTTGAGCTGGACTTAGAACCAAACTGACATGAGACAGATTAACAGGAGAAAATCAGATTTAATAGTGTAATTAAGGGGAATCCATAGAGACAAGAATTTCAAAGACAGTGAGGCAACAAGAATGACCTAGGGAGACAGGTAGGGCCTGAGGATACAAAGGGGAGGAAGACCCTTAGCAAGTCGGTGAGAGGTGGGTGTTTGGAAAAACAAGGTTGCTCTATTATGCAGATCAGTTTCATAGGTAAAAGGGAGTCTGTTACTAGCTCTCTGCCTGGTACAGGCTCTCCTTTCCAAAGTAAATTTAGGCAGTTGGGGGGAAGGCAGAGAGCTTTTTTCCCTGCATCTGTGGGGTTTTGATGAATTCAAAATAATCTTTATGCCAAGCGGCCTATCTTGGGGCAGCCTGCCCTTGGCCCCTACACCTTCTTTCTCCCATCTCTTTACAATAATAATAATAAAAGATCCTCTTGATGTGATCTGAGGGCTTTGTCTCATCCAGTAAGTATTTCATGAAAAATGCATCCTATCTAGTTCCAAAGATCCTTTTTTCACCCTCACAGATGTAAGTTAAAAAATCAAAGGGTAAAAATATTCCAAAAACACCTCCTCCCCCTTCCCATCAGTAAGTGTGGTAGTTTCTAAATAAAAACAGGAATCCATCATACTTAGATCCGCCCATACTTAGATCTCTTCTCCTGACAACAGAAAGTTAAAAAATCTTAAGGAAGGAGCTTTTTGGGCAGTTCCCCCAATTATGAACAAACTGTATATGAGTCACAAATAAACCAGAATGTATTTTCCCATAAAATGCATGGTAAAATGTTTCCCTAGCTCTCTTGGACCAGCCCACAAAAGCCCATTTGTGTCATAATACAGTTGAAATGCTGCACATCTGCAGAAAACAATATTCAGTTCAAGACCTGGCAGAGATCTCGAGCCCATATTCTAGGCACCTTCAAGACTTTGACTTTTTTTTTTTTTTTTTTAATTTGACAGAGAGAGCACAAGCAGGGGGAGTGGTAGAGGGAGAGGGAGAAGCAGGCTCCCCCACAGGCTCTATCCCAGGACCCTGGGACCATGACCCCAGCAGAGGGCAAATGCCCAACTGACCCAGGTGCCCCAGAAGTTGATTTTTATACAGTTTTAATTTCATGTAAAACCATCTCCAGCACTGTCATTAACTTTCTCTGCCATGAAATCAGAGATCTGACTTAACCACAATCAAAGAGAAAAGAAGGTATAGATATAAGAAAGGCTGCCAAGGCAGAAGGAATTGACTTGTGACCAAAAGGGGGGGGGCACACTCAGTCCCCAGCAAGCATGGGAGGTGGGACCCCACTGCCCAGTTGGGGTATAACCACATTTGGTATTTGTGATGGGTTTAACACCAACTAACGTTGGCACGGAGCTTCACTGTTGGCAAAATGCTATCCTATCTGAACAGGACAACATAGTTATGGCAACTAATTTACAGATGAGGGAAGTGGTACCCTGTCTAACTTGCCCAAGACACTGCTAGTGCTCCTGGAGGAAGAGTAGGGGAGTGGGGACCAGGGAGGGAGAGAGGGGACAGGGGAAGGGGGAGAGCGGATAAGGGGACAGGGGAGAAGGGGCACGAGAGAGGAGAGAGGGTAGAGGAGGGAGAGGAATCCGACAAACAAAACGCCCCCTGCACATGTTTAAGGGCTACACGTCCTCTGTTCTTCTCCATAAACTTTGCCCAGCAAGTCCTGAGGCACTGTTCCCCCTCTATCATTAAAGGCACAAAATAAAGGGGAGAAGGGAGGCCTAACAGAGCTGCCGCTGCATCCACACTCACTCGGAGAACCGGAGAGGCGGAGGAAGGAAGGCCTCTGCGCTATTTTGTCCTAAGAATGCTGAGCATTTGTTACCACCTCCCACCCTAAATTCTCCTGCCTGAGCTCCATCTGCAGGGGTTTACTTCCAAGAGGAAAAGAAAGATTCCTAGCAATCGTGCATTCTTCCCAGAAATAACAACACCATCTTCGAAATTCAGGGGAGAAGAAGTCAGGTAGTTCTTTGGACTACTTACTGTGGCCTCGACTGTTTTTCCTGGAAGTCTTGCTAATGAGTCTTGGGTAAGGAAGGAGCAAAGCCAGCTTCTACTGCACATTATCGTAGAGGCTTAAATCATCAAAGATTATGAAACATTGACCTCAGGAAACAAGGTAGTTATTTAACAAGAGGATAAAACGGAAGTGTCAGCTGCATTAAAATACAGGAAAAGCAAACAGCAGGAGACTATGGGAAGCGCTAAGTACACAGAGAACTTAATGCAAGTAAACAATTATTGAGACACAAATTTAGTTCTGGGTAATTTTTATACTTAGATTCTTCAACATTCTAAAGGTTTCTCTGTAAAACAGTTTCATTATATTAGAATATAAGGTTGGATGCATCAGGAAGTCCAAGAAAGCCAGCTCATTAAGCAGACCGTTTCTGGGCACAGGAACCAAATGCAGTAAGTTTTCCATGATCCACGTGTGTACTGTCTCCACCCAGTTTTCCATCCTCACTGAGCTTCCTCAGGCCTGCCTGTTCATTCCATTAGCCAGCTGGTACATGCTTAAGGAATGTAAACGGATGATAATAGCAGTTGAAAAAGAAGCCAAGTGGGAATGCAAATCTGGTGCAAAATCATCTTAAAATCCAAAGTCAAGCAAATTAGTTTTGAGTTATCTGGGTCTAGGTTTCTTTTTACTCACATAAATCAACCGAGTTAACTAACGCCATCAGTCTACAGAAAGGGGAGCGAGAAAACCAAGGCAACTGAAATCCAACAACAGAGATTTGAGAGTTGGCAAATTAAGTAACGGAGAACAGGAGAAAAATAAGATCTTTAAAAGAATAAAATGAGAAAAGCTAAACATCAAGTAGTTGTTCAAGAAACGCACGAGGGGGCGGGGGGTGGGTGGGGGGGAAGGACAGAGAGAGTCCGAAGCAGCTTCCTTGAGGCTGTTAACATTGTGCTTTGTGATCGAGGTGCCGGTGACATAGGTGTGTTCACTTTGACAACTTATCAGGCTGCCTACTTAGGATTTGTTCCCTTTTCTGTAGGTATAATTATAGTTCAAAAAAAAAAAAAGATTACTAAAAAAAAGGTACCTTTGATCAACTAAGTGTACAGTACCTGTCACATGATGGGTGGGAAAAGCGTCTGAAATAAGTCGTGTAAGATGAGCTGAGGGTCTTATGTTCAAACAAGCGTAACCTGGTGACAAGCACACAGATTCGGAAAATGGGCAGAAACCAGTGCGGCGCCCTCGGCTGCTGCTGACCGGAAGGCCCCTGCCAGGCCCAGCATATGGTCAGTGCGGAAGGCCACCAGCTCATGCCCGAGCCATCCACATACAGCAGGGCACTGGGCAAAATTTAAAAGCAACTTTACTATACCAATCTCAGTGTCTCCCCAAGGAGTGGTAAGTTTTGAAGAAAAAAAAATGGAACAATTTACTTGATCTTCAGTAAGGATTTGATGTCAGACCACAGAACACTCTGATGAAAAAACAGGGCCAGATGACTCGGATCCCTGCTGGACATCTGCCTTCAGGCTCATAATCAGTCAGTAGTAACTAGCTGCTGAGTGACCATGTGCACTGGCGGAAACCATATGACAAAGTGCGGGTTCTGCACTGTTCAGTAATTTGACTATAGATATCAATGAAGAAATTCAGGCCATCCTTATTTAATTTCAGAAAACATCCAATTGTCTGGGTTCACCTATCAGCTGTAAAGAAAGGTAAGAAAATTCAAATTGTGGAAAAGGTAAAATTCAACAGGAACATTGAGATCACTTGGGAAATGAAAAGAATTATTTATAGATGAAAGATGGAAGCCCAAGAAGTTAATTCTGTAGATTATGTTAAATTTGGCCAACCTCTATGAAGCACTTGCTCTGTGAGATGATGTATACGGTGAGCGAGGCTCTTCCTCGTAGAGGCTTAGGGTAGGGATTGTATATCAAATAAAGACCTGTATGTGTACATTAGAAATAAATATTGGATTACTTAGGGGAATGTGGGGAGGGAGCCTCCAAATATCTTTATTTATAACATAATGGAAGAGTTATGAGAAAAGTTGCTTCATTTGTAAAAACAACTTATGCTGATAAACACCAGAGGTCCAGGGAGAAGCATGAATCTGAATGCAGGATTAACGAAACTTGATGATTTCAAGCCAACACACACCAGAAAATAAGAAGTGGTATTTTAAGCAATGCTGAAAAAATCAAATACGTGGATGGCTTTTTACTTTGATGATCATAACCTTACAAGGTTGTTCTAAGGATAAAGTATTTCATTTGGATCAAAGTGTTCTGATAAGTAGCACAAGACACAGGATAGGTGTTTTTTACTTGACAATCTCCTAGAGGTCAGGAGATTGGTCTTTTTCACTCTGGTTTTCCCTATGTCTGGCACATGGTTGGTCCTCAGTTAAGACTGGCGGAATGAATGCGTCCTGGGTGGGAGTGGGACAGGACAGCAACGCAAGGATTTAAGAGGAAAAATGCTGTATCTGTAGCCAGAGGAGGAGATGCTGGGGGAGATGGAAGAGACGAGACAAGGATGAGGAAGGCTCAACAGTGAGACCATGTGTCACAGGGCAAAGAAATGCAATGAAAGGAGCCGATGGCCATGGGCGACTTGAGCTGTCTCCTGCCGCGAGCGGACGTGAACAGGAGCGCACCAGCACGGGCAGCCCGGGGAGCGCGGAGCATCAGGCCACGGTGGGAAAGCCTAGACTCGGACCTGAGATGCTGAATCTGCTCAGAATGAGGCACAGCAGGGATCTTTCCCCTCCGGATGGAGGTCTTTCATCCTCTAGGGCTGCTTGAAAACCTCAGCAAACTTTCATATCTAGAAAACACTTTTCTCTTTGTGGGCTACCACAGATAAATGACCTTTGTTTGGTTTCTAATATCATTCTTTTGCGTCATTATGCGAATGGGCAAGGCCACTTCATTCATCTCTGTTCACATTCTCTAAACTCCATCTCTTAGCCGAGATGCTAACTGTGCTTTGAAATAAAAGTACTCAGTGCTGGGAATCTGAGCACGTTAATGGAGACCGTGGTGGGGGTTTTACTGGCCTGTCTCCCCAGGGCCTTGCCAGACGTGACACATGCCTGGTGGGATTACCACATTCCTGGGCCTTAGCTTTGTGCGTCCAGAAGCCCACTTTGGCTGGGACAGCCAGCCCAACGGCAGCACTGTGCCTGCCATTACGCGCACGGCGGAGCTATGCTCAGGCCACACGCTCTGTCCCAGCCGCTCTACATGCCAGCCACGTCCCTTGTTACCAGCCATCCAGATTACATGTTACCTTCTCTGCAGGACCTTCCTGATCTCCTGTTTGCTCCACACCAGTAGATGTTACTACCACTCCTTTCTCTTCGGCCCACCGAGGGACCATATTTCAAAATATTTACAAGTTATAAAATAAGCTAAAAGCTATTAAATAAATATATTCATTCCTCCTACCATTTTAAATATACCTTCGTTACAATAAAAATAAAAAACATGTGCGGGCACCTGGGTGGCTAGGTCATTAAGTGTCTGCCTTCGGCTCAGGTCATGATCCCAGGGTCCTGGGATCGAGCCCCGCATCAGGCTCCCTGCTCTGTGGGAAGCCTGCTTCTCCCTTTCCCACTTCCCCTGCTCATGTTCCCTTTCTTGCCATCTCTCTCTCTGTCAAATAAACAAATAAAAATCTTTTTTAAAAATTGTGAAAAGCTATGTTTTTTTAAATGATTGAAAGTCAGCAAAACACCAGAGATGATAGTACTAACTTACTGCACACACTGATAATTCCGTCTATGAGCTGGTAATATTTGGATGAATACAGAAAGATACAGAAAGATATACACTCATATATTATGTATTTATTCCATAAAATTTATTTTCTTGCCTTGATTTTGGCAAAATCACTAACTATCAAAATCACGATTTTTACATAAATTACTATTTTAAAAGACTTAAGTTTTTTATTTGAGAGAGAGAGAAATCAAGAGAGAGAGACAGAGAGAGCACGAGCTGGGAGGGGAGGGACAGAGGGAGAAGGAGCAGCAGACCCCCCCATGAGTGTGGATGTGGGGCTTGATCCTAGGACCCCAAGAACATAACCTGAGCTGAAGGCAGCCATTCAAGTAACTGAGATACCCACATGCCCCCATAAATTATGTCCTAATAATCTAAAGTATTAAAAAACAGCATATAACTGCATTTAGTATGGATAATATTTTAACATATTTGCCAAAAGGTTAATTACCTTAAACGTAAAAAAACTGAAAACCCAAGTTTTGAATGTTTTGGAATTTCCTTGTAAAATAATAAAATGATTAATGAATCAGTTATCGAACTTCTTGTATGCTCTATATAAACCTACATATTTGCATATAGACAAGTCATGTGGTTTAACATTGCAAATGTCATTCAGCCTCCGCGTAGAATACTTTCTACCACTGCACTAAATCACGGGAACCTGCAGAGCCATGAAGTGAAACCCTAAGCCGAGCCGGGAAACAGAAGCACAGCACCGCTGGAAAACACCTTGCTATGGTAGAGTCCACAGTATCCATGCTGACATGGTTCAACAAGCTAATGTGTCTTCTCTCTTCTAACCGCTTCTGCAGCTCAGCTCCTTCCTGGACGCTAAAGTCGTATCTGCCTCGGAGTCAACAGTGGCACAACCCACCAACCTCCATTCAAGGAAGCAGGTCAAAACATGAGGAGGGCGTTTCCCGGGTTACAAATGGCACTAAGTGCCAACTACCTAGTGACAGAGGGACCTATGTGTGCTTGGGATACATGGGGCTGCCTTCCTGCCCAGGATCAAGGAAAGTCTCCTTTGAATATTGATCTAATAAGCACTTAATATGCACCTCTGGGTTATGATGAAATGTAGTAATGGCAGCACTAAGTACATACCATGTATCTTATACCTAATCCTCACAGCTGCTCTGTGTAACTGCTAGTTTACTGAGAAAGAGGCGAGGAAAGTAAGGAAAAGAGCCACAAGAGCCAGTAAGCGAAGGGCCTGCAATGTGAACTCTGGGACCCAGGATCCTTGTTAACTAACTCTTACACTACTCTATTAGAAGGCAATCTTCCAATCCTCAAGAAGCTGTCTGTGAGAGAGAGACATTTAAGGGAAGGTCGTAATATTTTACTGTATTGATTTGTATTCAGTTGACAAGAACTGTTGTAGTGAAGGTAACACTCCAGACCCTCTACCTCGACTTTGAGATTCTTAAATCTCCACAGCTTCCACTATAGGTGACTTCTGACTGTGGGTTATTACTATAGAGAGATGACTGATTCAGTTAACAGTTAATATGTGGGCTGACTCTTACTAGTTTAGCTCTTAGAGGAAAGACTTATTGCTCAGGTCATAAGATGCTTTGCCATAGGAATGGCCTCAAAGTGAAATTACCTCATTTTCAAAGTAGGTAAGTATCTTTTACAGATAGCTATTCTTAAATCCTGATTAATGAGACACCTGCAGAAAATACACAGGGATTCATTTACAGTTTATATTATAAGACCTAATTATATGTGCCACGGTAAACTTTATGTTATGGAGAAAAGCATCTCTTACTAAAAACACTTTGTAGAGGTGGGGTGGGGATAGTGGAGGATCAACTTAGAAAACTGTGAACTCTAACTAGAAAAGCCCATGAATTCAACCATTGCAGGAACAACAGCATATCTTTTTGGTAGGGCAAATGTTAAGTTAAAAATTTTATGCATGCTGAAATATTAGTAGGGAGAAATAAATCCAAAGAAGCTGAGGTCAAAATTATCAATGAACTCTTTTAATCAATGAGAGCATCTTTTTACCTCTTTAAGAGAACAGATACTTTGAAGAACAAAGCTGATGAAAAGAAAACTGCAAGAAAGTAAGTTGTCTAACGTCTAGCAAGATGGCCCTGGAACGGAGCCAGTATGAGAGCAAAGAAAAACTAACATGGTGGCTACCTGAATGTGGTCAAGGAGAGGAAAACCTGGCGCAAAGCTACAAAAGCCAAAACTTAAAATAAAATTCAAACTCTCACGAAATAGTCATTCAAAATGCAAAAAAGAAAGCGAGCCACAAAAGTTGTACAAAAGAGAAAATTACAGTATAAAGCCTCTGAAGTGTGCCTGCGCAGCTTTCTTCAGGGCAGGCTGAAGTCTGCCATGCCGTCCTTTGATAACACACTGCATACCAGAGAAGCCACCTCACTGCAAGCGTGGTCTGTAAATCACTGTCTTAATCCAAAGGAGCTCCATTTCACACAAGTGATCTGCAGTTCTCTCAGACTGTCCTAGACAATGCTTCCTCAGCAGAAAATCTGGTCAGCCTGCTGAAGCTATCTCCTGCAGTTATGCAGGGCCGTGGTAACCTGCTGGAAAATCAGCTGCCCCCTCCTCGTAGGTCTCAGTGTCTGATTCAACACATGACCATGAACTATACTTAGAGCCAAGAGCCAAGGGATGCAAAAAATGAAGACAGAAAGTTCCAGAATGTGTAGGATTTCCTAATCGTTTCATGATCTTTAAAAAGTGTTTTCATTTTAAAACACACTTTAGAAATTATTCTAAGTAGCATTGCAAGATAAAATATTTACCTGTCATCAATTGAATTAAGCAATTTTTAGGAATTAAACAGAAAGAAAACCTATAGATACCTCTAATTCTTAGAAATCCAGCAATGCACAATGAGTTGAGAAGAAGAGAGAGCCTGCACTTCATAGGGACGGACGCAGGCTCAGTGACCACCCCGGGGCCTCTCGGTGCAAGGCAGAGTCCAGCCTAAAGAGGCAAAATACCATGAAGAGCCCATGGAAGAGCGCAGAACCCATCCAGAGCAGTGTGTTTCCCTCATACCTATGGACTGCCAGTCCTGGGCCTCTCTTGACCGGCCATGTTCTCTTATCTTTCACACTAGTTATCAAAGAGTACTTTGAGGGATATAGTAGTTTCCCCTACAAAACTGGCCCAGGGTTTCTGGGAGAAAAAAAAAGTACATATACACACAGACAGTATTTTCTACATTGGTAACTAAGTACATGAATCTACCATACAAAAATAATTTCTTGAAATCAATCCATCTGTTCTAGGCTCTTTATAAACCCTCCAGTGTTTCAAGTTGCAAGTTTTCAGGTGCTTAATTTATATAACAATGAATTTAAGTAAAACAGGGCAGTTTCCAATCCCATTTTCCAATTTAAAAATTCTTGGCTATTGTACACATAAGTGCATTGGGAGGAAAATTCCATTATTTCTATAATGTAGTGGTTAATGGAATTAAGCAGGTAGGCACACAGGTAAACCTAACTTTGGGAGTAGTGTCCCTCTGAGGAAAACCTTTTAAGAATTTTGAAGTACTCAACTTAGATGGCTCCCCAAACAAGTGAGCCCGAACTGCACAACTATGCAAGTAAGGATTTACACTTCCTCCTAAAGTCTCCAGAGAGGCTTCCCGCCATAGCCGTAGCCGGTAGAAGGTGCTGAGCTCCGCTGCAAAGGTGCGGAGCTCCGCTGCAGGGCAAAGTCGTCGCTACAGATGGTGAGATGAACAGCCCGGGAGGGGGCACCAGAAAGGCTACGGAGGTACCCAAAGGGGAGGGGACACGGGACGGCTAAGCACTACAGGAGAAAGGCCCGAAGCAGAGAAAATTCCATTGCTGGCTAACCCAAGCTTTAGGTTCCTATCGTACCATACAAACACGAGATCAACAGTCACAAGAAAGGCTCTGTTCAGGGTGATACCAGCTAGCTACCACTCACGATCCAGCCAACTCTGGAGGAGAGCGTCGTTATTCAGACCTACACAGTACTTGCATTTGATGATCTTAACTGAGAAGGGAACTAGGAAAGCATGCTCTGGAGCGAGTGTTTCACTACGTGTTTTACAAATCAATGTCAGAAACCTTGTCCAGTCCCTTTATTGCTGCTATACTTTCAAGTAGCTGCGCCTACTAGAGTCGCTGTGTGTATTCCTGACGTGTAATCCATCCTTGGATGGAGTAGAGGCTGTCGCCTCACTGGCTGGAGCCATGCTAATGAAGTTCAGAGCTGTGTTACACATGGACTAGGTATCCAATCGAGACTGCAGGGGAAAATTCCGAGAGACAAATCTTGCTGATCATCCAAACAGCATACTTTGGCCTGCTCCCAATGCCTGATGTACTCTATGCTTAAGGAAAAGGGCACTGTGTTTTCAACACAAAGGCTCAGAACCTAATTCCACATCTCACCTGAAATATCAAACCCCCAAATTCACGACTCTCCCTTAGCATTTGCTTGAGAGAAGTTGGGCCATGTACTAAATTTCAATATTAATTCCTAAACAGTGTTTCCAGAGAGGCCTCAAATCCAGATGTTTAAAGTGTTTTTTTCTTTCTTCTTTTTAAACTATCACATGGAAGGAAAGAAACCAAAATGAAAACATTAGTCATCTTTTTCTCTTTTTTTTTGGAAAATTTAACTCAAAATTATCAGTATTTCTCTCCCCCCTTCCCAACCTAAAATGGCACTTCTCCATCATCCTGGTAGAAACTAGAAGGGGCTAGACTAGCCCCCCATTAACCCCAGTACTACAGCATGTCCACAGTCGTGTTCTGAAACACACGCAGGAAGCGAACCCTGCCCAGCAATGGCTTATGGGAAACTTGGTCCTGGCTGGATTCAGGAGTGGTACAACTGGAACTCACTCGGCCTGGCAAATGTTACTTAGAGTAATTTACTATGATTGCTTAATCATATAAAAACGAAAACCTACATGAAATTACCTAAATTATTAACTTCAAAGCATGAGAGATCAAAACCTTTTAATATGCAAGCCCCTGTTTTATGCTGGAAAATAGAGGGGTACAGAGGGAGCCAGCACTCCACCAGCCAACTGGGAGTTCCAGGGCACATTATGCACCTTCGGGATGTGTTTCCCCCTGTCCAGTGAGATGAAGGCCTAGCGCGCACATGCACTGGGAGGAATGAAAAAGATGAGCAGTACAAAGGGCTTTCTTTGTATTGATGTTTCTTGGGACGGACAATGTAGTTCATTTCATCTGAATTTGGCCAAACAATACATTTTTTTAAATCTCAACATCTCCTTTCATTTTTATTCTGTAAAGAAAAGCTTCCAGAATGTTCATATTTATCCCTTGTATTACTCTGTTTTGATGAAAAGTGGCAGGATTATATTGGTCCAGATAACATAAAGGAAATTCTGTCTTCCAATATATAGCCAGGGGAAATTTCCTGTGTATCACATACTTGATATCAAAATAATCAGCCTGCTTGACAGAGCTAACCAAGTCCTCTGGTGAAAATGAGTGAGATTTTAAAGGGCTAACAGGGAGACAGCAGAGAACCAGTTGGAAGAGAACTACCTCAAATAGCCAGGACCCATGAAACCTGTGATCAAAAACAAATTCTACAAAAACCCCCTATCCTACATATAAAAAGAAAGCCAGTGGTCAGGTTCTTTAGCTTTTCAAACAGTTCATTGCTTTCATTCTTTACCTAGGTCTGCCGCAGGCAACAGGAGCAGGTGGGTAACTTCCCAGGGAGTGTGCACACCACAGAAACACATTCTGGATAGTTCAAGCTTCAGAGCAGGGTGTCTTACCTGAAAGACCCAGACTGAATGGAATTTCCAGGCAACTGTTCTATCTTTATACCTTCCCTACTCCAGCTCTTGATGCTTTTCAGAGAGGGATTATGCAGTTCTTACTTTCTAGATCTGAATCAAGGACATGTTCAAGTCTCTTTAAGGAAATGACAAAGCAGCTACAACAGAGTAAAGGATGTGTCCAGTCCTGCCACTGAGCTAGTGCTCAGTGACTGTGATCATGGTTACATATCTGTAAAATAAAGATACGTCCACTCTGCTTTCAGAGTTCTTACGGGGATCAAATAAAATCACACATATAATTACCTTGTAACTATAAAGCACTGAACAAATATAAGGCATTTTTTAAGAAATTAAAAAAATGGTTATATAGTATTGATAACTGTGTGTTAACTAAAACACACAAATATTATCTAATAGTATCTATCATGTGCATAATGATTAATAGCATAATACATTATCTCACTGACCCTCAGAAGAACTCTTGAAGTTATTGTTCCCTTTCTGTTAGGCACCTAGGACTGACTGTCCAAGGTCAACTGGTAAAGTGTACATCTCATTCTTCCCCAGACCTTTCTGATTCCACATCCGGGGTCCTTTCAATTAACACACACCCTTAATTCACTTGATTTGTGAAGATGTTTTCTACATTTTCAGGATGATGAAGCACTGCTTTGGTACAGTATGGATTAAACACTTAAAATGAACATAAAATTTAACAATATGGAAAATGATATTTTCATGAACCAAGTATTAGTCCATCCATATCTGGTTTCCTAACCAGATACTCTCTAACTCATTGATTCTTTTCACGGTTAAGATATATGAAGAGCAGCCTCATTTCCATCATATTTCTGCCTGAACTTGGAAATAAACACAAATTACAAGTCCACAGTTTTTCTCTGAAATTGAGCTCTTGGGAGCATATGCTCTGATAAAGCTGTGTTATCTTCATATGTACCTGAGGGAGGTAACGCAGGCATCACCACGGTCATGAGAAGCTGAGCCTAAGGAATCAGGCTGTCTTGGGTCATACCCACATACTAGTCGTATACCCTTAGTCTGGTTACTTCTCTGGGCCTCATTTTCCTTTCCTGTAAATGGGAAAAACACTCTCTACCTTGAAGGAAGAGTAAACTGGTTTTCCCATGTGGCTAGGCAAATCAATCATCTTACTTTACAGTCACAGTTACGTGTCTGCTTGGCTGTCTGCTTTTGGCTAGGGATAAGCCCAGTTGGCTTCCTCCTGTCCTGGCTTGTTCTGAAGCACAGTGCTCTCAGATGGGGACCAATTTATTAGAACAAGAAAATAGAAGGGAACCCTTGGCGTGCTTGCTGCAAGTCCGGGCAGCAGGTAGGGACACACCTGTAGGCTGACACTTCAAAAGACATTTTCAGCAGAATGGTGTCTAATCAGATACTCCAGTTTCCTCCATCCATTTAAGAACAAAGTACGATCTTTGCCATGTAAATAAAGAAATGGACGGGAATAAATTTGTAGAACCAAGTCCAGAAGGCTTAGATTATAAGATCTGATGCAGAACATAAATCCATCACATTTACTCTGACACACAAGGAATATGATTATACTCGTTATTCTTCATTTTCAGGGACTAAAATGGTAATTGATGCTTACATTTTATATTTTATATTAAACACTTCGGAATAAAAATCCTGTTAAGTATTCCAAGCCTCAGGATTTATGTATAAGTATGCAGAACAGAGTAAGCAAGCAAACCAGGACCTGAAATAATTTTAGTTACGGAATTGCAACGACGTGTGATCCTTAACTTGAAATCTGAATTCCAGTTAAAATTGATTCTGAGATCCCATATATAACTCAGCGAGTATGGTGGTGAGAAATTAAGAGCTGGTCATGAGGATCCAAGGGAAAACTGCAAGACTTTGCTTATCTTATGGTGGAGCTGATGTGATAAAAAATGGCACCCCAGATGTAAAATTATAGAATGGTCCATTCTTTGTTTGGGCCTTGTGATATTGTGATTTATAAGAAAGAAATATTTGGTCTTTATCTGTTCCTGGTGTAGCATGCCTAAAACTGGAATTTCCTAAATAAAGAGAGAAATAAAGGTGTCTTTTGTTATGGAGGTGACTTTTAGAAGGCCCCTAGGTCACCTAAAGATGAAGGCTGGTTGTCCTTCCTTGCCCCCCCCTCCCCCGCCCCCTGACCTCTGGGGCAGGGAGAGGAGCTGGAAATTAAGTTGTCACCAAAGGCCAAGGATTTAATCAATTATGCCTAAGGAAGTCTCCTCGAATACCCAAAGGACAGGTTCCAGAGAGCTTCCGGATTGGTGAACCGGTGGAGATCCAGGGAGAGAGAAGATATGGAAACTCCACACCCGACCCACCCACGTGCCTTACACTACGTACCTCATCACCTAGCTGTTCCTCTGTATCCTTTATAATAAACCGATAAACCGAAGTACATGTTTCTCTGACTTCTGTGAGCTGCTCTAGCAAGTTAAGTAGGGAGTTGCAGGGGCCTCCAATTTATAGCCAGCAGGTCAGAAGCATAGGCGATAATTTGGACTCAAGATTGGCATTTCAAGTGGGGTGAGGCAAGGGTGCACAGTCTGTCGGACTAAGTCCCAAACCAGGGAACTCTGACGCTGTCTTCAGGTAGAAAGTGTCAAAATGGAACTGAGTTCATTGCTTGGCGGTACTGGAAAGCACATCCTGGAAGCCTTCATGGGCCAAACGGAGACTGAGATTTCTGACAGTTTTCCATCAAAGTGAGGGAAAGTTCATTTTCAATAGCAAAATAAAACCTAAGCAACGCTACAGAGTTCACCCTATTAGATTTTATTCTGGGAATTATTGACCTGTGGACTCCCTAAATCTGAAACCATGCGGTAGGTATGTAAGGTAGAGCACGCGCTTGCCAAACCAACAGTGGCTGCCCTGGGGGTCGGTTCTCACTAATATAAGATGCACTCACTTGCCAGTTTGGCCTCCCAGATCCAAAGCCTTACCTTCTCAGATGTGTCTAAATAACACGACCAGCTCTTTTTTAGCTTAGTGGCCCTTACAGACCCACCTACCACCTGGTAGATTCAACCCTAAGAACCACTTGGTTCCCACTGTGCAGGCCAACCCTTTGGCACTCTATCTTTGCCTGCTCTGTTCGTGAGCATCTTTTGCCTAAATGAATTCCTAGGTTTGTCTGTCTCCTCCCTGATAATCCCAAAGCTTATAGGATAGTTATTTTAACCTTTCAAATTAAAATTAAGCTCTTAGAATATTCAATGAAATAAAAATACAGAGTCGGTCATCTACTTATTCATTTGATAATTACTTTTTGAGCATCCACTACGGGCCAGGGTCTCCAGATACAGCAGTGAGCGTTCAGACAAAACCTCTGTCCTCATGGAGTTTATGTGATGGTGGTGCTGACTGGGGAAGGTAGAGGGAGGAGGAATAGACAATACAGAATAGATGCAATAAATAGGTATATTCTATATATGTCAGAAGGCATTAAGTGCTATATAAAGAAAATGCTGAGGGTAGGAGTGTTGGAGGAGGGGCCAAATTTTAAAGAAGGTGGAAGAGATAGAAGAAATGATACCTTTCCTTCAGGAGTTCAGTAATAGAGATACATCTTTGCATCCCTAGTACCTAGAACATAGCTGGACTTAAAATAGTTGCTGGAAAAAAATACCCATATTCTGTATTTTGCCAAAGCAGTGCTATTTATAATAAAGGCATAGGTTTATCAGACAGCCCATCAGGAAACAGATATAGTATCTGGTATCAACAAAACAGCATACCTTAAAAGCGAACCCTCTGAATTCTATCTCACAGTACCCAAAACAATAATCCTACAACTTTGGCCCCACTAGAATTCTGTGGACACAAGCTCTTCAGGATAATCAGGACCACCCTTTCAATATCCCCGCTGCTGCAAAATAAAAATGTCCTTTGATCACCTTCAAGTGGTAGATATGCTACCTTTTCTTTTAGACCAATAGGAGAAAGAGAAATGTAGCACGGGAAAAGGTGGAAAGGGTTGGCAATCTCAAAGGCTCTTAGGGACAGAGAGAAGACATAAATGAAATAGATTACAAAATACAACCACCCTTATTTAGGCTAAGATGTTAATCACCACAGCTCTCCCTCCCATTGAAGTCACAGGACAGTCATGCTTCCTTGCCTCACTCAAAAATCAATCAATCTTTGAAAGAAAAGAAGAGAAAGAAAACAAGATCTTTTCTTCCTCTAATTTTTTCTCTTTCTTCCTTCTTTCCCTTTTTTTTCTTTCTTTTCTTTCTTCCTTTCTCTTTCTTTCATTTCCTTCCTCCCACCCTCCCTTCCATCTTTCTTTTTCTTTTTCTCCTTCTCATTTTTCCTTTCTTCTTTTTTTAAATAATCTCTCTGCCTAATGTAGGGCTTGGACTCAAGACCCTGAAATCAAGAGTTGCATGCTCTACTGACTGAGCCAGCCAGGCAGGCGCCCTAAGAATTTTTTTTCTTAAAGGCTTGTTACTGCAGTGGCTCTCTGAGTATGCAAATGTCAGTTGATGAGTGTACAATATAATGTCATTACAAATCCTCCGTCTTTCTCTGCAGTTTTTCCTCCCTGTTGTGGCAGTCACACTGACATTGACATTCAATCATACACAGTCATTCATTTACTGAATAAATACTAATGGATGCCGACATGAGCCTGAACCATTTCAAGTGCTGGGAATACAAAGGCAAACAAGGACAAAGCCATTGCCCTCAGGGAGCCTATATTCAAGTGGAGTGAGACAACAAACAGATAAATACATAATGCACTGTCAGTTAGCGATGAGTACTATGAAGAATGAAGCAAGTCGTGGACAGAAAATGATGGAGGTTTGTATGCAGGTGCACAGGTTGTTCTAGAGAAGGCCGTTGTGGTTAAGCAGCCTCTAGGATGGTCCTAAGGATCCCCACCTCCTGATATTCACCTCCTTGTATGATCCCACCTTCAGTGTGGGCTGGACTTCATTAACTCACTTCTAACAAACAGAATAGGACAGAAATAAATGACAGATGTCACTTCTGAGATTAAGGTATAAAAAGACTGTGGCTTCCATCTTGAGTTCTCTCCTTCCGGGATCACTCGCTCTGGGGAAAGAAAGCCAGATCCCGTGGCAGGAGGCAGTCCCAGGTGAGCGAGCTTGGGAGCAATCATCCACTCACTCCAGCCTCGAAGACTGCAGCCCAGACGACACACTGATTGCATCCTGTGAGTCAGATTTATCCAGCTAAGCTCCAACCAGATTCCTGACCCACGGAAACCGTAAGAAATGTTTCTCGTTTTCAGCACTAAGTTTTAGGACAATTTGTTATGCAGCAATGGATAAGTAATACAGTGGTCAAGGACGTTTCCTTGAGTAAATGACCTCGAAAAGGGACAGGCCATGTGAAGATTTAGGGGAGGAGAGTCTAGGGAAGTAAAGGGCAAGTGCCAAGGCTCTGACAGGGGAACAAGCTAGGCAGGTATGAAAGAACTGAGAAGGTCAGTGGGGCAGACAGTCACAGGTGATGATGTGGAAAGACAGAGACCAGTTGGTACAAGCCAGCTTTGAGGTCTCCCACGGATAATGAGACAGAACCAATACTATGAAAGCCACTATTCTAATCACCACTAATTGGCTTAAACAATAATCAACATAACAATAGTGATAGCTAATATTTGAGTATTTATACTAGGAATTGTGCTAAGTGCTTTATTTCACTCATTCTTCACAATAACCCTATGAAGTTGGTATTTTATAGATAAGGAAACTGAGGGTCAGAAATGTTAAGACACTGTCCTATGTTTACAAGTTAGAAAGTGGTAGAGCCAAGATTTAAACCAGGCCTCTGACTTTAGAGTTCCTATCCTTCACTTCTATAGAGTACTATCTTGAAAGAGAGGCCCCAGAAAGCCACTTTCACCCTTGAAAAAGAAAAAAAAAAAAAAAAAGGAAAAACTCCAAACCCCAAATTGTTTAAGCCAATGGTGCAATCTCCATCTGCTACATGCTGTAGGAGTTTGATTTTCTTGTGGAATCCTTTTAACAGAATTGGTTGAGGCATTACCTACAATTTTTTGGAGGTCTGACCCAAGTCAGCATGGTAAACTTAGAAAAACACACAGGCAGCTCTTCTTTTTGATATATATTAAATGTCTTGTGTAACAAATATGGAATCTACTGAGGATTAGTATTATTAGATACAGTATCAATACATTCTATTTCATGCAATTTTATGCTTAGCCTGGTTTCCTATCAATATTCAGATACGTAACACCAAAACAGGGGGCCATCTGCTATAGTACTTGCTTTCTTTCCTGCTTAACCTTTGTCTTGAAGCTTGGGAAAGATTATGAATGTTCCATCTTAATTTCTTTGTGAAAAGAGGAGAAACACAATTTCTCTTTTATTTTTACCTTTACTCTTTAAGTAGGAATGCTATTTTAAATTATCACTCTTGAGGGGCACCCGGGTGACTTGGTCGTTAAGTGTCTGCGTTCTGCTCAGGTCATGATCCCAGAGTCCTGGGATCAAGCCCTACATCGGGCTCCCCGCTTGGTAGGAAGCCTGCCTTCTCCCTCTCCCACTCCCCCTGCTTGTGTTCCCTCTCTTGCTGTGTCAAATAAATAAATAAAATTGTTAAAAAAAATATCATTCTTGAAAGTAATGGCTGTAGCAAACTAATAACCTTTCATACAGGGGTCAACAAATTTGTATTACAGTGTTGTCATGGGCTAGAGGAAACAAAAGTAACAGAGGTGTGTTGCTTTCAAGTTTTCATGTGGAAGAAACGTGAATGAAACGAGCTTGTTCGACACAATTCATATTACAATAACATTAATAACTAACATTGATTAAGAACATACTCTATGGGCCAGATACTGTTCTATGAACTGAAAATATTATCCAAATTAATAGCTATAATATCTCCATCTGACCAGTATTATTATCTCAATTTTACAGATGAGGAAGCCCAGGCACAAGAGACAGCTTGTCCAAGGTCACATAGCTAAAAACTCTACAGCCAATACCAAGACCCAAACAGTATGATTCCAACATTACAACCTCTTAACTCATATGCTAAGGTATTCAGGATCCAGAGCATATCAATTTCTGCTCCCAAGATATACTTTTCTTAAAAAAAAAAAAGTATAAAGAAAAAGAGATCCATTAAAATCAATTCCCCTATGTATATTAGCCAACCTAAAACTTTTACAATATCCTACTGACTCAGTAATTTGGTATTCTTTACTATATAGTACAAATGCATATACAGATTAAAGATAAATGACATAATTTTAGGTACAGATTAAGAACCACACACACACACACACACACACACACACAGTGCTGAAAGTTTATTCCTTTAAAAAGGTTTGTAATTTTGCTTTGTCATTATTGAATAATCTGTTTTTAGAAAATTCTGGGTACAGTCTCCCATGTCCCTGGTCTCTTATTTCTCTGCTCAAATGTCACCTTCTCTGAAAGGCTTTCTCCCTAACTACTCAATCTCTCACCCCTCCTATCCCCATCCTTTTTTACTTCCCATTTATACCACCACCTTAAATCACATCATGTATTTACGTATTTTATGTATCTGCTATTAGAAAATAAACTGCTGTGGGGCAGTTTGTTCTCTGCTATATTCCTACTACCTAAACAGTGCCTAAAATACTATTTATGGAATGAGTATGAATGAATGAAATGTTCCCTTTGAGGAGAGCAACTTGGTTGAGGGCAGACAGCAGCAAGATCAAGATCACCTCAGTGTCCTGACACTCAACCTTCCCACTTGTAGCCCTGGATTCCCAACCTTGTTACACATACGAATTCTGACATAGGAGAGGGAAGGAGAGGAGGGTGGTTGCATGTGAGGACACCTAGAAGCAAGGACAGGTTGGGGAGGAGAAGAGATGGTAAATCCTGCCATACTGGTTTTGGTTGTAAGGGAGTGGTAGAAAAACAAAGGGGTAAAAACAAGGATATGGGACCATTCTCAATCCTTCTTTTGCCTTTACTCCTACACGGACTCTGTCTCCAAGTATTGTAATTCTTATTTAGTAGTTTCTGTGTATCCATCCTCCTATCTCCGTTCCTACACTTGCACCCTCCTTAACATTACACCTGGACTGTTAGAAACGCTGCCTCATGCACTGCTGTCTCGCAAGGTTTCCTTCACTTATCCATTCTGCATGGGCAAGGGATGGACAGATAGATAAATAAATACATACATACATCCATTCGTACCTTGGGGCATTCCCCAGCTCAGGAATCTTTACTTGCTCCTTTTCTTTGGGAAAGAAAAAACAATCTATCCTGGAATACTCTATTTATTTTACACGTCTGCCAACTTTAATACTCAATGAGTTACTGGAAGGCGGACTATGCCCATCTTATTTGCTCTCTACAGTGCCTAGGACAGTGGCTGGCACCGTAAGTGCTCATAGAACAGTCCTTGTTTCACAAGCATCTCTCACCCATCCTGGTCTGTGCTTAGCACATGATACGTACTCAACACTGTACGTTAGGTCACTTTATCATAAATACAATATCTTTGTCACATGTCTATGTGTTGCCTGCCCTTTCTCCAAAACTGTGTTAGGCTTTTTATGAGAAACCCATGTTATATTGTTAACTCTTTCATTTCTTAGGGCTGTGCCCCTACTAGGATCACATTTGCTGTACAGAGATCCAATAATCTAGGCTTGGAAGGAAGTCATTAAAAAAACTGCAGACCATACAGTAATTATACCAAGACAGTTTACGAAGTTTCAAAAATAGAAGAAAACAAAAACAAAAACAAAGAAACTGAAGAATCTGAGGAGAAAAGGGCTGGATTTGATGTCTTTGTAAGTATTTGAAAGCAAACTGGTGAATTTGGGTATACTTCCTAGGAGCCCAGTCTCTGAGGGATGTTACAGAGATGGTCTCTGACTTTAAGTTATGCTAACCCAGGGGTGCCTGGGTGGCTCAGTTGCTTAAGCAGCTGCTTTTGGCTCAGGTCATAATCCCAGGGTCCTGGGATCGAGCCCCGCATCAGGCTCCTTGCTCGGCAGGGAGCCTGCTTCTCCCTCTGCCTCTGCCTGCTGCTCTGCTTGCTTGTGCTCTCTCTCTGACAAATAAATGTCTTCTTTAGACTTGTGAATAAAAAGTGTTTATCAGTAAAAAAAAAAAAACATGCTAGCCCAAAAGATGACTCTTGTCTAGTGATCTGGGAACTATCTACAATCTTAATGCTTCAAGGAGACATTCGTGGGGAATGGTGTGCCATAGAACTTGATATGCTCTATTTCTTGAAATACAAGACACTCTTCGATCAGAATGGTACTAAATGGTCTACTTTTTGTGTAGACATTTTTTTTAATCACTACAGATATTTTGTAGACACCTGTGTGTTATACCAACTAATTAGAGCACTTACATGTTACAGCTATATGCAATTTATAAATAATTAGTTTGTAAAGTGCTTTGAAAATAGAAAGTGCTGCGCAAGTACTCAAATTAGTATATATTAAAAGCCTTTGGTATGTAATCATTTTATTTAATGATTGGCTCTTTAAAAGGCATAGTGCTTTATAGCTGAACAAGATTTCTGATTTTAAATCATTAATATTAGTTTATTTAGAGTGAAAGCTATTAGAGAGCAAATCAGAGGTACTGATCAAGTTATTTTTTCACAGTTTGTATTAATACATTTGACTTATATTTGTGTCCCTCATCTTTTTATAGACCAATTCAGTCTTTCCTCAGGTTTCACAGACTTTATGCAGATTCTTCCCACTCATACCTGACTCCTGGTTATCCTGCCTGCCCTGCCCTCAGTTTTTCCTTTCCCCCTCTGCCTTCTGAAGTTGTTCTGTATGAACCTGTGAGTTTATGGCCACCCTAAACAGAATCAAGCCAGCAAGCCACATTATCAGTGATGAGAAATCCTCTTAAGACCAATGAAGCCATGAGCTGTGGAGGCAGTCACCGCTGGGTGCATTTCTCACAGGTACTGCTAGTAATTACTTCCGTCTACTATCATCATCCTACACCTCTATGTCCACTAATTAAGCCTTGCTTTCATCTCCTGAAGGTCTTGGTTCAGAGGTATTAAACGTCATTTAAATAATCCTGTTTACCATCCCCACAGGAATACTCAGAGGCAACATTTTAGATGACGCGAAGAAATTTTTGATCCTTTCCCACCTATTCCTTTAGGTCCTTCTTACATCTTCACGTGCATTTCCTTGCAATGACCCTGGCTTTCCAGAATCTCTTTCGAATCACTCTACAACACTCCCTACCCTAGGACTATGACTTTGACCTTCCCTCTTCCCTGCTCCCACTAACATTTAGCTCTCTAGGGTATTTTCTTGATTGGAAAACCCAAACTAAGCCCCTTTTCTATACAATCAGTGCTAACGTTTAGCCTTCTCAGGCACTAAACTAATACGCCCAGGGGCCAACACCTCCTTGTTAATGCCAGGTCCTTTTCTGTCCTCCTGTGTCTCATTCAACATTTTTCCCTCTCTGAAAGCACTGGCTTTCCCACAACTCTACTTTCTGCATCTCACTGGTTGCTACTTTTATACCCAACCTTTAATGCTAAGGTTGCCCAGGGCTTGGTCTTGGGCCTACTTCTATTATCACACTCGTTTTCATGGATTTACATCATCTTGATGGCAAGAACTCACAAAGTTTCTCTGTAGCTTAGACGTTTTTCATGGCCTCCAAATCACATACCCACTGCCTACCACATTCAGAATGGAACTTTTGATTCCAGTCACCTTTTCCAGTTTCTAAACAATTTTCCCCCCTAAGTTTCCCACTTTAGTACTTTGGCCCCAAACTTAAGCGGGAGTCATGTTTCCTCACCTTCCACGTCCAATTCCTGAGGTCTACCAATTCTGTACCAATTCAGTTCTAAAATATATTTCAACTCAGCCTTTTGTCCATCACTAGCTTGCTGCCCTTCCAGGCCAATGACACTCTTACAGCTCCTCTCAAATTCATCCCTCCACTGTACTCAAAGTATTCAGATGTCATTCCCTTTGTACTTAAAATCCAAACCCCTTACCACCCCAACTCTTCTTCCCACCGAATCCATAGCCTATGTCCTTCTCCTTGCTTACCATGCTACAGATAAGCAAATCTTTCAGTATCTTTAAATCCTCAAACCACCAGTTTTCTGCCTCAAGACCTTTGCACAGCTCTTCCACCAAAACACGTTCTCCTTTTTGCAGTTAGCTCCTTCTCTTCCTGTAATCTTTGGAAGAGCTTCCCTGACTTCCATACCAAAAGGTGATTCCCCTTTCATGTTTTCTATCTTGACCCTATATTTGTTTTCACAGAATTACAAGTTTCAAAAAAGAAAAAATTCACTCTTATTATAATGTATGCTCTAGGAGAACAAGACCTGTGTCTCATCCAATACTGTTCCACCCCAGGGCTTGGTATATATACCAGGTGCTCAATAAATATAGAAATATATTTATCCAAAGAAGCTGAGTGTAGGAAATGTAAATTCTAGGCCAGACTAGTAGAAAGAGGTCTGAATTGAATGAATAAAAGGTTACATGCTGTAACTACTGACATGGATTTAGCTAGTATTTTCTAATTGTCTACTAGGCATCGTGCTGCACGTCAATATAGTGGGTAGACAACAAAAGCACTAACAATAGCATAGTAAATCCAAGACCAGGAAACGCAGGAGTAAAATGAAGGCACTTAAGTTCTTAACCTACCCTAGGGTGTAGCAGAGTAAGGGTGTTCCAGGAATATGGAACAGCAAACACAAAGGTCCCAAAGCAGAGTGCTGGGGGTGGGATGCTCAGGTTCAAAGGTTGACAAGAGGTTTAGGGTGAATTAAGAGTCAAGTTGGGGTAGAACAGATATGAGACAAATTTCATGAGATTAACAGGGTAGCTCAGAAGTGATTCACTAATATTTTAAGTTAAAAAAAAAATCATTTTCCCAACATGGAAATTTCCTTTCCCCATTCTTATTGTAACCCTGGGCTATACTCAGATACCTCCATAAGGACTAAAGATGTTACCTGGTCATGCCAGTTTTCTCTTTTATAATATAAACTCTCTTGACCTACTTAGGTCCTTTCTGGCAAAATATTTTACTAGTGTCCTGAAATTAAAGCAGTAAACTGGCATCTATCCTATAATACGCTACCACAAAGATGGAGCTAGATCCTACCGAACTCTCCTGTGAAACGAGGATTCTCACCATTCTTTCAAGTTATTCCCCACCCTTCCCCAACCTACCAGTCATAGCAAAAGATTCAATTCTCTCATGATTTACTAAAAATTATCTAGCAAGAAGCTAAGTCCTCCTCCCACTTCCACCTTTTTTTTTTAAACCAACCACAGTCCATCTGGGGTCATGCTCTATTGCATCTCTCCCTCTCCCCCAGTCACAGTCATGAATGCATATTCTTTTCAATTCCCTTGATCAAAGCCCTGTCTAGGCCTCTAATTTTCTTCTAGCTTTCTTACTTTCACTGTTGGCTCAATTAAAAGAAAAAAAAACCAAAAAGACCCCTGAAACAGTCAATCTTCCACATGAAGCAACAGAAAACACTCAAATTAGTTTAAATAAAAGAGGGAATTTATTAGATGAGTACAAAGGTTCTTGCGGGGATTCCAACAGCTGTAATGGGTCATAGCTAGAAGCACGCCTTTCTGAAGGACAGATGGTGTTGGGATCACAAACTTCTCTACTTCTGGGCTTTGCAAGATCACGAAGAGAATATCCTAGAGGATAGTCCTCCCCGTGTAGGGCATAAGGGACTAGAATGTGGATTCATTTCTGCTTGCTTTTTGATCCTTATATTCCTTTATGCTGGCCTCAAACTTGTCCAGCACATGTTGGCAGACATTCATGAGCTCATTCAAGCCTCTCTGAAATGGCTCAACAGCTGGAAGAGCACCTCGAGTCTGAATGCGTAAATTAATTTTGCTCTCTGAAGGATGGGTTGTAGTGTAACCACAAAATTCCACTTCCGGGTTCTTCATGATCATGTAACGAAGAGAATTTCCTAGGGTATGGTCCTCCTCGTGCAAAACAAATGTCACACAGTGTCTATCTGTTCCAGCTGCCTGGACCATTTCCAGGGCTGTCTTCCTCTCGCCTTCAGCCATTGAGGTCTTCAATCCAGATATTTTTCTACACACATATTTTTTATAAAAATGAGATCATACTGAATATGGTTTTGTAACTAACTTTTTTCCATTTACTGTATCACAATTGCAACAAATTACTCTAATGCACTCCAATTACATAGAATTATTCATTTGTATTAGCCCCTTATTTTCCTGCCTCCACATAGTCTATCAATAAATATTTAATTATTGCCTCCAGTTTCTCCCTACTCCATCTGACCGTCCACATCGCCACAAGGGCACAAACTTAAATGTTTGCTAAAATATTCTTTTGGCAGAATCACAAGAGAGGAATAGAATTGGGATCGGGTGGGCTCTGCTCGAGAATGAAAAGGTATTTAAAAGCATACAAAAACACAGATCTTCTTAAAAATTGGGACTGCAGATCATCACCGTGCAGGCCCCACTATGGATTCCATTTGCAGGAGATAAACTAGAATGGAAATTCTGGGAAGTGTCAATCAAGCAGGAGGGAGAAAGAGCTGAGAGCACAGAGGAGCGGCTTTATTAGCAGTCTACACAGAGTAAGTTGGCCCACAGTTACAGGGGCTTGGGCCTGACAACGCACCAATACCAGCACTCGGCGAACGGAGGCCTGGTGCGTGGTCTTACGTTAGTTATATTTACTCCTGCTGTTCTAACTCGGGTGGGCGGTTTAGGGACTTAACTCCGGCCTCATAACTTGTGCTCCCTCCAGAATACCTAGTTGTACGGAGGCGCCTCTACTCCAACACATCCATGTGTCCTCCCCTCCCGTCCCAGGCGGGGCCCCCTCTCCCCGCTCAGGCGCCCACTTCGGTCTCCTGCCCTGTCCTCCCAGCCAGGTCCTCGCTGCTGGGCCGGGCCGGGCCGCGCCGCGGAGGCCCCGATCTGCCACCGGCCCCACGGGCACCAGCTCCCCGCGCAGGGCGCGGCCTGCTCCTCCCGCCCGCCCCCATCGCCCACCCGTCACCGCGGCCGTTACCTCTCCAGCTCCTGGTCCTCTTCCATCGCGGGGACGGCTTCCGGGATCCTCAGGTGGTGCTGGCTGATCGGAGGCGCTAACCCATGCCGCGAAACGTGCAGCCGAAGCAGGAAGGAAAGAACAACAAACGAAAGGAGCCGAGGACGGAAGGAGGGAGGTGGAGCCGCAGCGGCGCGTCGAGGCCCCGCCGCTGGGCGGAGCGTGTACGTTCCGCCCGGAGGCCCCGCCCACAGGCCGGGCTCCTGGCGCGAGGAGGGCGGTGGCCGGGCTGGACGTGCTCACCTGGAGCTCCCGGAGCCAGTCGGTCCGCTGAGCTAGCGGGGACAGGCGGGGTCGGTCTCCCGACCCACCACAGGCCGAGATCTGCCTGTGGGAGCTTGGGTTCAGCTCTTAGCACCTTCCGCCAGGTGATGGCGGAGGGGGCGGGGCCTTACCTGCCGCCCCCAAATCACCTTCCTTCTTAGGGTGGAATAAGGCCTTTTTCAGACAGGCTGCTTGACCCTTGGGGCACAGTGTTACTCCCTGAAGGGACCCCAAGCCTGGCGGGAGGGGGTGTTCAGGGGATGACAGGTTTAAACCGTAGTTGATCAATACACCTTGATGAATTTCACAACAGAAAGGTTGAATTTCAGATTGTGTTTGTCATCCGGGATCTTGCAGCTGCACACCTCAAATGGGTCAAAATAAGCTTTCGTTTTCATCGAAGGAGGGGGGAGGAGCGAGAGTTTGGAAGGAAACTGCTCTTCCTCCTCCTGTCCCCCGTCCTTTCTCTCCTAGAATCTTTTCTACACCTGTAATACGCACGTCCTCCCTTGCTCTGGAATTCCTTTTCCTTTTACCTTTTCGGCTTACCTTTCACCTGCGGAACCCCTGTCCCCGCCTCGGCAACCTTTCACCAGCCGGACTCGCTCCCCGCCCTCCTTTTTCCTTCCTCCATCTCCTCCGTCCGTCCCCCAGGTGTTCTTCACTAAAACCCCCCTTCATCTTTCCTCAGGCTCTTATTCCCCTCGCCCCCCTCAGCCCGATCAGTCCCCGTCCCTCGCACCTTACCCCAGAGTCCTCTCGCTCCAACATATCTATACTTCTGCTTTCCTGCGCCACCTGTTCTCTTACCCCCAACCCGATTCCCCTAGATGTTCACTGCCTCCCCCAGCTGTTCCACTCTCTTCGCGGCGGTCCGCGGTCCGCGCCGAGCGCAGATGCACTTCTTAAGCGTGTCTTCTGCGGGGGGAATCAAGCGGGCGGCAGGGACAGCCGAGTCCGGGTGGGGGAGGGCCGGCGGCGAGGGGCGGAGTGGGCTCACTCTAACCCGGAGTGACGGCCGCGGCCTGGCCCGCCCCCTGAGCTCTCGGATAGGCGGAGCCGCTCCCCGGCCCGCCTCCTTCCCGCCCTGTGCTGCAGCCGGTTGGCCCAGGTGCGTGTCGGGTTGGGCAGCTCGGCCCCGGCGCTCGCCCCCGGGAAGGCAGCAGGGGCGGTTGAGAAGTGAAGTCTTGGCCAGAGTTTGCTTCTTGCCAGGAAATCCGCGGTGGTGGCCGCGGCGGCGGCGGTTCCCGGCGGAGCGGAGGCCGGCCGGCTCCCCGCTCCCTCAGCGGGCCGCGGAGAACGGAACTGGCGCTGGGCTGCGGCGCCGCGAGCCGGTGCGCGCCCCGGGCGGCCGCGCTTTCCCAGTGAGTAACTTTGTCCTGCCCGCCTGGCCCCGCGCCCTGTCGCGGGTCCCGGGCAGCCGCCTCAGGTGCGGGCGTCGGCGGGGTGTGGGGCAGCGCCGCGCCGGGGGAGGCGGCCGACGTCCGCGCCTCTGCTCCTGGCTCGCCCGGGCTGTGGGGGACGTAGACCCAGAGCCGCTGTGGGGCCGGCTGCGCTGCTGCGGGGAGGGAGGGACGGGCTGTCCTGAGCCGGGTGCCCGCCGCCGGCCAGGCGCCTGGGAGAGGCGGGAGGCCCCCGGCTGTTACCATTTGGTGGTTCCGGCCACAGTGTTGCTGCCCTTTGCGTCGTTTGCTTTTTCCAGGAGGGGAGATGTGGGGATGAGTTTCTTATTTCCTGTGTGCGTGTTGTAAATGAGAGGGGCACTGGCTGCCTTACATCGGATCTTGTTCTCCAGGAAACGAAGAGGGAGAGATGCCCACCGTCCCAGCCTGTTGCCTATGAATTCTCTCACCTTTCCCTTGAGGCTGGAGAGGTGGGAGAGCTCACGTCTTCAAGGGGGTGATTTCAAAATATGGATCTCGATTTGGAAGCAGTTGCACACAAAGCACCATTCAGTAAAGACCTCCCTCGCTTTCAAAGCTTTATGCCATATGTTTCTTTCAGACAAGGACTTTTGACATAGGTAGTGTTTCTTCTGATATTTCAGTTTGTAGTTAAGGTTAGGAATCAAGACGTTCTTCTCCACCAGGAGCTACAGTACACGGAGGCATGGGCTTAACTGTATAGATATTTCTCTTTCAATCACAGAAACCAGAAACGAAGTTGAGGGTAAAGCAGTGGCGGAAGGAAACAGTTGTGAGCTCTGGTTTATAGGATCTGCCTTCACTTTAAGAATTTCAGGTTTTTGCAGCTGTAGTACTTATTTGTCAACTGGCTTTCCTCCCCAGGACAGATTTTTTCTTTCTTTCTTTCTTTTTTTTTTTTCTTGCATGTAGTGTGACACAGCGCGATGAAGTTGGATCTCAGTAGATCAATTTTATTTTCTCTGACAGATTTGTTTCCCATCTCCACAACCCTTTAGAAAATGAACTTTGTTTGATCTAGTATCCTCTTTGGCCCATCAAAGCTTTGTTGGGCCATGAAAAACAAAGTTTTGCCTTTTTAGCTTGTCCAAGTCCCACATGTGAGTTTTCCCAGAGGGGTAAAATGTAGGCCAAATCAGAACCAAAGTACAATAACAGTACTTTTAATTTGGCCTGCTTGTGTGTTAACATTCCTAATTCTGTATCGTTTCTCTCTTCTTCTCATCAAGTTAGAAAATTTTCATTATTTATTTATTCAGCACATACTAGAGTGCCTACTGCCTGCTGCGTGCCAGACATGGATGGCAAGGATCAGTTCTTTCCCCACAGGTGATCATAGTCTTATTTGGAAGCTGATCCATACCTGTTCCATTAGCTACCTGAAAGTAATTTGAATAACTTGCTGTGGAGCCTTAGAAAAGGGAGCATTTCTGTTTGGAGTTTGCTAGGGAGGGCCTCATCTAAGCACTTCAAACTGCTATGGCTATGGAATTTTCGCAGTGCATTCTAAGCAAAGGGACTAACGTGTAGGGTGTTGCATTATGAGATCCACATGAAGTTACTCTGGCTGAGGGGCGCATTGTTTGGGGTTGGAATAGTACTCAGGGGTTTGTGTATTATTCATTTCAGAGCACTTAGCACTTTTCCTTGATTACAGTAGGCACTCATATTTGAACTGACTTGAACAGGAAGCTGGAGGATTTTGTGTACCAAGTGAAGAAAATTGAACTTTATCTACTAAGTGATACAAAGCTGCTAATTTTATTTTTTATTTTTTTTAAAGATTTTATTAATTTATTTTAGAGGGGGGGCAGGTGGGGGAGGGAGAGAGAGAATCCTAAGCCCACTTGAAGCAGAGCAGGGAGGCTTGCTCTGGGCTCAATCGCTTGACCCTGAGATCATGACCTGAGCCAAAACCAAGAGCCAGATACTCGACCAACTGTGCCACCCAGGCACCCCCCCAAAGCTGCTAACTTTAAATAGAATGTCATGGGCCACTTGGGTGGCTTAGTTGGTTAAGCATCAGACTCTGGGTTTCGCTCAGGGTCCTGGGATGGAGCCCTCTGTGCTCATCAGGGAGTCTGCTTGAGGAGTCTTTCTCCCTTTGCCCCTCAACAACTCGCTCATTTGGGCTCTTTCTCTCTGTTTCTCAGAATAATAAGTAATTATTTTTTAAAAAAAGAAGAATAGTGCTTGGCATATAGTGAAGACTTGCTAGATGCTAGTTGTTATTCTGTGTGAAGACAGCAGAGGTAGAGCTGATGTGGCATTGAGGAGGTATATTTGGTTAGACTAGGTAAGTGACTAGATATGATTAATGAGAGGATGATTCCTAGGTTTTTTGACTTGAGGCATTGGAGTGTACTGGTTAAGCTGACTGTGAAGTCAGTACAAAAGTTGAATTCCATTGCTTACCCGTAGAATTACCATTGTGAACTTTGGTTTCCTAATATTTAGGATATGATCATAGTACCTGTCTAGTAGGGTTTGAGGATCAAATGCAATTACGCATAAAATGCCCTTGGCAGAGTACCTAGCATGTTACAAGTACTCAGTAAATATTAGTTGTTCCTTTAGTGATGATGACATTAATGAGCTAATAGAATGTTGGAAGATATGAAAAGGAGTGATTAAAAGCAACTGAAGGTAGAAATGGGGAAGAGAAGATAATTAGTTTGGGACTAATCCAGTGAAGCGCTAATGAATGGTTGAGATTTCTGTGATGAAGATGTTGGATAGATGTGCTGGGCAGGAGCTAGGAAAGAATGGAAAAGAGAAAATAAAAGAGTTCGCATAAAGTCTTTGTGGCATGGTTAGCTTTTTTTTTTTTTTTAAGATTTATTTATTTATTTGAGAGAGAGAGAGAGAGAAAGGGCACAAGCAGGGGAACAGACAGGGGCAGAGGGAGAAGAGGGAGCCGGATGCAGGGCTTGATCCCAGGTCCCTGGGTCATGACCCAAGCCAAAGGCAGACAATTAACCAACTGAGCCACCACTGATGTGCCCTGTGGTTAGCTTTTAGGAAGATCTGAGGAAAGGAGAGGTTTATAATATAGCAGTGCCAGGAGTGTTCATGTTGAGTTATTAGGCATCTCTATCCTTAAAATGCATTTTGACCACCATCACAGGGGAGCTCCGGGTTCATAATCTGGTTGGCTCTGTGCCCTTCTCCCCCTTCTCTTTTTCCTTTGTGATTGCTCCCAAAATTAATTTTTTTTTCAAAATTAAATTATTTTTTATTACGCGGTGTCGTTTAACTTATCCATGCTTATGGGGCTAAAATTCACTCCCGGCCCACCTTCCTATATCAAAATCCAACAAGGTTTCTAGAAGAATCAAAGGTCTTGTTTCAAAGGTTCCACTCAGGAAGCAGTGTTGGTTGAAAAAAAAAAGATACATGTATGTATATATGTGTGCGTGATATAGATGATTTGACATGTAAGATATACGTACACATACATACACATATGTGTGTATATACACATGTGTGCATACACAAATATATACACAAATATGTATATATACACAAATCTTGCATGTCGAATTATGGTTGTAGGAGACTCGGCCATGCCTAAAATGACTGTGTTATGGGGCTTGGGAGATTTAGAAAGAAAATTCCTCTTAGTTTTCGTCTCCTGTATCTCTTCCTCAGAAAGTACAAAACAGTAGAAAAATCTGTGATTATATAAGTTTTTGGTTGGTTGGAGTTAAAAGAAATGGCTATTTTGTGTTTTAGTCTAATGAAAATTTGAGGGAGTTTTTTTAAAAGCAAGTGCTCATGATATACATCATGATAATAAATTGTCATCTGGTAGTACGTTTTTAAAGAGGCAGGTATCATGGGATCTGTTCTTTAAAATGTATGCTTCAGGTGAGCAGGGATCATAGCAGTTTTGTTCACTGAACAATCCCCAAGTGCTTAGAATCGAAATAGTAATGTATGAATGAATGAATGAAATGGATCCCTTGGCTTTGATCTGTCTTAGCTCACAGATTTCTCTGAATTTTTGAAACAGTCATTGGTCAGAGGGAAAACAAAAGAGAATTGAGCCAGCAAGGAAGCTTCAAGCACTTCATGTACCCACAGGAAGATATAGCAACCGTAATAGAATTTATGGCTCTTCCAGTTCAGTGACTGTAGTACCTACTGCTGTAATTATTTACATGATTCCCTCCTTTTTGACATTTTCCTTTGATAGTTGTGAGGGGTGTGGTAGGGAGGAACAGACTTACGTAGGGTTCAGAGTTGAACAGACAATAAATAGCTGTGTCATAACTTTGTCCTCATTTGGCTATTAGCAAAACTCTGGAAGTCTTGCTTGATTAGAAAAGCTGAGAAATTAGTAGAAGTCTTTTGGGCAGGTAGGGTTTAAGCATAGCTTACACCTTTATCTTTTCAGCCTCTAGGTTTAGTAGTACTATGACTTCTGACAATCAGAATCCCTCAGTAGAGAGATTATTTGGGGGAAAAATTATTTTTTCTCAAAATTGGACTGGGTATGAGAAAAAGAAAAAAATGCAGGAAATAGGCAATGAGCAAATAAAACAATATACAATATACACACAAGTATATATGTGCTTATACATATGTATGTATATATATATGCATGCTGTAAACAATCATGTGTCCACTTAAAAAGCATACCACTTCCATATGTAAAACAATGAGGTTTTAATTTTTTCTCTTTATTGAAAGAGTAATCCTGGAGTTCTTTTAAATAACAAATTGCCCTAAAATGTATAATAGGAGCCATTGTAAAAAATGTTTATAACCAAGTTATGAGGACTTGTATCTCTCACAAAAATAAGGTGTACCTGGCTATAGTAAAGCTTCTAAAAGTTCTGTTGGCTATTACTTTGTTTTATGGATAAAAGTAAAGTAAGTCTGGGAAATATTTATACCCTTTCCTCCACACTCCCATTCCCCCCGCCCCAAATTAAGAGTTTGGCCACCAGTCTAAAAAATTAATGCATCATCATTCAGAATTCTTAATACTGTTCAATCATACTACATAAATATTGGACAAATAAATTGGGAGTCCTTCACTTATACCTTAATTCATTATGTAACCATTGCCACTTTTCTTCCATGTGATTTTAATGTTTGAACTTTGACTTTGAATTGTATTCATGTAAGCATAATTGATGTGATAAACACTGGGCTGTATGGCCCACGAAGGATTGTCCCTGCCTTTGTACAGCTTAAAATCTTAAAAGATATTCAGTCAAGGAGTTAGTCATTCCAAGCAGGGTGACTAATGCCTTCCACTTCAAGTACCTTTGCTCACCTCCAGTGATCTTCACTTCCAGTATATTTTTACATTCCTCCAAATTTTTCACATCAGAAATCCTAAATTTATGCATCCAGTTCTCTGACCACAGCTTCCTATCCTGTCCTTCCCACTTTCTCATACCCACACTTTCTATTACAGTGCCCTTCCTCTTGACAGAGACAGCTTGCCGATCTCTTAATTCCGCCCCACCTCCCCTTCCCTGTTGTATTAACATCTGTTGGCCTGGAGGTCGTCTTCTCGCTCCAGTTTGGAAGCCATTGTTAAGCACCTGGAATATGCTTTCACTGGCCCCTCTGCTTCTCTTGAACTTATTTTTGTGCTGTGTCTGCCAGATAATGTCCCTGTTCTGATTAACTCTGCCATCTCTCACTGAGTTGCTTTGGTAACACCAATGAAAGACCAGACCCTCAGTGCAGGTAACTATCTCTCAAACAACCCCTCCCTACCATTTCCCCCAGTCAGTTATGTTTATTTGGCACCTGCTGAGTGCTGACACTGTGCTAGGAACACTGAGGTACCCTCACAGAGCTTACATTCCTGGGGAGATAGACATTCATCCAGTAGTAGCCCACACTACAGTAACAAAGAGTTCTGGGAAAATAGTATAGGGTTATGTTGTCCAATACTATAGTCACACATGTGGCTATTGAAATGAGGCTAGTCTTTTTTTTTTTTTTTAAGATCTTATTGATTTATTTATTTGAGAGAGAGAGTGCATACAGCAAGTGAAGGGAGGGGCAGAAGGAGAAGGAGAGGGAGTGGGAAAGAATCTTAAGCAGCCACCCTGCTGAGCATGGAGCCCTACTTACTCAGGGCTGGACAGGGGCTCGACTTGGGGCTCAATCCCATGACCCTGAGACCATGACCTGAGCTGAAACCAGGAGTCAGACATTTAATTGACTGAGCCACCCAGGTGCCTGGAAATGAGGCTAGTCTGAATTGAGATGTGCTGTAAGTGTTAAGTGCACACCAGATTCTGAAGATTTAGTATCAAAGGTAAAATATCTCAATAATTCTTATATTTATTTACTTATCGAAATAAGATGATAAATTCTGGTTATATTGGGTTAAATAGAATATTAAAAATAATTCATTCACTTTTTTTTTTTTTTTTAAGTGTGGCTACAAGAACATGTAAAGTGACCTGTGTGGTGCATACCCTGTTTCTATTAGGTAGCACTGGTGAGGGGAACTAGTCTCTGGGCAGCTCTGTGTCCCTGAAACCTTCCCTGAGGAAGTTGTCTTTGAGTAGGTGTTAGGCAGGTAAACTCTCCTCAAAAGAAGCAGTCATGGGGGTGCCTGGGTGGCTCTGTCCATTAAGTATCTGCCTTTGGCTAGGGTCATGATCCCAGAGTCCTGGGATCACTCTGCATCAGGCTCTCTGCTCCGTGGGAGGCCTCCCTCTCCCTCTCCCTCTGCCTGTCGCCCGCTCTACCTGCTCGTGTGCTGTTTCTCTGTCAAATAAATAAATAAACTCTTTTTTTTAAAAAAGAAGCAGTCAGGTGGATGGCCCTTTGAGGAGGGTGAGAAGATGGATGAAGGAGGGGGAGAAAGGGGCCTGGGATGAGGCCAGGGAGGAAGACCGGGCCAGATCATATAGGCCTTATTGGCCCTAAATAAGGAACTTGGTCTTCATCACTCATGGGTTATTTCAGACCTTCATCACTGACAAACCCTTTTGTCCAAGCCCCACTTTTACATTCTGTTAAGTAATCTGGCCACTTAATGATGATCTGGTTTGATTTCTCAGATTTCTGTCCCTGCGCTTCCCGATTATAAGTTTCAGATCTGTGGAAGGCTAGCTTTTCCACACAGTGCTCTTGATCCCCATCCTTCAAAGTCTCTCTCAGGAGAGACTTTTGTTAGTTAACTCCCATCTGTGTTTAATCTCTTTCCCCCTGCTGGCTTTTCTGTACCAGCCTAAATATGCTCCAGTCTTAAACCTTTAAAACAAAGCTCCACTGACCCTACATTCCCCTCTAGTTATTCTTCTTACAGAGTAACACAATAGTTTTTTAGTTTAACATTATATTTTATTTAAAGCAATATATTAAAAACGTATTAACACGTAGTCAACATAAAAGTAAGGTATTGGACATTTTTTTCTTATTAAATATTTGGAATCTGGTTATATTTTATACTTACAGCGTATCTCAATCCACACACTAAATATTCAGTGGTTAAAGTAAAAAGAATCTTATCAAAATAATAATTTAACAAAAATATTTTACACTGCTTCAATTTTTATTGTTATAAAGAATATATAACAAAATTTATCATCTTAACCATTTTTAAGTGTACAGTTGAATAGTGTTAAGTATATTCATATTGTTGTACAATAGAACTTTTTCATCTTGCAAAGTGAAGACTATACCCACTAAATAAAGCTTCCCGTTTCCCCCTTCCCTAAGGGCCTGGTTTCTATGGATTTGATTACTTCAGATACCTCATATAAGTAGAATCATCCAGTATTTGTCTTTTTGTAACTGGTTTATTTCACTAGTATAGTGACCTGAAGGTTCATCCATATTATAGTATGTGACAGGATTTCTTCCTTTTTAAGGCTTAATAATATTCCATTATATATATATATATATATATATATATATATATATACCACATTTGCTATTCCTTCATCTGTTGATGGGCATTTGGGTTGCCTCTACCTCTTGGCTGTTACTAATAGTGCTGCTATGAACATGGATGTGCAAATATCTTTTTGACACCCTGCTTTTAATTCTTCTGGATTCTAATTTTTTAAATACCAAAAGTGGGATTGCTGGATCATATGGCCATTCTGTTTTTAATTTCATTAGAACCCTTATACTGTTTTCTGTAGAGACTGCACCATTTTACCATCTCACCAGTGGTATACAAAGGTTCCAATTTCTCCACATCCTCACAACACTTGTTATTCTGTTTTTTTGATTATAGCTTTTGATTGTAGCCATCCTAATGGATATGAAGTGGTAACTCATTATGCTTTTGATTTGCATTTCTCTGATGATTAGTGATGTTGAGCATCTTCTTATTATGTTTGTTGGCCATTTGTAGATCATCTTTGGAGAAATGTCTGTTCAAGTCCTGGCCCATTTTTTAGTTGGACTGTTTGATTTTTGTTGTTGATTAGTAGAAGTTCTTTATATATTCTAGTTATTAACCATTGATCAGGTATATTATTTGCAGATATTTCATCTGTTCTTTAAGTTGCTTTTTTCACTTCTTTAATTGTGTCCACTGATGTGATATATGTGGTTGTGTGTTCTGTTATCTATTTTTGTTGCTTATAATTTGGGTGTTGTATTCAAGAAATCCTTGCCAAAAAAAAAAAAAATTCTTGCCAAATCCAATGTCATGAAGCTTACCCCTTGTTTTAGTTTCACTTCTTTAATCTACCTAAGTCAATGTTTGAATATGGTATAAGATAAGGGTCCAAACAAAATATTTGGAATGTATTTCTGAGACTTTGCTTTTGGAAACAAGAGGAAAAAGTCTGAAATATATGGAATAGTTTTAATTTGGGGGGACTGATGACAGTAATTAGTTAAGATACAGTTCTCAAATGGTACTTACCAATGTATTCTAGAGCGAGTTTCTCTGTTCTTTTGTTTCTTTTAGTTGTGAGACACCAATATGGAAATAATCAGTAGTCTAGGGCTAGCCGAAGCTAAAACATAAAATGGGAAGAAGCCAAGTATCAAGGTGCAGGTGATTGCATTCTGTGCCTCTTTATTACAAATACGTAATGCCTGTGGTCAGTTGCTGAGCATACCTTTTAAATCTGTTCTGTCAGGGCCGTTTAATAAGAATTCAAAAGTATCTATAGCAATTAGATCTCATATGAAATATTTATTAACCTCATTAATTTCTCTAATTTTAGGCTTTGTGCATTTATTATAGATGAGATACATTAATTGAGACTCGAATAGGCTAATTTCAGAATTTGTTAAAAAAATTAAAAATTATTTTTCTTGGTTTCTGACCTTTTCTTTTTCCCGGTATATTGAGTACATTTGTCAGCCCATTTGAATGATTTTTCTACCTTTGAAAGGCATCTAATAACATCAAGAAAGTCTTCAAGATTTATTCTGTGAATCTGGATTTTTAAAAATAGTATGGTAGCTATTTACAGAAAGGACTGAAGATTTCAGTGAGTCCATTTTGTAGGATACAGAAAAATGATAAAATCTATTAAACTTCAAAACTAACTTTCAACTAATATATATTGTATTAATTTTTTTATTGTAATGTGTATTGTGTTATGAAGTTGTTCAGTATAATTTTGGTCTTTTTAAATATGACAGTTTGACTGAATTTTCTTTATGTATAGTTTGGGTTCACCAGAGGCATAATAAATCAAACTGAGTGCTGGAGAAAGCAAAGTAGATTATTAAGCCGTTCTTAAAATGTTTATTCATAGTACAGCATTCCTTATGTCTCCATAAAAAAAAGTACTCTTTTGGTTACTTGAACCTTTTGAAAAGAAATAGTTCTGTTACTAAAAAACAAAGAAATTACTCTCGAAGTATACTAGGGTTTATGAAAAGATATCTTTCTGGAAGATAAAGCTTAATGTTCTTAAAAATAATAATTCTAATTCATTTTTAAAATAGTAATATTTCTTTTTTTAGAGAATATTTTTCTATCTGATAACTTCTAGGAAGCAAACAGTACATCTGTCTGATTTGCCTTTTTGCATACATTAGCAAGAACATTGGGGCATAAGGGTACAGTGGTTTCCTTTTTTCTTCTAACACTGTATTTTTTGGGATTATAAGAATGCTAGGTGTAGAAAATTTAGGAAATCCTAAATTAAGCAAAGAAAATAGAAAATGGCTAATAATGCCACCAGTTAAAATTCTTTTAAAATCATGTATTAAAATATTTGAATATCTGCTCTGTACTTGTGTACCATTCTAGATATTTGGGATGTGAAAGTGAATTATAAAAGTTGTTGTTCTCAGAAATTGAGACTAATCACGTAATAGTTTTATCACAATTACTATATTTTGATACAAATATTGTATTTAAATAGTAAAACCTAGGCACAGAATCTTATGGCAAGGCAGTAGTTAGTGTAATTATTATTATACATTATAGGTAAAGAGTAGTCTCTGGTGAAAAATAATTTCAGGGTATTTGTGATTGTGCGGGGCCTGAATAGTTAAGTAATGATTATGTATTCTGCCCGCCCCCCAACACTGCTGTTTATTGAATGTCTGTTATGTGCCAGCACTGTTCTAGATGGCAACAATATAGCAGTGAACAAGACAAGTGGGATCCCTGTTCTTAAGGAGTTTACACGCTGTGGCGGCAGGTAAGCAGATTAATGTAAAAGATAATGACATGCCAGGAAGAAAATAAGATGATACGGTCAGATCTTAATAGTCTGTTATACTGGTGACTAAAATCTACAGCTGGTCTTCACATTTCCTTTCAGCCATTAGTTTGTCTCCTTCACCAGGAACACTTTTAATTAATACTGCCAAAGAGAAACAAATAGTGGCATCTCTGGTTCCTGCCCTTTGCCTCTTATCCTTTCCTGGAGGTTTCTTCCTCAGTGAAATTGCTAAACAGCAAAAGTAGAAAGGAATTTAGAGGAGAAGCAAGGCATCTGGCAAATCATTTCTCAGATAATGTCTTTTCATGAAGCTGAGAGTTTGTTGAGTTTGTACCTGTCAGTATCTCAGCAATACTTACTATTCATATGTTCTGAGTCAACAAAAACAAACCCTACCAGTTACTAGGAGGGGACAAGGGCAAATGATTTTTATCAATCCTTACAGAATTTGTAGTTTCATTGTCAAGTTTTTCTTATCTCTTCAAAAAACTGTCATCTGTGTCACCTTATAAAGAACTCTTGATTTGTAATTTAGCTCACTAAACATCTTTACAATTGATGTCTAAGACTTTTGTGCCCTGCTTTTGTGCTACATAAGAATTTGGAGTGTGACTCATGACTCATCAGTTGACGTTGTGGTGCATTTTTAGAAACAAAGAATGCAACAGCAGATTTCCCTTAAGCAGCGGTGGTGGAAGTGAATACAAGAAAACACAGATGCGCCTATCTTTGTGGGTGTTATTACAGTTGTATGTTAACTTGATTCTTGGAAGTGTGTCACAATACTGGGCATTTCAATGAGTTTGAATAGAATAGGTATAAACTGTGTATGTGTCTTGCAACAAAATTGTTATATTTTTTTATGTGATAACTGCATTTTTCCCATTTTTACGGTATGCACTCACTTTGCAGATAAATACAATACTTAATATTTAGGCCTTGTGTTTACTTATTTTTGAAACAGAGATGAGACAATGAGGAAAAAGCATCTTGGACACAACACTTCATTTTTAGTACTCCATAATATTGTTGTTTTTGATGACAATGTCTTGTTGGCTTACTTTGCTTTTTAATTTTAGTCATGTATGATCATAGTCAAGCTGGCTATGTTCTACTTTATTCCCTTTAGTACATGCTCCTGCCATGGTATACTTCCATACACATTAAAGTCGGTCTGCACAGGCATGCCTGGCTGGCTCAGTTGGAGGAGCATGTGACTCTTGATCTCGGGTCATGAGTTTGAGCTCTATACTGGGCGTAGAGCGCACTTAAAAATAAATAAATGAACTTAAAAAAAAAAGAAGTCAATCTGCACAAATAGATATTTTATGAAAAGCAAGCTTCACTCCCACTCCTATGTCCCAGTCACTCAGTTCCTTCAGAGATGACTACTGTTAGTTTTTGGTATATCCCTTTAGACATACTTTGTGCATATAAACACACCTTGGTGACTTAGTCCGTTAAGTGTCTGACTCTTGATTTCAGCTCAGGTCTCAATCTCAGGGTCCTGAATTCAAGCCCCTCAGATTAAAAATACTAATAAATAAATACATATGTACTCTTCTGTATCTTGATTTAAATTAGCTCAAAATTTGTTTTAATTTGGTCTTCTTTTTGAAATTCAGTTTTTAATTTGTTTGCTGATCTCACTGAATTGTATTACCTTAAAAAAGTGTTTATTTCTTGAAGAACATGTATTACCATACAGGGGTTTTCTCAGCTAGTTATGTTATAGAAAAAAGGATTATCTGACTTTTTTTAAAACTATAAATCATGACCCTGTTGTTTTTGCTTTTTTAAAGGGATAGCTAAACATAATAAAAATTTAGTCATCTCGATAACTTTTTTACTAGGTTCCTGTGATCTGGCAAATGCAGTACAACCGTGGAAGAATATCTGTTTAGTTCATTTTTAATTTTGCTAAACAGCTTGGTTATTAGGGAATATTGTAGTACAAATTACACTGAATTAATAATTGTTTAACAAATCTGCTTGATAATCAAAAATGTCTTGGGCACCTGGGTGGCTCAATTGGTTGGGCGTTTGCCTTCAGCTGAGGTCATGATCCCAGGGTCCTGGGGTCAGGACGTGTGTTGGGCTCTGCTTAGCAGGGAGCCTGCCCCTGCCTGCCGCTCTGCCTACTTGTGCTCTCTCTCTATCTCTCTGTCAAATAAGGAAATAAAATCTTGGGGGGAGGGGGAGGAATGCCTTGGTGCATTTTATGGTGTTCCTCAGTTCCACATATTGTACCTTTACCGTATTAATGTTTGTAGTGGGCACTCTTAGAATAGATTTCATTTGAGAAGTGTTGAGTGCATCCATTTTATTCTAAAAAGGGGAAGGGGAAAGATGGTCTTTTCCTTGAGTTCAATTAGAATATAATATTGATCTGGAGGGGCAAAAAAGCAAATTGTTTTCAGTAATTTAAGTGTATCACCCTAGAGGCTTTAATTTTTTCACTGTTAAACTGCCTTCCCTTTGGCTGTGAAACATAATGGGCAGAATAGAACTGCCAATATTAATCATTATAATAAGTACCATTTGAGTGACTACTCTGGCTGTCACTTTGCTAGGAGCTTTAAGTTTTCATTCAGCTGTTAATTGTGACAGTAATCCCATGAGGTCACCACTTTGTGTTTAAGGAACTGGAGTTCAGAAAGTTTCAGAGATAATATATGCGATTTGGACAAGGGTAAGTGGTTACCTATGGTTGAAAGTCATACTTATTTGATCTAAAAGACATTAGTCTTTACTAAGTTGTTTCTCTGAAAAGATAAAGTTCTGCTAGAATCATAATTGTTTTTCCTTCTTGGTGAAAAACATTTCATAGATCATTTTTGTTTAAACCAAATAGTTGACAAAAGAAGAGGTAGGTTTCACCTGTAAAAGGTCATAGTCCTATTCTAGGACTCATATTAAGATTTTTCAAAAGAAACTCAGGATTGTTTTATTATAATGCAGTTGAATGATTTTACAGAAACCATGGTTTTAATTCTAAAACCTGAGAGAAGCTGATTGCTGACTTATAAGTGAGATCATACAGTATTTGTCTTTGACTTATTTCACTTAGCATAATACCCTCAGAGTCCATCCACGTTGTTGCAAATGGCAAGATTTCATTCTTTTTTATAGCTGAATAGTATTCGTGTGTGTGTATGTGCGTGCGCATGTGTGCACACGCATGTACACACATTTTCTTTATCCATCATCCTTAAGTGAATACTTAGATTACTTCCATACCTTGGCTATCATAACACTACAGTGAAGATGGGGTGCATATATATTTTTGAGTTAGTATTTTTATTTTCTTCAGATGAATACCCAGAGGTAGAATTGCTGTATCATATGGTATTTCTATGTTTATTTTTTTGAGGAACCTCCATATTGTTTTCCACCATGGTTGCACCAACATTGCCACCAACAGTGCACAAGGGTTCCCTTTTCTCCACATTCTTGCCAATACTTGTTATTTCTTACTTTTTTGATACTAACCATTCCAGCAGGTGTAAAGTAAATATCTCATTGTTTTTTTTATTTGCATTTCCCTGATGATTAGTGATGTTGAGCATCTTTTCATGTGTCTGTGGCCATCTATATGTCATCTTTGGAAAAATTTCTATTCAGATCTTCTGCGTATTTTTAAATTGGATTGTTTGGGGGTTTTTGCTATTGAGTTGTTAGGAGTTCTTTATATAATTTTAGGTATTAACTACTTATCAGATACCCGATTTACCAATATTTTCTCCTTTTCCATCAGTTATGTTTTCATTCTGTTGGTGGCTTCCTTTGGTGTGCAGAAGCTTTTTAGTTTGGTATAGTCCCACTTGTTTATTTTTGCTTTTGTTGCCATTTCTTTTGATGTCAGATCCAAAAAATCATCACCAAGACAAATGTCAGGGAACTTATCACCTATGTTTTCTTCTAAGAGTTGTAGAATTTCAGATTTTATGTTCCAGTCTTTAATTCGTTTTGAGTTAATACTTGTGTATGCTGTAAGACAGAGGTTCATTTGCATTCTTTCACATTTTGCTGTCTGTAGTTTTCCCAACAGCATTTATTGAAGAGACTGTCCTTTCCCCATTGTATATACTTTGCTCCTTTGTCGTAAAGTAATTGACCATATATGCGTGGGCTTATTTCTGGGCCCCATTTTTGTTCCATTCTTCTACCTGTCTCTTTTTATGCCAGTACCATACTGTTTTGATTACTGTAGCCTTGTAATATAGCTTAAAATCAGGAAGTGCAATGCGCCCAGCTTTTTCCTTCTTTCTCAAGATTGCTTTGGCTATTCAGGATTTTTTGTGGTTACAAATTTTAGGATAATTTGTTCTATTTCTGTGAAAAAAATAGGCATTGGAATTTCAATAGGGATTACATTGAATCTGTATGTTGGTTTGAGTGGTATGGTTATTTTAACAATATTCTTCTAATCTAAAGCATTGAGTATTTTTTTCATTTATTTGTGTGTTTGTTTCATCAATTTCTTATAGTTTTAGTTGTATCTGGGCTTTCATCTTCTTGGTTGAATTTATTTCTAGGTATTTTATTTTTTCTGATAACAATTATAAATGGGATTGTTTTCTTAATGTCTCCTTGATAATTTGTTATCAGTATATAGAAACAAAACAGATTTTTGTATATTGATTTTATATCCTGTCACTTTATTGATTTTGCTTATTCTAACAGTTTTCTGGTGGAGTCTTTAAGGTTTTATATATAAAATACCATGTCATCTGCATTTAGTGATAGTTTTACTTCTTCACTTCCAATTTAGGTGCCTTTTTTTTTCTTCCCTAATTGCTCTCACTGGGACTTCAATACTATGTTGGATAAAAGTGTGAAGAGTGGACATCTTTGTTTTGTTCCTGATTTTAGAGGAAAAAGCTTTCAGCTTTTCATTGTTGAGTGTGATGTTAGCTGTGGACTTGTCATGTATGGCCTTTATTTATGAGGAGGTACATTCCCTCTGTATTGCCTTTGTTGAGAGTTTTTATCATAAATGGATACTGAATTTTGTCACATGCATTTTCTGTATCTGTTGAGATGATCAGGTGATTTTTACCCTTCATTTTGTTCCTATGGTCTATCACATTGATTTGTGGAGTTGAACCATCCTGACATACCTGGAATGAATCCCATTTGATTATGATCTATAATTTTCTTTAACATGTTTAATTTGGTGTGCTAATGTTTTGTTGAGGGTTTTTGTATCTATGTTTATTGGGGATATTGTCCTCTAATTTTCTTTTCTTGTGGTGTCCTTGTCTGGTTTTGATTTCGGGGTAATACTGGCCTCATAAAATGAGTTTGGAAGTGTTCCATCCTCTTCTGTTTTTTGGAAGAGTTGAAGAGATTGGTATTAATTTTTCTTCAAATGTTCAGTAGAATTTACCAGTGATGCCATCTGGCCCTGGACTTTTGTTTTTTGGAGAGCTAGTAATTGCTTCTTTGCAGAGATTGGCACCTAACAAGTATATTTACCTTGACTTTGGTAATGAGCTGTCAGTAAAAGGACTCTGATTTTATTTTATTAAACCTTTTTTGTAATGATGGTTACTTAGTTAGATGTCTACCTGCATGGTTTCTGTATTTATTTTGTGTGGTGTTTTCGGACAAGGAATTGTACCCTTCCTACCTCCACATTAAAATTTGATTTAAAAAATGGCATTTTCGGGCGCCTGGGTGGCTCAGTGGGTTAAAGCCTCTGCCTTCGGCTCAGGTCATGATCTCAGGGTCCTGGGATCGAGGCCCGCATCGGGCTCCCTGCTCAGTGGGGAGCCTGCTTCCTCCTCTCTCTCTGCCTGCCTCTCTGCCTACTTGTGATCTGATCTCTCTGTGTGTCAAATAAATAAATAAAATCTTAAAAATAAATAAATAAATAAAATAAATAAAAAAATAAAAAATGGCATTTTAGGTGCAAGGATAAGGAAATGGGTTACTGCAAAAAAAAGTAACATTTTCATAGCTTAAATGTTCTTCTTAGTGATCCTTGGAGTGTTAGGTTTTCTTTTTCTTTTTTTTTAATGTTTTATTTGTGGAATAATAGAGTTTCTTACTTTTATATAATTAAAATACTTAAATGGTAGAAGACTAGATAATAGATATTCAGAAAATCTGGAAAACAGACAAGCAAGAGTAAGAAAAATATGTGTAATCCCTTCTACCAGGTATATACCTGTTTGTTCTTGTCCCCATTTATAATTGTTGGACAGTTTTCCTAATCTGCAGTGAAACTTATGGTGAAATTGATGATAATTTTTCATAGTCTCCAAGGACATCCACTAATTCTTCCTTACCCACTTGTTTCTTATTCTTTACTCACTGTTTCCTTGAAAGTGCCTCAGCCTATAGAGTAAAGATTTCATTTAAAGTTAGGGAGATACTTAGCCTTCATGTTCAGCACTATCATATGCATACCTTTTGAAGTCATACGGATGACAACTGTTGAAGAGCAGACAGACCAAATTTGAGGAAACAACTTGTTTGGCGGAACACGTTCAGTTTTGGGTGGCTCCATAGAGGAGTCAGTAGCTGAATGGCATCTGCACTGTGTGTGCAGTTGACTTTGGCCTGTGTGCGGCTGCCCTGGCCCTGCTTGCTCTCCTTGCCTGTACCACAGCACAGCATGCCAAAAATAGTTAACTGTGTGCTGTGGGTTTGTTTTTCTTTTTATATAAATATGTATTTTTTTAGTAAGGAAAACATTCAGAAACATAAGAGAAAGAAATCTGTGCTTTGCAGAGTGGTACTAATAAAATAGGTGCGTATTAAAATTACAGTTGGACATGTGCTCGCTTCGGGAGCACATACACTAAAATTACAGTTGGACATCTGGTTTCTGGTCGAAGGATACTTGAGCTGTAGTCATTTTCTTTCACTGAGCAAAAGCGTATTTATCACTGTATGGCGTAGTGACATTGGGCTGGTCAGGAAGCATTTCTTAAAACTTTGTGCCCCATTGCTAGCATTTGTGTAAAAGGAAAATAAAAAATAGCGGGTTAGGCCCTGGCTGCTGCTTGGCATATACGTGCAGGTACAAGTACATAAAAAGAGAGGTCTGGCCATTTCTGAAGCTGGCTACCTGTTCAAGCACTGCTGGTGGATTCCACGACACTAACAAGCTGCTCTTGTTAGTATTTGTTTGTCATCGGCAGATGGATGGCAGTTTACTAACTGGGATAATCACGTGCTGAGTTCTATAATGGCATCACTTACATAGGCATACCCGATGGGAAATGGTCCTGATATATCCACGTAATGATTTGCTCTTGCTTCTAGGATAGTCACGCTGCTTTTACAAGCTAATTGAGAATATGCAATTGTACCAAGGTATGTTTTTGTTTTTATTTTAAAGGGTGGCATCAGATGCTATTCTTGTCCCCCTAGAACTTAATTGAAAGACATTAACTACAATTCCAAAATGGAATTATGTTGGAAAAGGTGAAGACATTCTTTTAGTAATAGAAAATAGGAGTTATGTTTTAAAGGGAGTCTTCAGCAATATTCTGTTTAATAAACATGTTTCAATTCATATTATTAATCCTGAGTTATGGATTGTTAGGTGAGCTGTGAATTGTTGAAGTTATTAAGTAATAAGAGATGAGCAGAAAGAAGAGTTAGTATTTTGATGCCAATTTCCTAAGTAAAAGTGCTAATATATGATAGCGTAATTATTTCCTAAGACAACTAAATGGAAGTATATTTCCTGGTAATAACCCAAATAATTCAAAACCACTAATTTGAAAAGATATATAGACCCCTTTGTTTATTGCAGCATTATTTACAATGGCCAAATTATGGAAGCAGCCCAAATGTCCATCGATAGACGAATGGATAAAGAAGATGTGGTATATATGTGTGTGTACACACACACACACACACACACACACACACACACACACACACTGAAATATTACTCAGAACAAAATCTTATAATTTGCAACAACATGGATGGATCTAGAGGGTGTATAATGCTAAGTGAAATATGTCTGTCAGAGAAAGACAAATATATGATTCCATTCACATGGAATTTAAGAAACAAAACAACAAAAAAAACCCTAAAAAACAAACTCTTAAATATAGAGAACAAACTCATAGTTACTACAGGGGAGGTGGGTAGAGGAATGGGTGAAATAGGTGAAGGGAATTAAGAGTACACTATCACAATGAGCATTGAGTAATGTATAGAATTGTTGAATCATTATATTGTATACCTAAAACTAATTTAACACTGTATGTTAACTACTAGAATTAAATAAAATAAATTAATTAAACAAATTTAAATTAATTAAAATAAAAATACATTAAAATTAAATTAAAATTTATAAAAGAAATTATACTTTCAATCATGTGACTTCCAGAAAGTGGAAAAAGTTGTATATAAAAGTTCTATATAAAACTTATAATATTGTAATTTTTCTTAATATTGTCCTATATTTTATGTACCTCTCAGTTATTCTTGTGCTATAATAATCTCATAAATCATTGCAACACAGAAGTGTTAACTAATCACCTACAACACAATGGCTAACACTAAAAAGACTGACAGTATCAAATGTTGGCAAGGAAATGGACCAACTACTTGTATATTCTTGGTGGGAGCCTAAAATGGTACGACCACTTTGGGAAAGATCTGGCAGTTTGTGTGTGTGTATGTTTATTTTTAAACAATATTTTATTTGTTTATTTATTTATTTATTTATTTATTTATTTATTTATTGGAGACTGTGAGTGCAAGTGGGAGAGAAAGGGAGAGAGAATCTGAAGCAGACTCCATGCTGAGCACAGAGACTGCCATAGGGGTCCATCCCATTACCAGGAGATCATGACCTGAACTAAATCCAAGAGTCGGATGCTCAACTGGCTGAGCCACCCAGGCGCCCCACTGTGTGTTTAAATAAAACCAAACATATACCTATCTTGGGTCCCAAGCCTTCCACTCTCAAGTGTTTACCCAAACATATGCTCATAGAAAGATTTGTACAAGAATATTCATAATCACCAAAAGCTGGAAACAGCCCAGTTGTTCACCAATAAGCAACATGATAAAGTGGGATACTGCTAAGGGATGAAAAGAAACAGACTGCTAATACCACAACTTGGATGCTGAGTAAAAGAAGCCTTACAAAAGAGTACATACTCTTATGTTCCCATTTATATGATATGCTAGAATGAGCAAAACTAATCTATTATGGTAAAAAAATCAGGGTAGTGGTTGGGAAGAGACATGAGGGAACTTTCTGAGGTGATGATTATGTCCCATATCTTAATAGAGGTTTGTGTTACATAGATATATGCATTTGTCAGAAACTCAATGAATATACACTGTAAACAATGCGCAACTATTAATTTTACCTCAAAAGAAAAAATATAAACAAATACCAAACTTCAGTTAATGATATGCATCCTGTTATATTTAGAGAGAAGTGTACTGACTTCTGCATTATATTCTGAAGTACCTAAAAAGCTAAGATGGAGGGAAGGATGGGTAGATACGGGATAAGGCAAATATATCAAATGTTAATGGTAGACTTGTAAGATATAGGCATTCACTGTAAAAAATGTTAAACTTACAAAATTTTCATAATAAATTGTTGGAAAATATTAATTGATAATGGAACTTTTTATGGCCTGTTTTATCATGCATGATTTGTTATACAGACCTTATTTTGTTCCTCTTTGCTTTGGCTTTATTTATATTTTTAATTATACTAAATCATAGCCTTATTTGAGGAGTCAGGATACAGAGAAGTAATTCTAGCTCATTAATACAATTGTCTTTCTTTGGGATTGTTGTCACAGTTTTCCTTTTTTTTTTTTTTTTTAACAAAAAGTGGGGGGCACCTGGGTGGTTCAGTTGGTTAAGATTCTGACTCTTGGTTTCGGGCTGTTCATCATCTTGGGGTTGTGGGATTGAGACCCATTTCGGGCTCCAAGCTGGGCATGGAGCCTGCTCTGGATTCTCTTTCTCCCTCTGCCCCTCCCACCCCCACAAAAAAAAAAAAGAAAAGAAAAAAGTGGGACTAAGTGCCAATGTCTTTAGATATAAATTGTATGGTTTCTGTGGGAGTGTATTGCATGTGGCTTATATAATGTCTTTTTGGTTTTTTCTTTAATTGATGGGGAAGAGGGAAGGAGTGGTAAAAAGTTTCCCAAGTTCAGGTTCATATAGCCTGTGTGTCCAGAGGAAGCAAGAGTGAGAGAGTACTAAATCCAGTCACCTGACTTTTTTTGTTTTGTTTTGTTTTACTTATGCCAGTTTCAGTCAGATTTTCTCTCACTTGCAACTGGAAGAATCCTACAGAGATGCTCATTCAGTTTGTATCTATAAGCTGTGTTGCTTAGGGGCTTCTTTACATAGTGAATGATCCTGCATTTAGGCTTCTATATCACTATGTATGTATATTTTGCTTCTATAATGTTTGTCTGCTGGTTAGATTGGAAGTTCTTTGAGGGAAAAAAACTATCTTACTCCTGTTAAAATACTCTTTCCATTTTCATATAGATATGTAAACCTAGCCTAAATTGTTTCTCTCCTTTACATATCCTAGGTAATTTATCAGTAATTTTGAATTAATGATTGATTTAAAAAATAGTGATCTTCTTCTGTGTGCTAGGTGGTGTGTTTGGTGCTAAGGCTGTAATGCTGAGCAGAACACAAGTCCAGCACTCACAGAGCTTCTATTCTGGTGGGGGAGACATATAGTAATTACACAGATAAATAATTATTGTGATAAGTACTAAGAGGGAAACACGAGGGTGTTAAAAGACCAGGTGATAGGGAATCTGTTCTAGTCTTGGGTGCCATATGGAATGTTTTGGTTTTTTTTCTTTTTAGACATCCCATTTTAAAAAACAAGGAGTTATCTAGGAGAGGATAGTGGGAAAGAATATTACATATTATAGGCAGGTGGAACATTTGCAAAGGCCTTGAGTCAAAACAGGGCATTACACTTTAAAGGAACAAATAGAGAATCTGTGGAATAGAGAAGTGAAATCGATGACGACTGTGGTAAGAAATAAAAGTTGGAGAGTAAAGTCAGAACAGAATTATGCAGAGTAGAATTGGTAGGACTTTATATGCGGTTAGGTGTGGAAGGTAAGGGAGAGGGCAGTATCAAAGTTTACTTCTGAGTTTCTGGCTTTTGTGCCTATATGGTGAGTGCTAGTGAGCCCCTTCTCTAGTGGAGGATCAAATTTTGGTGGAAATGATCTTGGGTTTGATTTTGTGTCTGTTATGATGTCTTTGAAACAACCAGGTATGTATTTTGTTATAATGCTATGAAGGACACCACCTCCCCCCAGATAGTTTTCCTTTTGTGGCTCCTTATCTTGTAGGTGTAATATAATGTGGGAGTCTCTTCAGTCCTTATCTGCGTGATATCATTCTCTCTTTATACTGCTAGCATCAATTTTTCCCCCAGTTTTTTTTTTTTTTTTTTTACCTGTAATGTATTATTTGCCCCAAGGATACAGGTCTGTGAATCATCAAGCTTGCACATTTCACAGCACTCACCGTAGCACATACCTTCCCCAATGTTCATAACCCAGTACTGCTAGCATCTTAATTCAAGTTTTCTTTTTTCTCTCAGTCTCTTCTAATGGTTTTGTTTTGTTTTTTAAGATTTATTTATTTATTTATTTATTTATTTATTTATTTATTTATTTATTTGACAGAGACAGATCACAAGTAGGCAGAGAGGCAGGCAGAGGGAGAGGGGGAAGCAGGCTCCCTGCTGAGCAGAGAGCCCAATGCGGGGCTCAATCCCAGGACCCTGAGATCATGGCCTGCGCATAAGGCAGAGGCTTTACCCACTGAGCCATCCAGGCGCCTCATACGCTCATGGTTTTTTAACTGGACTCCCTCCATTCTTTCATAATATATTCTTGTTTCACAATATATCCAGAACAAGTTTTTAAAATTACAGATCTCATCTCATCATTGTCCTTCTTAGAACCCTTCAGTAACTTTTTGTTTATAGAACAAACATCCAAATCCTTAACATTGTCCCTAGACCTTGTGAATTACTCTCACCCCTGCAGATTTCCCAGGCTTTTCCTCATGCTTTCTGAGGACTTTTCAGTTGACCTTCCTCAAATATCAGCTAAAACTTCACATTCTCAGGAAAGCTTTACTTTGAACTTCCTTGTTAGGCTCCTCTAAAGATATATCATGTATTTTTATTGTTTTATATATGTTTGTGTCACTGGCTAATTAAGACCTTTGTACTAGATTAAGATCTGCGAGGGCAAGGACTGTCTGTTTAGCTCTCCACAGTAACCCTCTCCCCTACCGCGGTGCCTGGCACGCAGCCTATGACTAGCAAATGTTGGTTGAATGAATCATGAACTTTCTAGTGCTTAATTTATGTACCTGTTACATGCTATGTTAGTTAACTGATAGGGAAAAACAAAATAGTGTTTTGTTTTTTAAAATACATTATGTTTTACTGCTAGGTTTTCTTAATTTGGACTGTTTCCATGGAAACAGCAACCAAGATTGTTGGGGTTACTATAATACTCTGTAGGTGATATTTGCTGCTGCCATTGTTAACCAAGACACAGAAATTTACATTTTTAGATGGAGGTTTCTTGAGTTTGAGAACCAAAGTATAAAAATTTAATTTGAGGGAGAGTTGTTAAATATTCACTTTTTTTCCAGTACTCTTGAAGTTCTTTTCCATTAAAATAGTTTGCTGCAGAGCTCTAGGAGTTGGGAAAGCATGAATGCTGTTCCGTATCTGCAAGATAACTTTGTTTTCATTCCACTGTCTATCACTTACTGATTCTCTTTCCTAATGATTGTTTTGTTAATATGTATTACTAATAAATCTTTACATAGTTAGAAGATAATTTTATCGTCTGTAGCATAAGTGAACCTCTCTTACAAGGAATCATAAGTTAGGATTGTTGGGGTGCCTGAGTGGCTCAATCAATTAAACGTCTGCCTTTGACTCAGGCCCTGATCCCAGGACCCTGGGATTATGACCTGAGCCAGGCTCCCTGCTCAGCAGGGAGTCTGTTTCTCCCTCTTTCTGCCCCTCTGCCCACTTTTGCATGCTCTTTCTCTCTCAAATAAATAAAATCTTTGAAAAAAAAATAACTTCAGGTTGCATTGAGGATGCTAGTAGAGATAGAGACATTTATATCCAAAATAACTTCTAGAACACAGAGCCACTGACAAGAAAAAACAGGTGGGATTCCGGATCTTGAGACGTTAATTTATGAGGTAGTAGTAGATGGCTTTGGGTGACAACGTTGTTGCAATGAAGAAACATGAAGTTCTCTTTTATACCTTAAAGGCCCAGGAAGAAAGCTATAAGCATGGTTAAACATTGCTTTATATACCCTTTTATATATGAAGGTTGCATTCAGAACTTTGTAAAAATTTTATGCCCCATGGCAAATATAAGTGAATGTTTTCCAGGAAACTTTTAGAGATTGATAAACAGCTCAAAAATTGAGATGCTGCAGTTTTATGTTCATTCAAATTGATTTTGATATTGAATGCAGAAGCAAAAAGTTATTTGGATTTTGTGAATTAAAAAGGAATGTTGATTTTGAAGGCCCCATTTTATCACAGTAAAAATAAAAATGAAAATGCAAAATTGCGGGTAATTCCCTTGAGACTAAAACTATGAGGTCTCTCTAGTATTTTGGCCCTTATATACAAATAGCAATATCTGTTTTCTTCTGGAAGTTAGCCTCTACAATGCTAACTAACAACAGAAAATAAATAATTTCCTTGTGGGTCTACCATCCATTTATTTATGTGAACATATATGAGTTTGTGCATATTTTGGCTTGTACAACCTCTGCATATTTTAAGTGTATGTATTTAAAAAATTATAGATCTGGAATCAGACTGCCTGATTTGGATCATGTTCAATCAGTTATTAGCTTTGGCATCTTGGGCAAGTTACCTAATGTTTCTTTCTTTCAGCTTCCTCATCTGAAAAATGATGTTGCTGCTGCTAACCATATCAAATTCATGAGGATTAAATCTGTTAATTTCCCATCTCTTTTAATAACATGCCTGACATATAGTAAGCACTCAGTAAGTATCAGCTATTATAATTGTTTCCTCAATCATTCCTTTTATATGTTAAAATTGCTCTCATGAATTAAACCCTGTTTCATTTACGCGCTGTGTCTCTTCGTGGCATTAGTCCTGTGGCCGTTGTCTAACGACAAAAAGCCTAATATTTTGTCCTCTCCTTATGGTCTGTTTTTAGTTGCCTGTGGCTCAGATCTTTTTCTGGCTACACTGTGTTTTTCCTTAGCTTACTGGGCATCAGTATTTCAGACAGGGTGGACCATAGGTGTTGACCATAGTTGTTTTGTGTTTTACTTTTAAACAGTGGCGAGACTTCCTTCCTCCAAACTCACCCTACTCCCTGCCCAGTGCTGTGCTGGAATGTTTGAGCTAGAAGAAGCTTTGCTGGTTGTCTAGCCCAGTGCCTTTGTTCTTCAAAGCGGAAGGTTAGAGCCTAAGACTACAACTCCTCCAGATGATGGACATTTTTTGTAAATCTTGCAAGACATTTCATTTCTCCACAGAGGATAGATCACAGGGTACAATAGTAAATGGGTTATTAAATTTGAGCTTTATAAAATATCAGGAATTTCTTATATTTATGATTGAGAAACCAATCTTGAAATTACAGGGAATGTAGTTGTATTTTGGTGGGAAATATGAGGAAAGTTCGCTTATAGCTCCTTTCTCTTCGATATTTCTGGGCTGGTTTTGATATGCTGACCCCCTGCCCTCTTGTTTCTCTCTCTTTTTATTATTTGAACATCTTGCAGTGTTGCTCAAATCCAGCTCTCGTTTGATTGTTCCTATTCATTGCATTAGTTCGAGTTCTCATTACCATTCTTCTTGACCATTGCAGGAACTTCCTGTTTTACCTTCCCTGCATTATTGCCATACCTCCTAACCTCTACCAAACCTGCTGCCATAGTCCTCTGCCCCAGCATGCAGACCTGTTCACATCATTTCCCTCTAGCAATTATCTAATGATAGAGAGTTTTACCATTGATAGTGGAAAAAACAGGAAGGCTGACAGAAGCCTGACCATTTTTGAGGGAAAAATGCATATTTTGTTAGGGGAGGAAGGTCTGAATTCCTCTCTTTACAAAGAAGCATCTATCCATGTATAATACTGGGAGTATGGGAAAATCTCCTTGTTAAGTCAGCTCCACTCAGATATCTTTCTTTGACAGTATCTTAATTAAAGATTTGTTCCTTTAATATTTTTTTGTCTTCTGTTATATACAAATGTCCTTAGAGCAAGGTAGTATATTAATTTTCATAAATCTTAATACAAACCAGTTTATTGAGATTTAGTTCCTTAGATTTTGTTTAAAAAAGAAAAAGCAGGTAAGGGTAGAGAATGTAATATTGAAATAGAGAAAGGGAAGGACATAGATGAGGAGAGAAAAGATTAAGAAAATAAAATTTTAACCTAACATTGATTTGAGGGCAGGCCCCACCTCTAAGTTTAATGTCCCTCCAGTGGGTCCTTTCCTTTTTACCATCTTTTCTGTTAGAATTTGTTTTTAGAAATAAAGTTCATCTAGCTAAATAATGAATCTGCAAATTCGGTGAACTGGATACTTCAGTATTCATGTAGATTAAAAGTCATCCTCACAATTTATAAGTACAAATAATTATGTAGGTCATATTTAATTGAAAATATTTATTTTTGTGTAATGGATTTCTAGCCTGCTTTATGATTGTTCCCTAAGCCAAAGGATTTCCTTTTATGGACATTTACTGTATGTTTTTATCTGCTTTTCACATTCCAGTGAAATGAATTAAAATGAAGAGAATGTACATTGAAAACATTTTATCTGCCAAAAGCCACAAATTAAAATGAATTTTTCTTTTATTATTTCCAATTTTGATCAAATTTGTTTTCTTAAAAACTGTTGTGAAATATACAGGTTGAAAATGGCAATGTAAATGTGTTCAATTAATAGAATTGTGGATTAGGTACTCAATTTTATTTGCCTAGTTCCCAGCGTAGCATATACTGGGCACTCAGTAAATATTTATGGGGTTCAATTTAATACATTAAAGATGCATGTAATTAATATAATTAAAAACTGCATTAAAGGCTACAGTATGATATCTATGGCCATGAAATTCTAAATCCATTCAGAAGCAATATCCTGAGATAATATTTTGAAAAGATGAATAAATTTCCCAAAAGCCATTAATCGCCTTGTTTTCTGTATGTTGGTACAATTATTTAACTCAATAAAATAGGTACCCACCATTTTAACACCTCTACGTTTGAAAAACTGGCTCTCGTGCTTAACTGAAGCTCTCAGTAGTTTTATATGTGTGTATATTTTATTATTAAGAATAGTTACACAGTCAAAATTACAGGTATCCCATGTTTCAAAAATTCGTGTTCTGCCGCTCTGCTTTTTCAAAGGACCTACCTGTTTTCACTAATTGAAAGAAATCCAAAGAGGATTTTTGCTTTTACCAAAAGAGAACAAAACAAAACAACAACAACAACAAAACACCAACCCCAAAACAACAACAACAACAACAAAACAAACCCAAAAGCAAAAATAGCAGCCAGCATTTGTTCTGCGGTGAGCAGAGGCCACGCACCTCCGGAGCAGCCGGAGTGGCCAGAGTGGCCCCACAGCTCTTCCTGGGGAGCTGCACTCCGCATCTTGCCATCTAGCCGCCACAGCTTTGACTTGTCTGTGAGCAGCTGTGCTTTGTCTCCATTTATTCTGTGCATCTGTTGGCAAGATGTGTCCAGAAAAGCTTAAGAGAGGTTATTTTTTGGGTCTGGGAACGTTCAGAAAATTTTCCATATAAATTAATAGTGATTGGTTCTTTGCTTTATGCCATTTCAATTTACAAAAGATTTCATTGGAATGCTCTGCTCTCAGATAGTAGGGGAAACCAGTATTTGACGAGGATATGTGGGGAAGGAGCAAATTATGGGTCATTGGATGTCTGGTGGTAAGCACATTGGGATGGGCACTAAATGAACTAGAATGGTCTGAGAATAGTAGTAGTAGGGGGTTGCAGTTATACCTGAGATGTAAAGAAGCTGAAAAGTTAGGTAGATTATAGGATTATAGGCAGAGAATAACTGGGTTTACTTGTTTTGAGTTGATAAAGACTGTTAGATTATTAAGTTCTTCATTGGGATGGAGAGGGTCAAAATAGTACCCTTTGATCCTTGGGACTTCTTCACAGAATTCTACAGCCTAGTAAGCCCTTTTCGTGCAAAAAGATTAGATACAACTGAATGAACTCTTTTTGTACTCTTATGCGTGTTAACCTTAAAAATAAAACAGTTACTTCAATAGCAAAAATGAGTTTATTTGGGAATAGCAGAAAATTTTAATTTAGGACCTGCAAGGTTTGACACGCAATAAGCAAGCCCCACAAAGTAGACGAATGTTCTTTTATGGAGAAGCAGGAGGAAGTTGGGAGGGGTTGTTTTGAACAAAAGTCCCTTGGAGAAAAGCAAGAGTTCAGGGTGATGATGGTTTCTCATTGGTTGAGTTGCCAGGGGCAGCTGATTCCTCATAGGAGATGCAATGTCCATCTTTTCCTGTTGGGGCCTGTAATTAATGAGTCTTTCCTGTTAAGGACTCTTCTGTTGTAGTCTGTAATTGACGATTCTTCCTGTAATTGACTGTTGAGTGGTATGGCTCCTACTTCTAGTCTCCCTACTCTATTTAGTGAACTTTCCCTTTATTAATTTCCCTGGGTCTTTGGCCAAATTCTGGGCCTCCACAGTTATTTATCCTGGGAGGCATGGAAGGATAGGTCCTGTTCTAATCTCACATGCCTGGCTTCATTGGGGTGGTAGTCTCTGAGTTGAGTGCGTTTACGGAGATAGGGAGCTTCCTGTAATAGAAGAAGTTGCTGTTTTTATTTGATCCCCTTCCTCTGGAATCCTCTTGGTCTAACTAGTCCCCTTTTAACACCTCCTTGGGATATGTTACTGAAATCTCCACTTTTAAGAAAGTTTAATCTAGACATTTATATTTAGCATATGGAAAGAAATAATAATGCCAAAGAGATCCTGAAGATCTTTATACTCCATCCATGTCATGCTCCCACAATTGAATGGTAGGAACTTGCTAAGAAGCTAGGGACCTGTCCTCAAATGCCCCATCTCTATGTAGGTCCTCTTTTATTTTCTTTCTTTCCCTTCTTCATTTATCAATTTCACACACTATTTTGTTAATTTGGGAAGTATATATTACTTCTTAAATTAACAAATGAACTTGATTTTTATTATACACGTTGCACATAGCCATTTTAGAAAACTTAGAAAATATGGGTAAGCATAAGAAGAAAGTAGTCACCTGTGATCCGCATCCCAGTTAGTACTGCTTTTAATGTTCTGTATGTTATGTTTTAAGTTAAAGAATATATTGAGTCTAATGTAGCTACTTTTTATTTGACCAGTTAGCCAGTGATTTATAATTCACTGATATAAATTAGTATAATATATGACTTAAAAAATTTTAAGTGAATATTTTTATTTTTTGTATTTTTTGTATTTTTTAAGATTTTATTTATTTATTTGACACAGAGAGAGAGAGATCACAAGTAGGCAGAGAGGCAGGCAGAGAGAGAGGAGGAAGCAGGCTCCCTGCTGAGCAGGGAGCCCGATGTGGGGCTCGATCCCAGGATCCTGAGATCATGGCCTGAGCCTAAGGCAGAGAGAGGCTTTAACTCACTGAGCCACCCAGGCGCCCCGCCCCTAAGTGAATATTTTTAAATGATAAACATACTTAGTCTCCCTCCTCCCCCAGCTCCTGCCAAAAAAGAAAGGCAATTGCCTGGGCAGATGGTAGTTAGAAGATGATAGTGGTTGAGGGAAAATATTTTTTAAAATCAATAACATATTAATTCCTTTCTATCAGAAGTTAATATACTCAGTAATATCTTTTTCATTCCTCCTTTAACTTTGGAATTTGGTATTAGAAGTGTGGGGCATTTGTAAATTATATAGTATAAAAACTGACTCATCTAAGTGCCCTTTTCAATTATTAAGCACACTACAGCTAATATTGCTGTTTACATTTGAGTAGTTAATAGCATTTCATCTACTTTAAAAATAGTACACATATCCTTAATGTAATTTTACTAAGCCTGACTATAAGTTGTTATATGATTAAATAATATTTTACATATCATGCATTACACTCCTCTACATACATAATACATACTTCGCAACACAGTGCTTTTCATGTAATTGTACATTATTGCACATTATTGTACTTCTCCATCCACCTCAGAAATATGTTAGAAGGACACATTCATCATTCAGAAGGTTAATAAGCATATGGTACTAAGCTGTTTATACCATATGTTAAGATGTACTTAATAACAAGAAATATTGTAAATATAAGGTAATTGGTAACTACCTTATAATTGCTTAATTGTTTATGTGAATTCATTTAAATTTAAAGGGAGGTATAATTTTTAAATTTCGGTATTTAAGTAAAAAACATAGGAATTAAGGGTATTTTCCATATTACCTAAGCTGTGTTTCCTACTGGTCAAAACACTATAGGCATTCTTAAAAGTGAAGAACAGGGCGGCTGGGTGGCTCAGTGGGTTAAAGCCTCTGCCTTCAGCTCAGGTCATGATCTCAGCGTCCTGGGATCAAGGCCCGCATCTGCTTCCTCCTCTCTCTGCCTGCCTCTCTGCCTACTTGTGATCTGATCTCTCTCTCTGTGTCAAATAAATAAATAAATAAAATCTTAAAAAAAAAAGTGAAGAACATTTCTAAGTTGTTATGATGAACTCTGAATATATTTAGTACATCAAGAGAAATGATACAATTCTCCATAGTTGTGGAAAAATTGCTCTGCTTTTTTATTTTGTATTAGCTTATGCTGAACACCTATCCTAATTTATGGTTTTCTTTTCTAAAAGTGTTAAAAGATTTATGTATGTGTATATGGAATAGTTCATAGATTATTTCAGATTCAATCAGATGACTTCTAGAAACAGGATAAGTTCTCATATTGGACTACTAAGCATCAGATATTTTAAAGTAAAAAATTCTAAGTCTACTCTCTTAATAAATAAATTTGAGGAAAGAAGCAACAATATAAAATGTTGGCGTAGAAAATGACTATGTCAAATAGTAGCATAGTGTGTGTGTGTGTACATTCTTCTAAATTTTAAGGGTTTTTTTTTTTTTTTCAACAAGACCATTAGATTTTTGTGGAGGTGTTACTTAGGACTAGGATATAGAAACCAGTAAGAATTGTGAAATTTTTGTTTGTTAAATTGTCTCTGTCTGAATGTCTCTTAATATTAATAATAAAACCATTGAAATATCTAATGGTAATTATTGCCACTTTTCAAAAAATTCTCATAGTATTTATCTTAAGTTAGAGGCTCTAACAAGACAAAAAATTACAATATTTAAGAACACATTCAGGAACTGTCAGTCCTTTGAGAAATTGAACAAAGATCTACATCCCATATTTAAGAATAGATATTCTACAAAAAATGTTACAGAAGTAACCCTATTCTACAGCATGATTTGATTTTTTTTCACTTCCCCATAATTCCTCTCCCCAGATTGTATCTGAAAATGGTAAATCTCATAGGTAAATTTTTTTTAAAGATTTATTTATTTAATAGAGTGAGCAAGTGAGTGCGATTCGGGGGAGGGACAGAAGGAGAGGGAGGGAGAGACTCAAGAAGATTCCCTGCTGAGGACGGAGCCCCATTCGTGCTTGCCAATCTCAGGGGATTTGTAAAGTGTAAAATGAAGGTATGAGGAGCTGCTTTGTGATTCCATCGTGGTGAACACTATCAAAGGGATATACATATATATATGTATTCCAGATAAGGTATATGTACATGTATATAAAATCCAGCGTGAGAGGCTCACCAAACAAGTGAAAATCCGATCCCTTACACCTGATCTGTACATTTCATGTGATACCTTAAGATGGCATTTTGGTTTATGAATGACCCACTTACACATTTGAATAAAGTGATTTAGTTCTCTGGAACCAACCATTCTTCTTTATTTTTTCTTTAAAGATTTTATTTATTTATTAGAGTGAGAACGAGCGGGAGGGGCAGAGGGAGAGGGGGAACCAACCATTCTTGAGTAAACAAATCCAGTTGAGTTTTTACATTGGCAAAGCTGTAACACAGCTCTGGTAGCTTAATTGTGCTGGGTCACTCTTGAGATCGGCTAGAATCCCTGACCAATCTTAATACTTTTTCTTCTATTGAAGACTCGTAGAGTTCATTCTTTAGGAAGAATAGTGAATGGTGAAATACCAGACGGGAAAAAGACTGGTGAGCACCATAACCATTTGTGTCCAGTTTGCTTCACAGAAGCCACACATCCTGTGATTTTTTTCCCAAACCTCACCAAGCCCAGCTCCTGGTTCCACATTCCTAATAAGTTTGAGTATGTGAATGCCCAGCCTAGAGCGGATTAGCAGCAACAAACTACAAGTGTGTGTGTGTGAGAGAGAGAGAGAGAGAGAGAGACAGAGAAACAGGTTACAAACATTAAGGGAGGTGGCATAAAAACTAACAAATTGACTCAATTGTAATGCTTTATGTGGAAGAAACATGGATATATATAATAATTAATCTTTAGATAAAAACTTACGGTAATATTTTGTGTTTAAGAAGATAAGTATGTAACAGGGAAGAAGCCTAGGAAATTGGTGGTAAGGGTAATGGGAGTGTGATGTTGGGGGTGCAGAGAAACAGCATAGGTGAGAAGAGGAAGGAAGGAGAGACCCAGGAAGATATTAGCACAGAAGAGTGACAAACCAGCAGTCCCTGGAAACAGAGCGGTATCAGGTCTGTGTTCAGGAGGTGTTTGAAGCAGCATCTGGCTGGAACACAGACAGGGTTTGGAGCCTTACAGATGGGAAAGTCAGACATATCCTGTAAGATACCTGGCCTTTCTTCTATTAACAGATTCCCTCCCCGCCCTGGGGGGCGGAGGGGGGGGATGATTGAATCATAGTTGTTTGTCATGAAATCACCTTTTGTAATGGGGAGGTGAAACGAGAAACAAGAGGTAGTCAAGAAGTAACAGGAACCTGATTTAGAACAGAGACAGTGGGAATAAAAATTCTAGAGCTAGAATCCAGATTTGGCGAGGCAAGTGAAAGTGGAGGACTCATTTGTTCATTTTCTCTTTCAGTCTTGAGATTGTTATTAACCACGTGCTGTGTCAGGCACACTACAAGATGCTGGGCCTATGAATAATGTAAGACACGCTACCTGGCTTTTAAGGGATGCCCAGTAGGGAAGATACATCTAAGCAAGTGAGAGCTCACTACAGCAGTGAAGGGCATAATGAAATAATAAAAAATGGCGGCTTAAGGGACAGAGTAAGTGATTTTGTTTGGGTGGATGAGAAACAGCTTTGTAGTAGAGGGTTCCCTTGAGCTGACCATTAAATGGACAGGGGATCTGCAGATCAACAAGGTAGGAGAGGACATTCCAAGCAGAGGGACTAGCATGCTGAGGTCAGAAAGTTGTAAGTAGTTTGGCATAGCCAAGGGGTGGAATGTGTAGAATTGTGTCAGGAAATGAAACTAGAGGAGCCAGATCTGGAAGGTTTAAGTGCCAGGTTGAAGAATTTGGCTTTCCTTTTGTAGAAGCAATTGGGGACTGCAGACGAATGTGAAGAAAATAATATCACTATTTGGGGATGCTAGTGTTGTAAAGGGTAGCTAGGAGAGGAGGAGCATGCCTGAATACCCTTTTGAGTGACGGCTTAAAGAACAGGTGCAACAAATAACTGCAGTCTAATTTGGGAGTAGTGGTGGGATGGATGGAGGGTAGAGGACACACGAGTAGCATGTTCTAGAGGGGGAGTCGGTGGGAACTTGGTGACTGGATGTGGAAAATGAGGCAGAGAGTGAGGAAGAAACAGGATTCTCTGGTTCTAGTTATAGGGTGCTGGGAGTCTAGAAGGGCCATTAGAAAGTGCTGTAATAGGATCATTTAGAAGGAACTAATGACATGGTTTTTGAACATTAGTGTGAGTCAGATATATGGGAACTGGGACAATTATCTAATAACTATTGGGAGAAAAATAAAGATAGATCTGTTCTCATGTTACATACTGACCGGAACAATGTGATAATCATTTTATTAAAAACTACACAGATAAAGAAAATAGAGTCAAAGAGATGCAAACTAAAGGAAAAATTAGATAGTACACTGTATTTTCAATGGTCAGATTTATAAATATTAAAAAGAATAAAATTATCCAGGACTAGAACAGTTTGGGAGAAGTTAGCATGCTTACACATTGCTGGTAGGAGTCAAAATTTTATTCACTATTTTAGAGTTAGTAAATGGGAGGGAAGTAAAGCAGAAGCTGGAACCGAGAAGTGACCATGATATTTGGCAGTTAGACACTTCTGGCCACAACAAAACCAGTCTTGGGCTGATGGAGATGGAAGCCCTTTGGGTAAAGAATTGAAGACTGCACTGTTGGTCTTAACATTTCAGAAATATTGGAGGTGAAATGAAGGTGGGGGAAAGGGTAATAATTGTAGACCAATCTTTTGTTTTCATTTTTAAAGCTGTCAGACATGAACTTTATGTGGAGGGAAAAGAGAGGTTGATGAAATATAAGAAACATGACAGAGGCTGCCAAAAGGTATGGGACACTGAGCCCAGGTCGGGGGAGGTTGGGGGTGGGGAATTCGCCTTCAGACAGGGAATGGGGAGATCTGTTGCAAGAGGAAAGGAATTAAGGATGTATATAAATAAAATAAACTTGAACATGTGGAGATGAAAAGTGTTGTCTTGTTAAGGGGGGGGGCTATGACCTCTGATAGTCTAAATTGCTTCCAGAATTCAAGATTTCCCCCTTTTCCATATGGCATAATTTCTCAAAAGAATTGTCTGTGCTCTAATTCCTCTCTTCCAGTTCTCTCTTGAACTCTTTCCAGGAAGCTTTTGCTCTCATTCCACCAAAACTGTATCAAGGTCACTGGTGAATTCCATGTTGCTAAATCCAAGGCTTATTTCTCAGTCTTAATCTTATTTTACTTGCCTGCAGGATTTAACACAGTGAGTTCTTCCCTCTTCCTTGAAGCACTTTATTTGGTTTCTGCACACTGTACTCCTAATTTTCTTTCTATCACAATGTCCACTCCACCTCAGCTTGGTCCCTTCTTATCTCACAGGCTTTATGATGTTAGACTGTCTCAAGGCTCAGTCCCCTGGCCTCTCTTCTGCTTATACTCACTCACTCTCCTTGAACAGGTGATCTTTTCCTGTCTATACGCTTTTCCTTGCCACACACTCATGCTTCCTAAATTTATATGACCAGCTCAGTCCTTTCTCTTGAACTGGGCTTGTATATTTAGCTGCCTGCTCAGGCTCTCTACTTGGAGATCTGATAGTCATTTTAACCTTAAGATGTCCAAGTTTGAGCAGAGCCATTTAACCTCCTCTCTGATACACTTCTGTGTTTCAGTTATGTTAATTCTGTTTTTGCAATTTAGACCAAAAAAACTTGGGATTATCCAGGACTCTTTCCCCCCACCATCAGCCCATGCACACACTTTATTCATCAGCTGATCATATTGGTCTTTCTTCAGAATACATCCAGAATTGAGTCTTCTCTCATGAGCTCAGCCTGGCTCTTTCATCTGTCCTCTCTTGCTTAGACTATTTCAGTAGACTCCTAATTGCTTGTATCTTTGACTCCTTCGCCATGTTCTCAGCACAACAGCCTACAGTGATCCTGTTAAGGTACTTACTCAGAGTAAAAGCCAGAGTTCTGTAAGCCCTGCAAGATTTAGTTAGCCCCAGTTACCACTCTGACCTGTTTTCTTCTCTCTGCTTTGTTCATTTCTTCCACACTGGCTTCTTCACTGTTCAGTGAACACACCAGGCACATTCCCTCCTCCGGGCCTTTATACTTATTATTGTACTTGTCTGGAACGAACATTTTTATACCAGATACCTGTGTGGCTTTCTAGTTACTTCCTTTTGGTTTTAACTGAAGTGTCCCTTGACAGCGAGGTTTTTCCTGATCACCCCACTTAAAAAGCTGCCCTTCTCCCAGTACTGCCTTCCCAGTTGTACTTTCTTTTTCTTTCCAGCTGTGTAATGTTTTTAGCTTCACAGTAATCCTGTGTGTAAGCAAGAAACCATTGTTACTTAACACACAAGGGAATTGCGATTTATAGACGTTTAAGCGCTGTGCGCATCACGATGTCACATTGCTAGTCAGAGAGGGGCAGGGCCAAATTTTGAACCCAGGTTTAAAACTCTATGAACTCTAACTCCGGGGACTCTTTTGAATGCTTTTCACTCACATAGGTAATTGAGAGTTAGTGGAGGAATTGTGATCCACAATCATTGAAATTAGAGATTTTTGAAAAGATCTTAAATTAAGAACTTACCAATCACTTGGAAACAAATGTTTTCTGTATGTACTGTGCAAGAAGTTAAAGAACGTTTTCATCCTTCAGAAGAAAATCGATGATTTAATTTATTAAGATACCCTTGCCTTTGAATGTAATAGAAGCTTTTAAATGATAGCCAGCAGGTAAACATCTGCAATAAAACTGAACCAATGAAAACTGTATTTCCCTCCCACCACCCACCCTGCATCTTTTAGGTATATGCAACACTTAGAAATTTGTGACACTCTCTAAGACGTTAGAAATTGCCCCAACTCAGCTGGCTGGTGAGTGCTGTTGGGAAGAGCCCACGTGCTGCCGGAGCCTGTCTTTCCTGGAATAAAGTTCTTTCCACAGAGGTCTTTAATTATTGGCAGAGGTTTTTGTGGATACTTAGATGTCTAGACATGTTTAGCATTCCATATGGTATGTTTCTTTTTTGAAATAGTTTTATATCAGTTCTATTTTTAAATTACTCTAAGGTAACATAATGCAGTATGATTTTTAAAAATACAGCTTTAGTATTACTATCTGAACCTATAAGACATGGGAAGGTAATGCAGTTTGGTTTTAGCCTTTATCCTTTTGCATTTAAAAAAGTTTTTCATCTTGGCTTAGTGGTTCAAAATTAGAAGACTTAAAGGTGGAAGGACATTTCAGATTGGTTATTTCTCTGCTCACCACAATTTAACCTCCACTTTGTAGAATATTTAAGATCTTGAAGTTATTAAAAACAATAACAAATTTTGGGACTGACAGGTAACTATAACATATCACTGAGCATTTTATTATATATAAAAAGACAATTGTAAGACTTTTAGAGCAACATTTAACTGTGCGTGTGTGTGTGTGAGTGAGAGAGAGAGAGAGAGAGACATCAATTAGTATTTAGGCAAAGCTGATAGTTTATACATAGGTAACCAAGGCATCAGAATATATATGATACATACTAGCATGTAGTAGACATTGGATAAACATTTGGTGAATGAAAGAATTAATTGCATAGTGACCTAGTTACCCAGCTGGCATAGAGCTTAGAGTCTAAGTTTCATAGCTTCTAGCATTTTTTGCTTAGCTTACTAATTTTCTAGATTAGTAAATAGGGTACATGTTACTACAAGTTGCACCTTAAGAATTTTAAAATGGTTTTTCAAACACCGTAAGAAGGGATAGACAAATAGTTAAGTGTGCTGAATTACAGTTGTATGTAGAAAAATGAGAGAATTGTATTGTGGAATTGTTGGAAACTGCTGTTTGGTAGTTTTCTTAGTGACATGCAGTAGGAAGTAAGTTTTGTTTTGTTTTGTTAAAGATTTTATTAATTTATGACAGAGAAATACCGAGAAAGGGAACCACAAGCACGGGGGAGCTAGAGAGGGAGAAGCAGGCTCCCTGCTCAGCAGGGAACCCGATATGGGACTTGACCCTGGGATCATGACCTGAGCTGAAGGCAAACACTTAATGACTGAGCCACCCCGGTGCCCCTAGGAAGTAAGTTTTGATTAGGAATAGAATTTATTTGGAGCACCTGGGTGGCTCAGTTGGTTAAGCATCTGCCTTCGTCTCAGGTCATGATCCCAGGATCCTGGAATGAGCCCTGAATTGGGCTGCCTGCTTCACCCTCTCCTGCTCCCCATGCTTGTGCTCTCTCTCGCTCTCTCTCCCTGTAAAATAAATAAATAAAATCTTAAAAAAAAAAAGACTCTATTTAACACTGTCATCTAGCATGCTAAGTATTTCTATACAGCTAAATACCCCGATGTGCTTCTTCCAGTAGGAAAAGTCTCTGGAAAGAACTTTATTCCAGGAAAGACAGACTCCAGTGCAAGCTCATCTCAGCATTTTCCTTTTCCAGTTTTTGTCTTTTTTAACAGTAGTGTTCGTTGTTGACTGGTAGTTCTTGCGGAAAAAGGATATCAGAACCCTTCAGTGCTCTGTTCCAGTTGTTCTCAAAGTGTGACCCAGGGTCCCTTATTCTCTTCTATTGGGTCCACAAGGTCAACACTGTTTTCCCACTAATGCTAAGATATTATCTGCCTTTCTCACTGTCATTCTCTCATGAGTGCCCAGTGGAGTTTCCAGAGGGTACATGTGATCGCATAACAGACTGAAAACATACAGATTTGAGGCTCCAGCTTTGCGAAGATGTAAAACAGTGGCCTCTCTTCTCACTATATTTTTTATTTTAGAAAAAGAAATGTTATTTTTCATAAAAGTCCTGCCATGTAATGGCTTTATTGTTTTATTAACAAATGAATATTTAAACAATCCCATTGTCATTTCAGGAATGTTCTCTAAATGGAATAGTGTAGTAAGCAGCCTTTTAGGATTGGCTTTCTTCACTTAGCATGATTCTCTGGGGATTCATCCAGTTTGTGTGCAGCAATAATCACCCCTTCTTTTGTATTGCTGAGTACTATTCAACAGTACAGATGTACCATGGTTTGTTTACCCGCTCACCCATTGAAGGTTGTCTGGGTTATGTCTAGTCTGGGACCATTGCAAATAAAGCTGTAGATTGATGTATGACTTTCACTTCTCTGGAATAAATATCCAGGAGTGCAGTAGCTGAATTGTATGGTAGTAGCATGCTAGTTTTTTAAGGAACTGCCAAAGTTGTCCAGAGTGGATAAAGGGGTGCTTAGGTGTGAAAGTTTGACACCCATTGCTTTATGCAAAGGCACTATCAAAGCTGATGTGTAACATATACAGTAAGAGAGTTTTCTTGTATTGATATCAAGTAAAAAAAATAACTTTAAAATTCTCAGACTTTTGAAGACTAAAAGAAGTTATGTCTTATTCTTTGTAATATTGACTGCTTTGCAGTGCTATAAATTGCGAGGTTTTCTCCTATATATTTATATGGTGATATTTTACATTTCAGCACTCTTAACATTTCAGCCTCATGTATGAGCCTGAGAACAAAAATTTTTTGAGTGCATAACATGTGCTAAGAATGGAGAATACAAAAGATAAAGAAGATGCTATCTTTACCCTCTAAGAGCTGAGAAGACAGATAAGCAAGGAGGCAAGTGTAGTAATTGTTGAAATGAAGGTATGTGTAAGAGCAGCAAGGGCATGAGGGAAGGGAGATGTACCCAGGAGTGGGAGGGAGGCTGATGGGTTCTACAGAGCAAGTAGAGCTTGAGCAGGAATTTGCCAGAAGGACACTTGAGAGAGTAGCCTGTGACTCTTGAAGTTGATGAGAAAGGAACCCTAGGGGTTTCCCATCTAACCATACTTCGGTGGGAATCTTTGGCTCATGGCCTTTTTTCCTGGGCTGGATCTCAAAGGTTAGGGACCATTAGGACTCCTTCTATCTGAATCAAAAAAAACCTGAAGAGGGGCGCCTGGGTGGCACAGTTGGTTGAGCGACCGACTTGATTTTAGCTTAGGTCATGATCTCAGGATGGTGAGATTGAGCCCCTAGTCCGGCTCCGCACTCAGCAGGGAGTCTGCTCAAGATTCTCTCTCTCCCTCTCCCTCTGTCCCTCCCCCTGCTCTCAAATAAATAAATAAATCTTAAAAAAAAAAACTCTAGAGAAATGATCTGAATAATATATAGTTTTGGAGTTTGCAAATGAACTATGAAAAAGCACAGCCTTCTGAGAGCTTCTATGATGCACCAGGGTATTCTTATCTCATAAACCAGGAAGAGCAAGCCTAACTACAGTTAGGTAGGAAAAATCTCTTCTTACTCCCCTTCCATTGTACTGGCTGTTTTTCAAGGTATTATTTAAAATGTGTTGTAAGGGGTGCCTGTGTGGCTCAGATGATTAAGCATCTGCCTTCAGCTCAGATCATGATCTCTGGGTCCTGGGATCCAGCCTGTGGAGTGCTCCCTGTTCAGCAGGGAGTCTGCCCTTCCCTCTCCCTCTGCCTTTCCCCTGCTGTGCTTGCTTGCTTGCCAGCTTGCTCTCTTTCTCTCTCTCAAGTGAATAAATAAAATCTTAAAAAATAATAACAATCAAATGTGTTGTAATATTCTCAGCCAGTTCAATAACTTCCATCTCTTTACTCTTCCTGGAATATTAGCTAAACAGACACTAGTTTGTGAAGATACATATTATACTACATTTTATCTTTATATTATGAAAAATATTTAAGACTTCTTTAACTTGTATTTTGATATTTCAGATTGTGCTTATAGAATATCTGAAATCAAAATAATATATAAGCATAGATGTACTTCTGGCCACCTAAATGTAGTAAGAGTGCACAAGTAAATTGTCACCTCTGGGGCCACGCAGCATTTATTGAGCTGCTTTTCTGTGGGAGGGCCAGCTCTTAAGGAGCTCACGGTTCAGTATGAGAAATAGTATTAGGTGATGCAATTAGACTTGCACACTAAGAAGGAATGAAATCATCTGCCTGGGTTGGGAGTAGAGGGATGGGATTAGGGGTTGGAAAGACAGGATCAGACTGTCTTTGGTCCTTACAAAATTCATACAACTAGGTTCTCATGAAATACCTCTCCTCTTTCTTATAATTACTTAATTTACTATTGGGTTATTTTGAAGCAAGAAAGAACTAGATTTATCTTCCTTATCTCTTACCAAGTAATTATAAGTTGTTTGGCTTTTTACAAATCATAACATCTGTCTGAACTTTTGTTTATCTTTAATAATGGTAATAATAGCTAATACTTACACAGGACCTATTATGTGCCAGGGACTATTTTATACACTCATTTATTATTTTATACGTCCATTTTTTCTTTATATCAACCCTTTGAAATAGGCACTATGATTATCTCCATTTTACACGTGAGAAGGAAACAGAGACATTTAGTAAGGTCCCAGAGCTAGTAAGTGGCAGAGCGAAGATTCGAACCCTCCCAGACTGGCTCCAGAGTATGTGCTCTTCAGTACTTACGCTGCACAGCCCGGTGGTTCTTCAGTCAGTACGTACGTGCACATGCGAGTGAGCTACACAGGGTGATTTTTCACATAATGTTTGTGTCATGGTAACAGAGGTATTTCGGGGGTGGAAGATAATGCAGTTGTTATTTGGTATTTTAAATGGGAACATGTTATTTTTCCTCATGAAAAGATTCTGTGATAAAATGAAAATAAAGAACTAGAAGTTATTTAGAGATTTAAAAAATAGCTAAAACATAATAGTCAAGAGAAATGCTTTCCTAGTCATTACGTGGGAGGCTAGAATTGCAGTATATTTTCTTGAGGAAAAGAAAAATTAGAATAAACATTATCACAAAGGAAGAAGAGCAAAGGATATGTGAGTTTTCTTGCTAACTGAGTAGGGAATAAGAATCTGTAGACATTCTGTATTAAAATACCTAGTCAGTCTGTCTGGGATAAATGCTGTTTCTCTCCTTAATCTCACATGCTTTGCACTGACGTTTAAAAAGTTATGATGCCCAGAGGGTAAAGAACAAGCCTTGTGACTTACATTTGCTCTCTTAATGTTGGTACTGATAGGAGTTTAGAGCACAGGCTGCTACTGATGTTATTTTATTAAGTCGTTTTTGAAAACAGTTTATTGTAGGTCAGTCATCCCATCTGAATCCTGGCCCACCAGCTCATAATTCATGGCACTTCTTATTAACTTTGTTAAAATGTTAATATTGTTTTTCGAATAAATAAAATAATAAATATGTATGTGTGATGGGAGGAGAATTTTCTCACTGAAACAGATGTTGGGAGAGCATTGACTTGGTGTCTTACCCTTTCCGTTCTTGTGGCAGGGAGGCTCCGGTTTGATGATTCCCGCACCCTGAATATGTTGTGCCTCGGATATTTTGACCTGCCGCATACTCCCGAAGTGTGCCGGGTGCTCTGAAGCCCTTGAGACTCTGCAGAGGGGCCCTTGTCTGGTTCCGTCTGCCTGACACACCCTGTCACAACTCAGCAGTGTGTGTTGTTCCCCTCTTGAAAGTATTCCAAAATACTTTCAAAATTTCAAACTTGAGTTAGATGCCAGTTCTCCTCATCATTCTCTGTATTCACGTAATAGCTGCCTGTGCATGGCTTTCTTGGAAGACATGGAATTTTAAATAATGGGTTTTCTTAACTGTCCTCTCCCTACCTCTCCTGTCTCCTTGTTCAATGTATAGCCATACTAGAGACTGTAAATATTTACCGAAGAGCAAATAGAGACAGCTGCTGCCTCTGGAGTTGATTTTTAACCCCTGGTGCTGCTGGGGAACCTGAGGGGAACATTCCTTGCTAGCCTCGTACGAAACTGGAGAGGCTGCTTCGACAGTCTTATGTAGTTGGACAGGAGACAGATGCACACGCACACACAAATTGCTGTTTTGAGTAAGCAAGAACAGATCAAAGTATAGAACAATGTGAGGTGAAATTATAATTTATAACACATCGTACCAATTTAATTGAATTACAGTGGGCTTTTTCCTTAATGCCATAAAGTAGTATTGCACTTTATGGAGTTCGCACAGATGTTTTTTATATATGCTGTGTAGTTTATCTTTCTATAATATGTGCTATATAGAGCATATTTAAATCATACATATTTTGAAATCCATTTTTTCCAAACATAGTACAGGGCGAAGGTCATTTTTTAAATAGACACTGAATTATCCTTGAGACAACATTTCAAAGACACAGTCTTTGGTATAGCAATGTAAATGCATAAAATGAGAAGCAAAGAACCATGACTGGGATGACAGATGCAAATGTATTGCATAATATACCCCAATTTGCATTATTAGCATGCTATGTAGATTAATTGGCTTTAAAAACTACCATTGAGCAGTGAAGTATTGGAGGATTTCAGTCTGTAAAACAGATTGATTCTTTCTTATATCACACCATATGCAGCATCTTTGCTTTTAATCACAAGTTCTTTTTTCACCAAGAACTTGGCAATGTAGCCACGTAGCTTAGCCAGCTGGCAAATTAGTTAATTTTTTAGGTTTTTATGACTAATCTATCACCCGATCTAAATTTTATTTTATTTTTTACCTGAAAAAAGAAGTTAACCAGGAATATTATATTGATGACTTTTAGCCCTTCTTCATTGATATTAATTATATTTTGGTTTGTTTTGTTTATCTAGAAAAACCTTGATTTTAGTCAAATACATCACTGTCCATTAAGGGAAACCATACCTGGAGTGGAAGTCTAACGTATGAAGATACAGAAACTGCTTTGGTTGATTCAGAATGGGAACGACAAGTGATGAGATGGTGTCTGTGGAGCAGACCTCCTCCTCCTCCTTCAATCCTCTGTGTTTTGAATGTGGCCAGCAGCACTGGACAAGAGAGAACCATTTATACAACTACCAGAATGAAGTAGATGATGACCTGGTCTGCCATATTTGCCTTCAGCCTCTGTTGCAGCCACTAGACACCCCCTGTGGACACACGTTCTGCTGCAAGTGCCTCAGAAACTTCTTACAGGAGAAGGATTTTTGTCCATTGGACAGGAAAAGACTCCACTTTAAATTGTGTAAGAAGTCCAGTATTCTAGTTCATAAGCTTCTGGACAAATTACTAGTGTTATGTCCATTTTCTTCAGTGTGCCAAGATGTCATGCAACGCTGTGATCTGGAGGCACATCTTAAAAACAGGTAAGCACAAAAATGAAGGGAAGAGAAGTAAAGTGTAGGTTTTATAAAAAGGTTGATCAGGGCGCCTGGGTGGCTCAGTGGGTTAAAGCCTCTGCCTTCAGCTCAGGTCATGATCTCAGGGTCCTGGGATCGAGGCCCACATCGGGCTCTCTGCTCAGCAGGGAGCCTGCTTCCTCCTCTCTCTCTTTCTGCCTCTCAGCCTACTTGTGATCTCTCTCCCTCTGTGAAATAAGTAAATAAAATCTTAAAAAAAAAAAAAAGTTGATCAAACGAACAAAGCTTCATGAAGAGTACCAAGGAATCAGTAAGTAAATGGACAAATTAAATACAAGAGACACAATAAATAAGTTGTGTGGAACAGCATTGTACATGATAGTTTATCAAAAGCATAGTTACAAAAAACTACAGTGAAGAAGTACCTATTAATATTTTTGCTGGTATAATATGAAGCTATTACATTCATATGGGCAGCAGGGTGTAGTGATAGACTTTTTTCCAAGGCAGTTTGGTGGTTTGTTTCAAAAACTGTGAATGTGAATATCCTTTTATGTAGCTTGTTATCCTAAGGAAATAATCCAAAAGAAGGAAAAATTATATATGAAGATGTGTTCACTGCAGCATTGTGCATAGTTCAATAAATGGAGTCGATCTAATTAACAGTAGGGAAGGGTTAAAACTACCATAGTACATCAACTCCACAGGATATTATGCAGACAGTACAAACGGTAATTTGGTTGCAACATGGAAATGAGGGTACATGATTTTATTTGCTGGGATCTTATAAAGAATCTGTGTTCAAGGACTAGACTGAATAAGACCTAGGGGTTAGAAAATTTAAAGCATTCGATGGAGATTTTTGTTCTAATAAAGCTTTTTATTAGAAGGTTAAGTAATTTATTGAGCCAGTTAGTGAGTTTTATAATTTGACTTTGGTGAAAGACTTGAGTTTTAGAATTATTTATACCCTTAGGAAGGGTTAAAAATACATCCCTTATGTCTTATGTATGAAGAATCACATAATATGACAAAAATAAATGTATTGATTTCTAGATTTCAGAGTTCAGCCACTTGTGCAGTAGAAAGCTAGGATTGCTGTGAGAAATTCACAGTACAATATATAGAATTGATGGAGATTATCTAATCTCATCCCCTCACTTTACAAATCAGGAAACTGAATCTCAAAGATTTAGAGTAGTTGAGGGTATAGTTAGACCTAAACTTCTAATACTCTTATTTACCATTCTAATATGCACTGCTGACTTCACCACAAGTCAAGTCATGTTCCCTACTACAGTGTGGTAGTAAGTTTCCTACAGACGTGAATATATGTGGTCCTCATATATGAGGTCCTCATATCATTTTATATGAGTGTTATAAAACAAGGGTACTCATTAGAAATAGTTAAGATATATAAAAACAAGATGTTATTACAGTGTCAGAAACGAAGATTTGTAGAAAAATTGTTTAAATCTAAGCTGTATTGTCTAGTAAGAGCTAAGAAAAAGTGTAGGGTAGATACAGAGACTTGCGACAGTGCACGTGGCATTAGGTTTCCACATGTCCTCAGTCACCAGCAGGTGTAGGATCTGAGCACGACAGCAGAGACCTTGTGCAAATCGACGCCAGACTTTTGAATGTGGTATTCTGGGTGGGGTCTACTTACTGAGGTTGAGGAATATCTTAGGCTTGCCTTATTTCTCTCAGTTGGACTATTCCTTTTAGGGGATAGTTTTCTTCTGTGACTCTTTTATGAACATAAGTTACAGGATGTTAGAAGAACAGAACAAAGTCTCAGTTCAGTTACCAATTATTTTGAGAGCAGTGAGGTAAACATTGCACAAGTTTTTAGGAATATTAACTAAAATGCCCACAAGAATTTAATATGTAATTGAAGTATCATTACTATTTTGGATCAAGCAGTTTATGTTGGTGATGTAAAAACTTGGGAACAGCAGGCTGTCCTTTCATTTGTAGGTTGATAAAGGCTAAGCATTCATGACCAGTTGCAAGTTCCATTTTCCAAGTAAGCTTATTAATATTTGAGCTACTCTTTTAGTCATTTCCAAAGCATCTTAGGCATGTATAGTGAACAATACAATGAAAAAGGTGAATGATTTGAAAAGGTGAGTGACTTGCTTGATATAAACAGCTAAGAGTGATTTTTGACTATGAAAAATAAAAAGGCAAATTATAAAGTATAATTTTTATATCCCATTGGAACAGACATGGGTGGAACAGCCCAACCTTTCTTTAGCTTCTCAGTTAAAAATGTTGACGTTAAGTAGTCTCTGCAAGCTGAGGGCAAGTTAGAATCTAATGCTGGGTTGTTAATTGTCTTTACTAGTCTTTGAATCCCTTTGCCCAAAACTGACATTCAGCTAACATTTCTTCATTTAAATGGTTAATCTACATTCTGGTTATCAGTTGCTGAGAAACTAACCACCCCAAATGTAGTGACATAAAACAAGCATTTGATTCTGCTCGTGGATTCTGTGAGTCAGGAATTCAGACAGGGCACAGCAGGGATGACTTGTCCCTGTTACGTGTTATCTGGGCCACAGCGGGGAAGAACTGAAAGCCAAGGACTAAAACATTTGGAACTAGAGAATCTACTTCCAAGATGGCTTCTTCATTCACATGTCCGGCACCCTGATGGAGATAACCAGAGGTACTGGCTCAGCTAGGAAAGCCTACAGGTGGCCTTCCAAGCAAGGCAGCCTCAGGGTATTTAAAGTTTTTACGTGGCATTCAGTGTTCCAGTGAATAAGGCAGAAGCTGCATGGCTTTGTATGAACTAGCCTTGAAGTCACATAGCATCCCTTATGCTGTCACTCTGTTTGAAGCAGTCCACTCAGATTCAATGGGAGAGGGGACCTGGACTTCACTTTGTGATGGGAGGAGGTCAAACATTTGCAGCCATGTTTTAAAACCAGCACAGACAGGCAATCGAGTGATACTTTGAGTCACAGAATATGATTATTCTGACTGTGGCATCTCTGCACAGTCTCACTCATTTGATAGAAATTGGTAAGTTTCATTAAAATTCATAGAATTTCAGGGGCGCCTGGGTGGCACAGTCGGTTAAGCATCTGCCTTTGGCTCAGGTTTGTGTTTGGAACATTCTTACCAGCATTCTTTTCTTATGTATAATGTAAGAAGCAGATACATACTTGCAAATCATATGAGAGTATTAGAATATCCAGAATATATAAAGAATTTTTACAGCTCAACAAAAAGGAAAGTAATCCACAGTTTTAAATGGGCAAAGAATTTGAATAGATATTTCTTCAAACAAGATTATTTAAGTGGCCAATAAGCATGTAAAGAAATACTTAGCATCAGTAGTCGATTTTTGTAATGGGCTGTTTGTTTTTTGGAAGTTGTAAGCATCCTGTATATAATCTGGATACTAGAGCCTTATTAAATATATCATTTGCAAATGTTTTCTTTTGTTCTGTTGATTGTCCTTTCACTTTCCTGTGCCCTTTGAAGGACAGATGGGTATAATCTTATAAAGTCCAGTTTCTCTGTGTTTTCTTTGTTTGCTCATGATTTTGGTGTCATGGCCAAGAAATCACTGCCTAATCCAAGGTCACAGAGATTTACACCTGTTTTCTTCTAAGACTTCTATAGCCTTTGATCCATTTTTAATTAATTGTGATTAGAGAACATGCTGTATGTAATTCAGTCCTTTAAATTTAATTGAGGCTTTTTTTTATGACCTAGCACATGATCCACCCTGGAAAATGTTCCACGTATACTGAAGAAGAATGTGTTTTGTGCTCTTGATGGGTGGAGTGTTCTATAGATGTCCTGTTGGGTCTGGTTGCTTTGTAGTGTTATTAAAGTCTCTCTTTCCCTGTTCTTGTCTGGTTTTCAATCCATTATTTCAAGTGTGGTATTGAAGTCCTAGACTGTTGTTGTTGAAGTGTCTGTTTCTCCATTAATTCTGTCATTTTTTCCTTCATGGACTTTGAGTTTCTGTTGTTAATTATAATTGTTACAGCTTCTTAACAGATTGAACCTTCCATCACTGTAAAATGTTCTTGGTTAGTAGCAACAATTTTTGTCTGTTTTGTCTAAAATTAGTATACCTACTCAGCTCTCTTTAGGTTACTATTTGCATGGTATACCTTTTTGTCTTCTTTTAATTTTGACCTATATGTGTCTTTGAATCTGAAGTGTGTCTCTTGTAAACACACTTAGTTTTTTTTAATCCATTCTGCCAGTCACTAACTTTTAATTGGAGTATTTATTTATATTTAAATATATTATATTTATTTATATTTACATATATTTATAAATTTATTATGCTTATTTACATTATTGATCAGGCAGGATTTATGTCTGCCCTTTTGCTATTCTGTCATTTTTTTATTTCTCTGTTCTTTCATTACTTCCTTCTTTTGTGTTAATATGTATTTTCTAGTATTCCCTTTTAATTCCTTCATCATTTCCATTCATATATATTTTTTTAACTGTTTTCTTAGTGGTTGCCCTGGGGATTATAATTAACATCTTAATTTATAACAGTCTAGTTCAGATTAATACAAACTTAATTTCACTAGAGTACAAAAACTCAGCTCATAGATAGCTCTGTTTCTTCCCTATTTTTTGTGCTGTTGTTATTATACAAATTACATCTTTACACTTTATATGCCCATCAAAACAATTGTAATTATTTCTTTTTGCAGTTGTCTTTTAAATCAGATAAGACAAAAAAGTAGTTAGGAATCAAAATTACTTTTTTTAAAAAAAAGATTTTATTTCTTTATTTGTCAGAGAGAGAGAGATAGTGAGAGAGGGAACACAAGCAGGGGGAGTGGGAGAGGGAGAAGCAGTCTTCCTATAGAACAGGGAGCCCATGCAGGGCTCAATCCCAGAACCCTGAGATCACTACCTGAGCCAAAGGCAGCCACATAACGACTGAGCCACCCAGATGTCCCCCAAAACTACTTGTATGCTTTTATGTTTGTGTAGTCACCCTTACCAGTGCTCTTCATTTCTTCATGTGGATATGAGTTACTGTCTAAGTTCCTTCCATAGCAGCCTGAAAGACTTCCTTTCGTGTTTTTTTGTAGGGCAGGTCTGATAGCAACAAACTCTTCATCTGGGAATGTCTTCATTTCTCCTGTTTTTGAAGGATGATTTTTCTGGATATAGGCTTCTTGGTGGGCAGTGTTTGTTTCAGCACTTTGTGTTATCCACAGCCTCCTAAAATCCATGGTTTCTGAAGAGAAATCAGTTGTCAGTCTTATTGAGGATTAGATGTATGTGATATGAGGTATTTTTCTCTTGCTGCTTTCAAGATTCATCAAATTCAGCAAGATTTTGGTTATGTCTTCAACTATTCTTTCTGCCCTCTTCTCTATGACTTTGTGGGACACCAAGTCTGCATACATTAATACTCTTGATAGTATCTCAGGAGTCCTTGAGGTTCTGTCTTTTTTTTTTCTCATTGTTTTCTTTCTGTTCCTCAGACTGGATAATCTTAATTGACATATCTTCGAGTTCATGGATTCTTTCTTCTGCCTGTTCAAATCTGCTGTGAATTCATTTTATTTATTATACTTTTAAAGTCCAGAATTGCTATTTGATTCTTTACTAATATTTCTTTATTAACATTTTTGTTTGGTGAAACATCATTCTTATGTTTTCCTTTACTTCTTTAGGAATGATTTTGTCTGTTCTTTGAACATATTCGTAATGCCTGATGTAAGTCATGTCTGCTAAGGCCAATGTTGAGGCTCCTACAGGGACGGTTTCTGCTATTTTTTTCTATAAATGGGCCATACTTCCTTGCTTCTTTGCATGTTTCTTAATTTTGTATTGAACGCTAGACATTTTTAATAAGCTCTCTGAACATACTGTTCCTGCTGAGATTCCATCATTTTCTTTGAATAAATGCACTCCAGATTGCTACAGAACTTTGACTAACTTCCAGAGCTCAGAAAGAATTGGTTCTGATGATTTTTGCCAGAGTTCTCATTGCTTTATGGAAGAGAGTTTTCAGACGTGCTTTTTTAATTCTTCTTCTTCTTTTTTTTTGTGTGTGTGCGTTTTTATTGAAATTCTAGTTAATTGGGACACCTGGGTGGCTCAGTCAGTTAAGCATCTGCCTTCGGCTTAGGTCATGATCCCAGGGTCCTGGGATTGAGTCCCACATCAGGTCCCTTGCTTAGCAAGGAGCCTGCTTCTCCCTCTGCCTCTACCGTTCCCCTGTTTGTGCCCACACTCTCTCTCTGACAAATAAATAAAATCTCAAAAAAAAATACACATATTTAAATTCTAGTTAGTTAACATACAGTGTAATTTTAGTTTTAGGTGTACAATATAGTGATTCAGCACTTCATTAGAACATCCTCTGGTTATCACAGTGCCCTTTTAATACCCTTCACTTATTTATTTTTTATTTTTTTTATTTAAGTTCTAGTTAACTTATAGTGTAATAATGGTTTCAGGAGTACAATTTAATAATTCGTCACTTACATATAACATCCAGCAGTCAGCACAGCAAGTGCCCTCCTTAATCCCCTCACCCATTTAACCCATCCCCCTCCTCACCTCTCTCCATCAACCCTGAGTTTGTTCTCTATTGTTAAGTCTCCTGTGTTTTACCTCCTTCTCTTTTTTTACCTTCCCCTGTGTTCACCTGTTTTGCTTCTTAAATCCCCCATGAGTGAAATCACATGGTATTTATCCTTCTCTGACTTATTTCGCTTAGCATAATATACCCTAGTGCCAGAGAAATTCTTAATCTACCATTTTTACTGACAGTACTTGATTTTTGAATATTTTAATTCATAATAATTTTTATCATTTTTCTTGGTTTTAAGATGCTCATGTTCTTTGAGTTTCATTAAGTACCTGGCCATTGTGCTGGTACTTACTGTAAGTCATTTTATTTTAATTCTGCTGCTGCTGCCGTCACCACCACCACCACCACCACCACCACCACCACCACTAACGATATAGTGTGTTCTGTTACACCGCATGTTTCCTAATGTGAATCATTGTTATATCAGGAAATGATGCTACTATATCTTTTTTCCTTTTAATCTGATCTAATCTTTTAATCTGATTTAATCTAATCTGACTGTATCTTAAATCAAGTGAGTTCAGTGTAATTTTCTTCCTAAAGAGAGCCAGAGTAGTGGGAATAGAAGCATAACCTTCAGCAGGAAAGGAAAGGTTGGCTCTGCTTGCTGTAAGAGCCTTTGGTTTTATTTAAGAAAGTTAAAAGACACACCTGCATATAGAGATACTTCCATAGGGTGGTATAGCCCTCAGCCCATGGCAAGTCATAGTGTCCTTTCTAAGGGACAGCCCACTGTTTCAGAGCTCCCTTTCCACTCGGATTGTGTCAACACATGCCAACTCTGGTCTAATTAAATGTTGGGTGCATTTCTTTCCTATTTTTATTCTCCCCCCTCAAAGCATTCATTTAATCATGAAACAGACATGGATACAATAGAATCAAGGAAAAGAGTAAATCAAAACCTTTTCACTTTTATTAAGGGTTTTAACAGTGAGAGCTTTATGAAATGTCAATACGTTTCTATTTGTTATACAATAAACCTCTACTTCTAAGTAGGAGGCATATGCCATTTATAGCAACCATAATGTGTAAAATAACTCTGAATTCTTTCTGTAAAAATGTTTGGCTAAAATATGAAACACCTTTGCAACAAAATTGGCAATGTAGCTTAAGTAGGATTTCAGAAGTATCCCCTGGAAAAAAATGGGAATGTTTCCTTTTGCCAGATTAAACAGTTCAAGTTAAGGTAGCATAAATTAGACCAGGCTAGAAAGGAACTTCATGTTATTAGAAAAGAACAGCATGTAGTGTGGACTTCTTCATGTCAAACTGACAACCACTTAATAACAATGACTTATATGTAAGAAAAATAGAATATGTTCTTCAGAAGGAAGTGATATTCCAAGGCAATTCTTATAAGCAAATCTCTTATCAAAGTCTTGAATAGCTTCAGAGGACATTATCACAGAACGGGTAGAGATCATTTATATGATATTAAAGGATTCCTTTATTTTAGATATCCTCTGTATATAGAAACACACATCAAGTATCAACACTTGTAAAACTGATTCTCTTAATGAAACATTTCTTTACTACCACACTCAGTTCCTGGCTGCATTTGGATGCAAAGGTTTAGCTCATGCTAATGTGGACAAGCCAAGGTGGGGACTGATCTGGAGTCTTAGCAGACACTCCTGCCCCTGGACTCCTGCTGTTGCTGCTACTTCTGCACACCACTGGTGGGACTCACCTGGGTTTTCTGCTTCCTGCTGACAGACTATTTGTGATGGTTTCCTACAGGCCTTCAAAGTACTACACTTAGGGGGCGCCGTGGTGGCTCAGTGGGTTAAAGCCTCTGCCTTTGGCTCAGGTCATGATCTCAGGGTCCTGGGATCGAGCCCCGTATCAGGCTTCCTGCTCAGTAGGGAACCTGCTTCCTCCACTCTCTCTCTGCCTGCCTCTCTGCCTACTTGTGATCTCTCTCTGTCTAATAAATAAATAAAATCTTAAAAAAAAAAAAGTACTACACTTGGATTGAGGTTTCTTTTTTTTTTTTTTTTAACTAGGGATTTTATCTTCACTTCTTTTTTATTTCTTTAACTTTACTCTTTCTCATAGGGCAGTCTACATCATGTTTTCACTGTCACTAAAATCAGAATCACCCTCAGACCCTACACTGGTTGCAGAGTCTAGATCAGAGCCATTCGCACTGCCGCCTCCACCGTGGGTCTTCCTTTCTCGTACCTCGGCATGTGCTGCTGCTTTTCTTTTCCCTGGAACACCGTGAAAATCCCCTTCCTCCAGAATCTTACCCAGATCTAAATAATCACTGGCTACACAGCAGTTGGAGCTATGGGGAGACTTAAGTCAGTGTTCTGTTCACTGTTGCCCCATTTTCCTTTGCTTTTATCTTGAGCTTCCTCCACATCCCATGCTGACTACTCGACTTGCTGCACTGATAAAGCCTGTGTGACCGTAAGTCTCACTGGCAGATCTTGTCATTCAAAGCCATCCTTTTCTAGGGGTTGTCTCTTGTAGTGGAATGTCTTCTTTCTGGAGACTCTTCAGTTTAGGTTTTGGTATTTCTAGTTTGAATTCCTCTGGTGGTGTTCTGGACTTCTTATTTCAAGGTGCAGTTGCAGAAACAAAACCATCACTGCTGTCAGAGTCCTCAAACTATGAGTAATTGACTGGCTTGTTATGCCTCATGGGCGGCCCCTTCTAAGGCTGGAAATGGGCAGCCTCCAAGGTCTTGTTGGCAGCAGTGCGATTGCGGTTCCCACCCACAGCCAGACACCGGACCTCTGCGCCCCGTGCCACCAGCCCTCCAGTGATTACCAGCCATCCTGGTTCTAGTCATTGTTAATATTTTCTGTACTAGTCTCCTGCTACATTAACCTACCTGCTTGAATGATACAAGTTAAGCCCCGATGCCAGTAGCAGTTTGTGGGGTTATTATTAAATGCTCCATTTAAAAAGATGCATCGGTTTTGTTGTTTGTGATTTTTGTTTGCTTTTTAATTTTCACTAAGAACTTCCTCATTCTCATACTCTCTGATTGTGCTTCTGGACACCACTTTGTGGAACAAATTCACTTTGCCCTAGAAAAAGAACTCTGTAAGAATGAATTTAGCAAAGGGGCGCCTGAGTGGCTCAGTCAATTAAGTTTTCATCTCTTGGTTCCTGCTCAGGTCATGATCTCAGGGTCCTGGGATCAGGCCCCCTCGCTGGGCTCCGCACTCAGCACAGAAGTCTGCTAAAGTTTCTCTCTGCCCCTTCCCTACTCCCTCTGCCCCTCCCCTGCTCTCTCTTTGTGTGTGCACGCTCTCTCTCTCTCTCAAATAAATACTCTTTAAGAAAAAAAAAAGAATGAATTTAGCATGATGCAGGGGAAAGAGCAGATATCTTTGGCATCCGATCTGAGTTTGTTTGGATTTTGACTCTGCAACTTAATAGCTGTGTGATGTTGCCTTAGTTAAGTGTCAAGTTTCCCATCTGTAAAATAGGGATTACAGAGTGGTTCTGAGCATTCGATGAAATGTGGTATATAGAGGTCTTTCCACAGTGACTGGCACAGTTTAGATACTCAACAGATGAGTCTTCCTTTCTCTTCAAGTTCCAAGTGTTTACAGACTGGAGAAACGATGGCTTTGAGCTGTCTGTGGGCGTGAGCTTTTCTCCAAGCCTACTCTGATTTACTCATTCCCTTACTGTCTTTTAAAAAAACAGTTCTTTTGAGGTATATTTCACCTACTATAAAATTCACCTGTTTTTAAAATGTGCAAGTCAGTGGTATTTAGTATATTCACTGAAGTCTGTAGCCATCACCACAATCTAATTTTTAGAACGTTTTCAAAGAGAGAGCCCGTACCCATTGCAGCCATTCCCTAAATGCCCAGGTTTTGAATGCTCTTTCCCATTCCTCTTGTTTTCCCTCAAGCCCAGTAAGTTTTAGTGTGCAGTCTTTATAGAAGGCATACACTGTGTGAACAGAAATGCTTGTACTGTAGTCTGGGCTTCTGCCCTTATCACCAAAAGTGTTCTCTCTAAGGTTACCATGACCTTTTAACTGCCAAATCAAGTAATGCTTTTTGGTCTTTATCTTACTGGCCTCTTTCTTGGCATTTGCACTACTGGCCATTTTTTCTTTGTTGACACTCTTGCCTCCCTTGTGTCGTTTGCAGTCTTTCTCTCATGGTCTCCTCCTGGCTAGTTGTTCTGTCTCTGTGTGCCCAGCGGGCCCACCTGTTTAAAGGTGGGTGTTGCAAAGTCCTCTGTAACCTTCCCTGAATGCGCTGGATGAGCACATTCTTCCATATTTCTACATGACATCACATTAAATACCTTAATTTAGTCCCTCTTAGCAATTTGCTGTCCCATTGGGAAGTAAATATGCCTGTTTCTTTACCTCTCTAACAACTTCAGGCTTCTGTTTTTAAATTTATTCTTGCTTAAGATAAGAGGGAATTTATAGTTACTTAGTTTATAGGATTTTGTAGTTGTTTGCTAGGCTCTTTCCCAGTTGTGCACATTCTGCTTGTGTTTCCTCCCCACTTCCTATTCCTAGTCTGTTTCCCCATTGAAGACTAGCTGTTACCCCTGTGGATACCAGTGTGTGATATGTGTTGGGGGAATTGAATCTATACCTATATTTTTAGTCTCAGGTATTTTTTTTACGATCCAGTTTTTGTCACCATTTTTTTAAATGAATGAAATAGCGTTAAAATGCATTTCTCATTAAATCTGCTTACTTGACAAAAATCATTTTTCTCGGGCACCTGGGTGGCTCAGTGGGTTAAAGCCTCTGCCTTCGGCTCAGGTCATGATCTCAGGGTCCTGGGATCGAGGCCCACATCGGGCTCTCTGCTCGACGGAGAGCCTGCTTCCTCCTCTCTCTCTGCCTGCCTCTCTGCCTACTTGTGATCTCTCTCTCTCTGTGTCAAATAAATAAATAAAATCTTTTAAAAAAATCATTTTTCTCAGTGTTACAGTTTTCCAAGATACTTGTCAGATCCTTGCAGGAGCATTTCCTGGAGTGCTGCACAACAATGCAAAAGGAAAATCATTTGTCCCCTTTCTTAACAAGGTGATGAGAAAACAAGGAATAAGAAAAAACTGAATAAAGAAATTCCGTAATGATCTTTTTCAAGAACTTGAAACCCACAACTTTAGTTTGTGAGGGGAAATTTATTACTTTTACAGTTAAGGGATAACTTCTAGTTTTCAATAAATTTAATCCTATACTTGATTTTTAATGAAATTTGAGATTTTTGAAAATATTGTCATTGAATGAAGTGTGCAGCCCTAGACGCAAGACCACCACCCACCATACACAGCCTCTTGGGCCTTTGCCGTGCTTTCCTGCAAGTGACAGAGCTTCAGATGTATTGCTACTCACTAATAAATGAATGTGTATCCTTGGCCATGAGAGCGGAAAAGCACAGTGTCACTCAAGGTCCAAGTCGGGATGCAGGAGCACATTGTGGAATAAGACTGCTGTTTCCACTCCTATGGTTATGCCGTCCCTGTGAAAAAGGGGTTGTGTAATCAGGATTTCAGAATAATAGCTGCAGTGTAGCATCAACTGTGCTGGTGAATTTCTGGTACTAGTATATATCTGAATACAGTTTTTTATTGAAGTATTCTTTGAGATACGCACGAAGCCACTATTTGTGCCAACGCCTTGTATTAAATTTGCTATGCAGTGTGGTAGGAACTTAGTTTGAGCAGAGGTTAAAATCAGAATTACGTACTACTTGTGGATTACCTCTAGGTGAGTTTTGCATTGAAGCCGTGGCTATTCTGTTGTTGTGGCACAAGCTATTAATCATTTTTCCTTTCAAATCATCTGGGAACCACCTGATGCTCTCTTTCTAGATGTCCTGGAGCTTCTAATCGGAGACTTGCCCTCGAAAGGAGGAAGACTGGTAAAGCTCAGACAGAGATTGAGAATGAAAATGGAACCACTATAATAGATCTTCCAGGTACTTTACCCCTCGAAACAGACTGTTCAGGGACAGGCACAGCGCCTACGGAGCGCAACCTGACATCAGCGTCTCTTCCCACGTGGACTGAGGAGCCTGGCCTGGACAATCCGGCCTTCGAGGAGAACGCGGCCACTGACAGTATGTGCTCTTCACCTTGATTTTGCTTTTCATTTCTGTTTTCAAATCAGACATTTCCTTTCTTCTCACTACTCCCTATTACTTCCTGACGTGGGTTTTTTTTTTCCTCTTCAACAAATAATTTTATTGAGATATGCTTCACATACCACATATTCACCCTTTAAGTGTACAAGTCAAACAGTTTGCAGTTTAGAAACAGAAGGTGAGTCTTACCGTGAGGGTGGTTATCCTTCCCCCTGCCCCTCTTCTGTTGTAGTCCATGAATTCAGTGGTCATTAAGAGGCTTCCTGTTTGTTTTAAAACCTGTTGCTTCTTGACTAAGAAATCCTCAGTGTCAAGAACAACAAAAATAATACCTCAGCCTAAGTGCTTATTCTGTGTCAGGCCCTGTGCCAAGCACTTTACATATATTAACTTATTAAATGCTTGTACTAATACTGGATTTTTTTTAATGGTGAGGAAACTGAGTCAGAGAGTCATTGGTCAAAGTCTGAGAGCCAGGAAATGGCTAGGTGTCTATCGGACTCCAGTGCCATGCTTCTGGCTATTGCTGTCCTCTGGTGGCACCACTGATCTGTCTGTACGACCCACCAGGAAATAGGCAGAAAGCCTCTCATCGTAGATCTTGGGCATATATGGGTACTTGGCCCTGCGTCTTACTTTTAAGGATTTTCTTTTATGAAAATTCCAAATTTTCTACAAATCCAAATTTTCCTGGCCATGGCTATAACACTTTTTCCATCTCCTACTGCTCAGATCAAGGCCCTCCTCTTATTAGAACTTAACGTGGTTACTTTGCCAACCGGTGATTGTATGCCACAGAATTTGTCTTTTTATTTTATATATATTGCCTTGCATTGTTTACAGTTGTTTCATGGGTCAAACTTTGATCAATTAGGACAAGATGATATTGTCCGTATATTTCTTTATCAGATCACTGTGCCATCCCTAGTGATCTGATACATAGTAGTTATTTGTTGATTATTTGCTGATCACCTTTAGAAGAGGAAGTGTTTTGGTAATCTTAACCTATAGGTGTTTTGGGTCATTCTGTTTTTCTTATCCTGAGGTATTGCTTTGTTATTAATCATCTATTAACATAAGGTGATCACTAATGATAGATGATAACTTACCTGAAGATAATCAAAATATAAAATGTTTTCTTTCCATCTATTTTTCTCTCTCTCGTTTTTAACTTGGCAGCTACGCAACAGCCAGTTAGTTTACCGGAAGGCGAAATTACCACAATTGAAATTCACCGGTCTAATCCTTATATTCAGTTAGGAATTAGCATTGTGGGCGGCAATGAAACGCCACTGATTAACATTGTTATCCAGGAAGTCTATCGGGATGGGGTAATCGCCAGAGATGGAAGACTCCTTGCTGGAGACCAGATTCTTCAGGTATCAACTTTAAATTACTTTGTTAACTTGCCTCTTTTTTGCTCTTATTCATAAATTTAAAACTTAGGGAATTGTGGTACTGTGGAATCTGAATTATAAAAAGGTAAGTTTTACTGTTCCTTTATATGCCAAACAGATGAGAATTTATCTGTAATTTCTCAATTTCCCCGAACACATGGAATGTATTTTTTTCCCTCCTTACCTTAAATTCAATCCCACGTGTGATGCAGTGCTTGGCTCTCTGGGCCAGCTGGATTCCTCCTGGCTTGGACTCCATGTTGTTGGCTATTTCAGGGCCACCTTCACTACTAAATTCTCTTGCCCCATTGGCTGTATCCCTAGTCCAGGGTACCATCCATCAGTTACCTTCATTGTCGAATTTTTCCTTCTCTACACTGATTACTGTTAATCTAGAAGAGACAGATCACGCAGCACAAGTTACTTAAAACTCATACCACTGAATTTAAGATAGAATTCAGAAATCATGGCCACCTCTTGTTGGCTCTCAAATGTGCTCTCCTCCACAAACACTGCACTAACCCTTGATGCTACCCTCTCCATCTTCTCTTTGAAGAGAATAGCTACTCCAACAGAAAAACTAGCTTAGGACAAGGTGCTGTTATATTCGAGGGCATGTTGATGGGCATGAGACAGCCAGAATTCTCTGTACAGGACTAGAATTCATGTGAATATTGGCCTGATATACGACCTATATGAGTGTAAGTGGTAGTTGAAGCTAAAAGAATGGATATTCAGGAGAGAAGAAATAATCATGAATGAGAAAAGATGTCTTCTAGGAACCCAAGTTCAAGGACTCTTGCCTCCTCGATTTCACTGTTCAGTCCTTCCCCACGGTCTGTTAGTATTCACCCCTTCAGTTTTCCCTGCCACCTCTCTGGTCTGTGCCCTTACTGTGTCACATCTAACCCAGTAGAATCAACACCCCTGCCTCCCCACTCTCTGCTCTGAAATCCGGCATGACCATTGCCAGGTTAATACATCTGTGACTCTGCTTTCCTTGGGACGATTTGACCAGAAGATCAAGTCCAGACTGATTAATCTAATAGTCAGGGTCTTCTGCGGTCTCTTACACAACCTGTCACCTCAGCCTTCACCCTTGCGTTTTCTTTCAGCCATAGCCATTTGTGTATTACTGAAACGCATAGACATGGTGCTCAGAGCTGAGGATATGCTTAAGAGCAAAAAGCAGCCCCTGCCCTCATAGAATTTATAATCTAGCAGAAAAGCCAGACATAGCAGTCTCCTTGCTTCCTTCCAGACAGCTTATTCCCACATTCCAGCCTGTCCCCATTGTGCTACAGCTTTCCCACCTTCATCCGGAAAGCCCTGCCCTGCCATTTTCACCCATTCAGACCTTTCCTCACTTTAGGTGCTGACAACATTCCTTTTCTCTCCACCACTTCACACATAATCAATCACAGAGAATTATTCAAATGCAGTGTCTTTCAGTGGTGACTGCAGCCACCTTAATGATACATATGGTACAGACCTCTCACAGTGCTGTGCCTGGAGTAGGTGCCTAGGACATACTTGCTGAATCAATGAAAGAGTGGATTTATTTATAATATCCTGTTGGGAATAACTGTAAGAAGACAAAACTTAGAACCTCTAGGATTTTAGTTCTTCAGAGAAATGTCCAGAGGGGAGGAAAGACAAACTAGGCTCCCAGAGCAGCAAGGATTGACCTTTCCATTGGGGGTTTCTGGCTTTGGTTTCCATGCCCATTCATATTCTACCTATTGCAGTATGTGATTTCCACTTCAGTACTCGGGCCCAAAACCCCTCCTTCTTTGCACTTAGCCTGGCTGACACAGACTGAACTTCCCGTGTTTTGTTCTTTACTAAATCCTAAGAGGAAATAGGAGAATACAGGAAGCATAACTAATCCAGCTTATATAAAATCCAGTTTCTGATCCTACCATAAAGCTAGCTATTTACTGCATTACTGTATTTGCTGTCATTTTATGATATTAGTACTCTGGTTGTATGAGGTTGGCACAGCTCTCTGGACACCTTACCCTGTATTCTTTACATCCCAGCTCCTAATCTGATTCTCCATGGAGGAAATCTTGTAGCTGGTTTTCCAAGTATATCGCCCCTGACATTTTGACACCTTGGTGGCCAAGACCAAAAGAGCCAGAATGCCGTTTTCTGCAGCTTACATAGTGTTCTTTTTTTTCTCTACTTCTGGCCTTTCTAGCTATAATTGAGTATACATTTGTTTTTGTGTTTTGTTCTTTGCTACCAGCAGTGCGCCAGCTTTGGATATTGACATTTTTATACATTTCTCATGCTTTTTCTAAATTTTAAAGGTAAAAACAAATGCTTTTTATTTCCATTTCTTTGAGTATAATTGAGATTAAATAGTTTTCAGGTTTTGTTTGCTAATATATTTTGTCTGCAGGCTTTGTTACTGGTCTGGTTTGGAGAATTGTTTAATAACATAACTGAATCTGTATACGTCAAATAAAAATCTAGTTTTCTGAAATTATTGGCTGTAATTTGGGGAATTAACTCAAAGCTAAAAATCTGCATTATAGAAATTCCAGTGCATTATTATTGTTTATGGAGGCATACATATTAATAACTCTAGAAATGGCAATCTTTTTTTTTTTTTTAAAGATTTTATTTATTCATTTGACACACAGAGAGAGAGAGATTACAAGTAGGCAGAGAGGCAGGCAGAGAGAAAGGAGAGAGGAGGAAGCAGGCTCCCTGCTGAGCAGAGAGCCCGATGTGGGCCTCGATCCCAGGACCCTGGGATCATGACCTGAGCCGAAGGCAGCGGCTTTAACCCACTGAGCCACCCAGGCGCCCGAAATGGCAATCTTAAATCCAGTTTAATGATTTCAAATTGATAAGAAACCTATGAGCACATTACCTGATTATTGAATTCACAAAGGGTCTCTCCTCTTGTGGACCTGACTTCTCATTGGCCTTTGGCTGGTATGCTGGAGCCAATAAGTAAGCCACACTACTTGCCCAAATACGGGGAAGTATTTATGGTCATTCAGAAGGAAACACTTGGAAAGAAGACTCCTTGGTATTTTTTTACTACCTGGTTATCTTCCACTTTGTATAAGCTGCATAAATAATACCGTGAGCCAATTTGAAAATACCTTAGAGTCGTTGAGATGGTTTATTTACAGATCAAAGAGCTAGCTAGCCTATGCTTTTAGTTTAGCAAACTAGGTGTAATAACAGTGTGTGGCTTTGGTTTTCCCTCACTGATACATATATATGTATATTTTATATATACAGCCACACATACATGTTATCCTATTAAATAACCTCTTTGAAAAGGAGAACCATATACCCTCAGGGCCTTTTGCAGTGCAGCATTTGGAGCAGTTTGAAGAATAAAATACTGTAAGAGATTACATCAATATTACTATTAAAAATAATATAAATTTTAGAACATGATTAAGAGTAGGTATTTTCAGTGTGTTCTGAGTCAGTGATTTATTCACTTTTGGTTTTGAAGGAAAATAATTGCAGTCATGTCTTGACTGCATTGGTACAAAATACATTTAGCTAAAGATGTGGTAGAGTTTACTATGTTGGTGCTATTTCTACAACAGCTAGAAACAGTATTTTATTTGGTCTCTGTTTTCTCTGCGTTTCACTGGCAACCACACATTTATGAAGGGAAAATCTTCTGATTGTAGGATATTCCACAACCCACATCACAAAGATGGTATGAGGCCGTATACTTGTACATGACTACTGCTGGATTCCAGCCAGACATTTGTAAAGTCATTTGTGATAGATGTGAATTTAAGATGGAAAAATAGAAACCTAGAGAAAAGGGGCCTTTTAGCTGAATAACCAGAAATGATGAGTTTTGACTAACAAATCCCCATCAAGCTGGTTTTTTAGAAGCTGCCTTGAAGTTCTGTTCTTGACCCTATGTTATTCAACTTTTTAATCAAGGATTTGGATGGCAATCAAATGCACAGATGTTGCAAACTTGGGAGAATCGCAAGTCTGTGTATGATATCTGTGGTATTTGATGCCTGGATTTTAAAAGATGTCAACAGGCCCAAATCAACAAAATTCAAGTTAGTGGTGGTCAAAACTGTCAACCCTAGATGAATAGGAAGGGGGAAGGCCTTCCTTAACATAGATTCATGTGAAAAAGATTGAAGGATTTGGGTAATCACAAACACCTAATTCAGAGCCTGCCACATAACCGATGCTCAGAGAATGTTGACTTCCTCGCTGTTGTTTCAGACAGATGAGGAGAGGAATTCAAGTTGTGATAAATACTAAGCATTGTGCCAACCCCTTTCTCTGACTAGGTGAATAATTGAAGCTGGGTGCATTTTCTTAGTGATGTTACATGTCCCAGGATCAGTCACTATACTTGTTTCAGGGCCATAAGGCTTAGTAAATAAATGTTCTGTGAGTACTGAGTTATGCTTGTTGTATTAGGTAGATATTACACTTGAGTGCTGAATAGAGTGAAACTGTAATTACCTGCTTTTCTTTGAAGTAAAAATCACTGATCTGAGATCAGGTTTTATATCTGGAATGTGTCCCTTTCCTTAAAACTCAATGTATTTTTTCTAGCTTAAGTGTTTTTCATTTGGAAAAGCCACTTCAATCCAGTAGAACTTCAGTTTCTGTTCCACTAGAACTAGTATTTCATTAGCACTTGCCGTATGCTGCTGCTGTCTCTGCATTCTCCTCCTGGTCCTGTGAAGCGGAGAGTAAACCCATCTCACCGCTGAGGGGACACACTCAGACATCCCGCTAGTATGTGGCAGGGCCAAGGACTCTGATTCAACACCATCACTGAGGCCTGAGATCCTAACTGTCATCCTCTACTTTGTGCTAGTCATTGTGAGTGAAGCTTAGGAACTGTATTTTAAAATGTCTTCAGAGTGCTTTTCTTTGTAAATAATGACTGTATATCATTTTCCAAAGTTAGTTTCTTTTGGGAATGGCATAGAAACGTTTCTACAAGTTGAGAAGATAAAAGATTGTCCCACTTCGGTCATAATCGTTTTCTTCCAGGTCAACAACTGTAACATCAGCAATGTGTCTCACAACTATGCCAGAGCCGCTCTCTCCCAGCCCTGCACCACACTGCACCTCACCGTGCTGCGAGAGAGGCGCTTTGGGAACCGGACATCCAGCCACTCCGACAGTAGCTCTCCCCGGGAAGAGGTCTTCCACGTGGTCCTTCACAAACGGGACTCTGGTGAACAGCTTGGCATTAAACTTGTACGAAGGACTGATGAGCCAGGCGTTTTTATCCTTGACCTGTTGGAGGGGGGGCTGGCTGCACAGGACGGAAGGCTGAACAGCAACGACCGAGTGCTTGCCATCAATGGACATGACCTGAAGCATGGGACCCCTGAGCTTGCCGCCCAGATCATTCAGGTACGTGCCAAATGGTCATTCCAAATGCTCAGCCTTTATTACCATATGTCGATGTTTGTTTTCGTAACATGAGAATCTGGGGGATATTGTATATTTCATGGGGAATCAAGCATAACTCCCCAAATCCTTCAAAATGACATCATTACAGATAGAATCCTTTCTGGAAAACTGTATCCCTGTGAACATTTAGCCTTGCTCTTTATAGAGTGAAGGCTCTACATTTTCACATGGGTTTTTCATTTGCTTCCTGCGCTCCACCTAAGCCCGCACATAAAAACAGGGGTGTCCACATTTAACTGGTGAGACAAGTGAAACTTGAAGGAGCTGTGGTTCCAAAGTTGTGACTTACCTGCTCTTGAAACTGTCCCTTGCCGCTTCAGCTCCATCCAAGTGGGGAAAATCAATTTTTATTAAGAATAACTCATAATCTCTGTAGTGCCTTTTTTTTATAAAGCATTCAGAGCATTTCAAACACATCATAACTTGTGTTCTTACTGTATCCCTGTGAAGTAAAGATGGTTATTATTAGAGAAAAAAAAACATTTTCAATAAGAGCATTAAAGTAGATAAAGTAGAGGGCGTCTGGGTGGCTCAGTTGTTAAGCGTCTGCCTTTGGCTCAAGTTATGACCCAGGGTCCTAGGATTGAGCCCTACGTCGGGCTCCCTGCTCAGTGGGAAGCCTGCTTCTCCCTCTCCCACTCTCCCTCCTTGTGTTCCCTCTCTCACTGTGTCTCTGTCAAATAATAAATCTTAAAAAAAAAAAAAAGTAAAATAGAAAAAGAAAATCATCCAGAGCAGATCTTCCGGTTCTGTAACCCACCACAGCATTTAACGATATGGGTATCTCCTACAGTGATAAGGGTGAAACCAAGATGTGTATGGCTTTTTGTTTTGTTTTGTTTTGTTTTGTTTTTTTAAGTAAGCACAAGAAAACACTCTTACATAAAGGAAACCAAGCAGTAACATAATCGAGCATCAGGAATTAAAGTAGGTTGATAGTCACTGAGAAATGTATATAGTAGACAGAATTGAATACCAATGAAGATTTAAGCTACTGTGTAAGAAAACCCAAGTTTCAATCCCATTTAACTTACTCCTTTTCACAAATTTTTGGTTCATTATTACCATAAGAACACACACAAAGCTGGTAGCCATATTCCATTAGGAGGGAGATTTGGGCGTTGGTCTCGTGTCACAGACTTAAGGTTTAAAAAAATTGGATACAGATACTTATAATATATATAATATCAAATATAATATAGTGCACAAGTTGTTTGTGAAAAAAATTAAATCTTAATGTTTCGAATTCTTTTTTTTTTAAGATTTTATTTATTTATTTCACAGAGGGAGAGAGATCACAGGAGGCAGAGAGGCAGGCAGAGGGGTGGGGGGAAGCAGGCTCCCCGCTGAGCAGGGAGCCCGATGCGGGCCTCGATCCCAGGACCCTGAGATCATGACCTGAGCCGAAAGCAGAGGCTTTAACCCACTGAGCCACCCAGGCACCCAATGTTTTGAATTCTAAAAATAACATGTACTCCATGTCTAAAAGGGAGACTAATGACAAAATATAGAAAATAAGGAAGTTAAAATCACATTCAATCTAAACTCCATAAGATAGTGACATTAATATTTTGGAGAACATTGTTACAAACATTTTTCTGTACATGCCTGCAAAAAATAGGTACATATTTGCATAAATACTTACACGTGCACTCATCTTGCAAATTCTGAGTTTGACACCCTTTCTTTACATCAGCAGTATGTTGTGGACTTCTTCCCCTGAAAATAGACTCATCATTGATATAGCTGTAGAGTAGGCATGTTGTGCTAAAACTTATTTAATCATTCCCCCATCAACAAACTTTAATGTTTTGTTTTCAAGTTTAAGACATTTTGCTAAACTTCCCTCTAGAAAGATCATACCAGTATATACTCCCAGCAATAAGGCATGCCACTTTTTTATGAAATACAGGTATTGTCATTTAGGTATTCTGCATTTTTAAAAATCTTGAATTCCTTTGTTTTGTTTGAAACCCTGAAGTGTTGGGTGTGTGGTCTGTTTAAAACTAGCCTAAACCCAAATGTCGGTCCATCATTTAAAGCTTATATGTCCACTTCCAGCACACACCCAGAATTTTGTCTTTCAAGAAATCAAGAGAGATCGGGGATTTGTTTGTTAATGGGTTTGCATAAGCAGGGGTCTTCCAGTAAAGCTAAATTACTGATTAGAGAGTATTTGGTGGTGGTGAGTGTTAACGCCGTAAAATAAACAATTCTGTACATTGAAATGAGATCACAAAGGGTCTTCTCACCCTTCACACTGTGTGATCTAATATTTGGAAGTGTCAGAATCTCAAATATCTAGATTCTAAACATTATACTTTGGCATTTACCCGTTAGATCAAATCCCTAGACTCTGGCCACATGTGAAGTGCTATTCTTTCAGTTATTTTGAAGACTTGTCTGAAACTAGTTTAATGAAATGCTTGAATAAGTAAATGATTTTTAGTAGAGCCTTAAAATTGGCTATCACTCAGGCACCTGGGTGGCTCAGTTGGTTAAGCATCTGCCTTTGGCTCAGATCCTACATCAGGTTCCCTGCTCAGCAAGGAGTCTGCTTCTCCCTCTCCCTCTCCCCTTCCACCCTGTGCTCGCTCTCTCTCTTAAATAAATAAATAAAATCTTTTTAAAAAATTGGTTTTCACTCATTTTCCAACTCGAGAACTGAAAATGGAGTGATTTCTGAACATTGACTGTAATCATGGGGGAGGATTCTACTTTCCACCATAGCTTCTTGAAAGCAGGCTGTCAGATTTTCCCATAGGAATGTTAGCAACCTTGGGAACTTGTAGTCATGACCAAGAATCAGCATCAAGTAGATCAGGCCTGTACATTAAAAGCAAAGATAAAATAGCTTTAAAAAGTATAATAGATGTGTATTTCAAATGTAGATCTGTGTCTCAAATGTAGATCTATAAATACAGATAATGGACCTCTAAATTCAAGGTGGTGGTCATAAGCTCTAAAATAATTTAACATAACATTTATGTGTGTGTGTGCATATGACACATATACACACACAGTATGCAATGTCTATAAATATTAATCTTGTTTTACAGGACCTTTGTTACTATTCTTTTCGGGTGTTTAAGCTTATATCCTATTTTTGATTTAAACCTGTATCAAGCCAAAACAAAGCTGTACATGGTTTCATTGATTATCACTCTCAAAGTAGCCACCTTAGAATTTATTTCAGAAGTCACAGAGGATTCTAATCCAGTTTTAAATCAGTTCTTCCTTTTATCTTCTTTGCTTTCTTCCTCTCAGTGCCAAGGCCAATTTTGCAGGGGAAAGAAGTATGAAAAGTTACCCTTCATGAAGTCATGGGGAGATCAGAACCCAGGCTTCGCTTTGGTTATGTCCTTGGTATTTCCAGGGTTAGGGAAGGCTTACCCAAGAGGTCTGTGTGTGGCTGTTTTAACTGCAGAAGTTTTAAAGTATTAGTTCCTGAAATGAACCCCTTCCCCACCCCCCCACCCCCAGCAGGTGCCTGCAGTTCACCACTCACGTGAGGCTCTGGAACGGCAATGATAAGTGCATTGAAAATTACGCTCCCGGGTGCCTGGGTGGCTCGGGGTTAAAGCCTCTGCCTTCGGCTCAGGTCATGATCTCAGGGTCCTGGGATCGAGGCCCACATCGGGCTCTCTGCTCGACGGAGAGCCTGCTTCCTCCTCTCTCTCTGCCTGCCTCTCTGCCTACTTGTGATCTCTCTCTCTGTCAAATAAATAAATAAAAATCTTTAAAAAAAAAAAAAGAAAGAAAATTGCGCTCCCTATAATTTTTTAAGTGAGAAGCATCATTAATGACTGGTGGTTATGTATGTATGTTTTCTTTAGGCTAGTGGAGAGAGGGTGGATTTAACAATCGCTAGACCAGGGAAATCCCAGCCTGGCAACCCTGTCCGAGACGCAGGAGCTCAGAGTAGCAGCCAGCACCATGCGCAGCCGCTGTATCACAACAGACCCAGCTCACATAAGGTGAGGCCTTGTTTGCATGTTTTCATTCATCTGCCCTCAGGGGATCCTCGTTACAAACTGGTAAGATTTAAATGAAGGCTGTTACACCGTTGGAAAAGATGAACACAGGTGTTTGGGATGTGGAATGTGTGTTTGGCTACCTTGAGAGTCACTGTCTAGTCTCAGTTCTTCAGCCATTAGGGGTGGTTTTCTAGTAAGAAAGTCCCTCTGCCAGGTGATTGATGAGAAGTGTTTAATCTTCTAGAAAAACTTTGGTCCTGGTTGAAAGTGGGATTTATCTTAGTTTGCTCATTCAGTTGGTTATGTGATTGAAAAAGCATAATGAAGACAATGATGGATAAGTCCATACTTAATGGTTGGGCTGGTTGCCTACAACAACAGAATTCTCTATATGAATATGAAGCATAAATCATACCTTCTGATAGGTACATGCAAAGCACGTAAAGCATTTCTTTTTATGTTATAACTTACAGGAATACTACCCTAAATCATTTTAAATTCCCATATGTTGAGCTTTTTGCTGCATCTTAAATATTTCTACATTTTTATAATATATTCCTAGGTCACTTACCTGTGCTGAAAATTCTGGTGCTGTCTCACTTTGGTTGTAGAAATCAGTAGAAACCAAAAAACAGTGGTACTTTACTGTGTTCTTAGTATTACTTACTTCATTTGATCTTTCATTTGAACTCAACTTCCAGTAGGCCAGAATTTTTAAAACAATGCTGTTTACCAACTGTGAAAATCACACATAGGAAACTTCCTATAGTTTTTAAGTAAACCAATAAATAAGTTTTTATTTAGTAAAGCAATTTAATTTTACTTAAGGAGAATGACTTTAGAAGCAGATATTTAGCTTAAAGTGGCTTCTTAATGTAAGTACAATTTGAGCGAGTCCTCTGGAATGTCACAGGTGCCCAAGAAAGCATCATTTAAAGGCACAAGTATTTTTGGCCCATCAGGTTTATCTGGTTTTCTGAGCTGAAGTATAGACTTGTCACTGGTCTTTGGTTCAGTTCAAACTTCTAAGAAATTATAAGCACAAACTTGTTCTTATTTTTTAACAGAAAACAAAATGTATGAAGGGAAACTATAATTTTGCGTTCACAATGATGGCTATGAAAAGCAGTTATTGTTTCGAAAAGGAATTTGAATGGGAGTTGTTCGTATAGGTGGTCCTTGCTTTACAAGTTACATGTATATACATATTCCTAAAGAATCATAATGTAAGGCAAAGTTAGCAATTGAATCAATGAATTCTACAATAATTTGAAATATGGGTGTCCAAAGATAACACTATAATTTTAAGACAGTTTTAAAAACTACTTAATCATTTCATCATTCATATAGAGAACTGTTTATGTCCTTTTATTTGTTTTGGGCACACCTATTTTTCCTTTTACTAATTCTTATTCTTTAATTTTATGTGGCAGTGTTTTAAATAGCAATGCTGAATTTTTATTCTGGGTACTCTGCAAACCTGATTGGTTGGAACAGCCGCATGAAATGTACTTTTAAGCATTAATTTAGCAATTTACTGTTAATATACAGTGTTTGTTATGTCAAATCCTGATTTAGAAAAATAAAGGTCTCCTAGGGAAAACAAATACAAATTCACCAGAACAACCTGTTCAGAGGATAATCATTGTTAAAAATTAAAGTGCACATTAGTCTACTACTAAGCCTCTGTCTAAGCTGCTTGGATAAACATTCATACAGTGGTAAGCCCTTAGACGTTTCCGTGAAGTGTACCAAATGGAATCCGTGAAGTCTGGCTAAAATGCATACACATCTCCGCCATATAGAGGAATAAAACAACCACCTCTGACAGCCAAAACTGTTGAAGTAAATGTACTCCCAGCTGAGTTTACCTGGATTGTCTTCATAATAACGTGGGTCTTGCCTAGTTTTGAAGGATGCTAACATAGATATCATATGCTAGGATACCACCTTGAGACATTTACAGGTTTTCTATGAGGTCAAAATTCTAGGAACTCTAGGCTGTTTACTATAAGTAGTGCCCTTAATAAAATTTCAAAGAGTATGGGTTCCAGGACCAGAGAAGGGCAGATGCTCCCCTGTAGCTCCAGGACTTGACTGACAGATGCGTACCTGTCCACTCTGAAGTAGTGTCACTAAAGGAAATGTTACAGTTCTATCAGTAGAATTCATCGAGCTCTATTGTTGATATTGTTAATCATGGTAATAGTTATCTTGTTATCTATAGTATGCTCTTACACTTGACAAGTGTTAGGAATCTTTTGAGATATTAGCTTCCATTATTACACTGAATGGGATAGTACTCTTGTAGTGTGGGTGCATACAGCATCATGCTATATGAACACACACAAACCATATATGAGTACATGTATATGTATATACACTGTGTGTGTGTGTTTAACTTGAATCAGTTCAAATCCCAGTGTGGTCATGTATAGCTGTATAATTTGGAGCAAATTATGTGACCTTTTAAGGCTATCCCCTCATCTGTAAAATGGGGCCAACAATAGGATTTACATTCAGGACGATTTGTGAAGATTAAAATGAAATAATGCATGTAAAACCATTTGCTTTATATATAGTAAATCTTCAGTAAATGTTAGTTACTATTGCTCTTTTAATATTAATACTGCATATGTACACCTTGTTTTTTATTGAGTTTTAATTAAAAAGAAAGGTGATGTTTTAAATTTTCCTTTTCTTCTAGGAATGTCTCTATAAGTAGCAACGATAGATGTCAGTAAAAATTGCTTTTTCCTGAGAACAGTTTGTTGAAAATTTTTTCTCTTCATTAACTTTTTCAAAAGTTCAGTTATTTCATATCCTTATAGCTTTCCACGAAGGTTTTGAAGATCAATTTGCACCTGTTTCATGATTGAGCATTTCTGATAATCCTCATGAGTAAGAAACAGAAGATAGATCTCTATAGCTTTTTTTCTATAATGAAATCTGCACTTCACTTTTGTACTATTCTGTCAACATTTCTTTCAAAGAATAGAGCAGAGAGATAGAAACAAAATTAATTGGCTTATCTTCAGAATCTTAAAACTCAAATGCAATATTTACTTTCGTAGAATTGATCATATACAAGATCATAATACAAGATAATTATACAAATGATGTGCTTATTTTATTTCAACTTCCATTTGTCAACAGTCCTGAGTTTTTTCCATTCCATAAATAGTCATTTGAAAATACAGCAGTCCAGATTTTGACACTGTGATCCCTAGTGTTTGGTGTCGTGTTTGTACCATGAAGAACTGTGTATTACTTCTATAGTAAGGGATTTTTAAAATGACTTTATCACTGTCATGGTACTTTTTCCTTCAGTTTACTTTACTTCAGCTATGTATTTATTATCCAGTAAATTTTCCTCTCCTGTTAGGATCTTACCCAGTGTGTTACATGCCAAGAAAAACACATTACTGTCAAGAAGGAACCACATGAGTCCCTGGGAATGACAGTGGCTGGGGGCAGAGGAAGTAAGAGTGGTGAACTGCCCATCTTTGTGACCAGCGTGCCACCTCATGGCTGCCTTGCACGTGATGGCCGCATCAAGAGAGGTAAGATAGGGTCGTGAACAGTTTCACTACATCTTCTCCCTGAATTCAGCTCATGTTTTAAAAAATAACAAATATGGGGCACCTGGGTGGCTCAGTAGTTAAGCATCTGCCTTCGACTTGGGTCATGATCTCAGGGTCCTAGGATAGAGCCCGACATCAGGCTCCCTGCTCAGCAGGAAGCCTGCTTCTCCCTCTCCCATTCCCCCTGCTTGTGTTCCCTCTCTTGCTGTGTCTCTGTCAAATAAATAAAATCTTTAAAAGAAATTTTTTAAATAAAAAATAACAAATATCTACAAAATTTTCTATTAAACATGATTTTTTTAATCCTTTAAAATGTCCCTTCCATATATAAGTATAAAACCTCTCTGTAAGGTTAGAAAAATACCTAATGTGAAGGAAAATTGGGGCAGTTTCCATAATTTTCTAACATTTACTCAGATCATTGGATTATTTTATGTTGGAAAAGACCCTCTAAAAGACTTAACTCTTCTCATATCATGGCAGACTGGATACTCTGAAGGACTGTCTCACTAAAATAACAGACGTTGCTTATACAATAAAGTACCTATGTGGGAGGGGTCTTAGAGAAGAGCTAGAGTGGAAGACAATCTTAATAAAAAGGCATAGTTTTAGGGATTAACTCACTCATAATTTCACATTCCCTGCCCCACCTCCCATCAGTACTGTACAGTTTGTAGAGGTAGGGGTGGTAGTAGTAGTAAAAAGAGCATTCTCCATACACTTGGTTTGTTCGTATGGGAAAGTGAGTCTTAAAAGCTATTTTTCTAAGAATGAAGTTGGATCCCTACCTCACATCATACAAAAAAATTAACTTACAGTGAATCCAAGACCTAAAACTAAGAACTAATACTTTTAGAAGAAAATACAAGAATAAATCCTCACGACCTTGGATTAGGTAATGGATTAGTCGGTGGTTTTCTTAGATATGACATCAAGCCACATGCAACACAATAAAGAAAATAGATAAATTGGACTTCATCAAAATCACACATTTTTGTGCTGCCGAAGATGCAACCAAAAAAACAAAAAGATAGTGAAAGTGAAAAGATAACCGACAGAATGGAAAAATATATTTGAAAATCATTATATCTCATGAAGGACTCCTACCTAGAGTACATAAAGAATTCTTACGATTCAGTAACAAAAAAGACAAATAACCCAGTTTTTAAATGAGCAAAGGATCTGAATAGACTTACTCCAAAGAAGATACACAAATATCACATGAAAAGATGCTCAGTGTCATTAGATATCAGGAAAATGGGCATCAAAACCACTTCATAAATTGCCAAAATGTTTTCCAAAGTTGCTTCACCATTTGACATTCCCACCAGCACTGTGTGAGAATTGAAAGTTTTCTGCATCCTCACCAACATTTGCTGTTGTCTTTTTTATTTTAGCTGCCTAGTGGTTGTGAAGTGGTATCTCAGTGTGGTTTTGACTTGCATTTCCATAATAAATAACAGTGTTAAACATAAAAAAAAACCCATTTCGTACCCACTGGGATGAATATAATAAAAAAGACAATAACAAATATTGGCAAAGATGTGGAGAAATTGAAACTCTCAGACGTTGCCAGTGGGAACATAAAATGGTACAACTGTTTTGGATAACAGTTTAACCATTCCTCAAATAGTTAAAAACAGGGTCACCACATGACCCAGCAGTTCCATTCCTAGAGAGATGAAAATGTACATCCCAACCAAAAACTTGGACAATATTTTTCGTAATAGTCAAAAAGTAGAAATCATCCAAACGTCCACTACCTGATGGATGGATCAACACAATGTGGTATGTCCATGCAGTGGATGTTATTTGGCCAGATAAAGGGGTGAAGTATTTTTAAAGGAATGAAGTATTGACACAAGCTACTGTATGGATGAACATTGAAAATATTGTGCTAAGTGAAAGAAACCAATCACAAGAGACCATGTTTGGTTGCATTTATATGAAATGTCCAGAATAGGAAAATCTGTTGAGACATAAGAATAGTTCAAGTTTGGTCAGGGCTGGCGGAGGGGGTGCGGTGAGGAAGGAAGTGACTGCTAATAAATACAGGGTTCTTGGGGGAAGGGATCCAAAAATCATGTGTGACAGTTACACAACAGTGTGTTTGTACTAAAAACCAAAAATTGTATGCTTTAAAATGAGGGTTATGAGTGGTATATGAATTATACCTTCATAAGGGTGCTATTAAAAAATGTTATTTGCCCAATTGTGGAATTTAGGGTAATTTTGTTTTCCAAATTTTATTGGACATGAGAGTGTCTTGTTTTCTAAGTTTTCTACAATGAGAATGTTTTGTTTTAATAATCTGAAAAATATGGGGCGCCTGGGTGGCTCAGTGGGTTAAAGCCTCTGCCTTCGGCTCAAGTCATGATCTCAGGTTTCTGGGATCGAGCCCCGCATCAGGCTCTCTGCTCAGCAAGGAGCCTGTTTACTCCTCTCTCTCTCTCTGCCTGCCTCTCAGCCTACTTGTAAGCGCTCTCTCTGTCAAATAAATAAATAAATAATCTTTTAAAAAATATTTAAAAAAATAATCTGAAAAATAAATGATGAATTGGGAGAGAAAGATTTTCCATAGATTTTCTTGGTACCTACAAAACTCATCTTTTCCTTCCTAACCTTTTATATAATCCTCGTTGCCCTTTTTTTTATTATATTACTTGGCAGGGCGACAAACACTTTTTTTTCTTCCTCATGCAAAAATGCTCAAATCACAAGTTTCATTTTTTTAGGTAGGCCCAAGGATCTCTTCTCTTTAAGTATTCTGATATGTTCACGCTGAGCAAACTATGTAGGACTATCTTTATGTATAAAACTGTGTAACTATCAAACAGGATATATTAAAAATTCACTTGTAAGAACAAAGGATCAAATAATTTTTGAGCAGGAAAGAACTATAGAAATCACTGAAGCTTATGGACATTGGGGAGGGTTTGTGCTATGATGAATGCTGTGAAAGGTATAAGTAAGCCTGATGATTCACAGACCTGTACCCCTGGAGCAAATAATAATTAAAAAAATAAAGAAAAAATTAAAGAAAAAAAAATCACTGAAGCCCAAAGAAGAGAAATGAACGTGCCCAGGTCCTGCACATTAGCAAAACTAGGGCTAATGTCTTGGACTTCCAGTCGAATGACAGTGTCTCAAGCCACACTTTTTCATATATATGATGAAGTTATCTTAACGTTTTGAGTGGTTTTGGAATGTTTTCATGAATTGGATTTTCCCTCAGTGTCATAAGAATGACAGAGAAGTGAAAAAATTACAAATAACAGGATGTACAGGGAAGATAATGACTTGGTAGCTTATCTCATTTTTCTCGTTTGTTCATTTGGACAGGTGATATATTGCTGAATATCAATGGCATTGATTTGACCAATTTAAGTCACAGTGAGGCCGTTGCTATGCTGAAAGCCAGTGCTGCGTCCCCCGCTGTTGTCCTGAAAGCACTTGAGGTCCAGATTGTCGAGGAGGCAGCCCAGGCTACTGAAGAGCAGCCGGGTACCTTCAGCGAGAATGAGTATGACTCCAGCTGGTCCCCATCATGGGTCATGTGGCTTGGGCTTCCAAGGTACTGACAGCATTTCGGTGGTTGCATGGAATAATATAGTGACAAAATTTCTCAGTGTGTAACACAGTAAATTCATTCATCCAGGGGAGAGGGGATGGTCCTGGTCAGAGATAAAAGTGGCAACAGCATATCAAGTTACAAAAGAAAATGGTGGTTTTTTTCTTAGGTTATTATAATTTTAAAAGATGAATTTAAGGGGCGCCTAGGTGGCTTAGTCGGTTAAGCGTCCAACTCTGGATCTCAGTTCTGGTCTTGATCTCAGGGTTGTGAGTTTTTAAAACAAATTTTTTTTTTAATTTTTAAAAAATTAAAACATTCTTATAAGAGGTAAATTTAATAATAAGAGTTAGGCTAAAAAGACTTAGTGCATCTCTTTGTAAAAATGAATAAAGCCGTTCTGTCCATTACTATTAGCAAGGTTCTCAAGTGGACCAGCCATGAGATTTGGATGTTCACACTCTTGCTTTAGAAAAGCTGTCATTTACCACCATGCGTTCTGATACGTGCTTAGAATTCATGTGCATTTTTCACCAGAAAAACCGGGTCAAAGTGTGGGGCCTTTCCAGAAGCTTTTCTAAAACCCCTTTCTTAATCTTTTTAACTCTCTCTAAAAAGGCAGGATGTAAAGACTCAGTTCTTATTGGACATGAGAGAGTCTTTAAGCCAAACCACCGGTGTCCAAGAATAGGTGTTCCTCACCACCTTTGGGATTGTCACCCACCAAGACATTCTGCAGTTGGTCATTGTATGGTCTTGAAAGTGTTTGCAGCCTCCTGATGAGGGTTGTATAATTTGGTATTGAGATAGGAAGAATGTGTATTACTGTCTTTGTTTCTAGATCACTTTAGATTCTTAATGTGTAGAGAAATCCTAAAACTAAACTATGAAGAAACATTTTGATTCTGAGCCCAGTATGAAAATGACTGATTTTTTAAAATAAAAATAAACAATAAGAATGCCAGTTTCTGAGCCATCTAGCTTCATTTGGATGTAATTTGTAATAACTAGCATTTGTATAGTGCTATATGATTTATTTTTTAAAAAGTACTTTCACATAAAGAATAGCAGAAAAAACAAGGGTGAATGGAATTTGTCAATCATCTAACTTACTGGCTTGTCCTCTTGGTTGTGAAAAAGACCAAAAAGGCCTAAAACAGTAATAGAATTCATATCTCAGGGACCTGTAGGCATAGATTCAAACTGTCATGGAACTGCGGTCATGCTACCTAAGGCGAGGGGTTAGCCATCGGAGGGAACTCATTTATCTTGTTGAGTACTCATCCCGACACACTGACCTGTCACTTGAAACCCAGCATGTCAGGAAAGCCCCCTCCCACACCAGTGGGGGAAAAGTGGTCTCCCGGCTGCGTGGGGGGCCGAGCAGGGGCTGAGCAGGTGCCAAGCAGGTGTGCACCACTGCTGGTGGCCAGGCTGCGCTGGTGCTCCTTTAGTTCTCGTTACCTGGTGTTCCAACCCAGCTCTGTGGTCAGCTCTTTCCCGCTTGTGTTCAGAGCATTTTCAGTTGAACCAGGAAAAATAATGAATATTTCAGGTGAGCAGTACATGGGATAATGAAATCTATTTTGGGGGCTCCACCTGTATTGAAAGAGTATTTATTAGTCAGTCAGAGGTCACTATTCCGTGGACTCTTGGGGGTCTTGTGTTGTGTGCAGACCTGTGTGCACAACCAGGTGTCGGGAGGGCCACTGCTCTGTGGGTACTGGTGGCTCCTTCCAGCAGGTTGCACATCACACAGGGTAGCAGCTCTGCTCTTTGTCTGCAGCTGGCTGGCGGTGTACCAGACAAAACAGCTACTAGTTTTGTGTTGTGTTGTTTTGATTGTTTTTTGCAGAAGATTCAGAATAATGGAAATAACCTATATCGCCTCTAAAATACCAGGCTAATAATGCCTGGGACCCTACTCTATGCCAGAAGACTTTTTACAAGCCCTTTCGTATTGGTGAGCTAAGAAACTGGACCAAATTAAAAGTTCTAGCATTTCGTATATCGCTTACAGAATTGGCTTTATTAAGAAATATTTTTAATAGATTAAAAACAGGAAACCTTGCCTTAGATGACTGGATCCAATTTCATCTAAAAATGAAAGATACTTCGTTCTTACAAGGAGATACTTTTTCTGTATCATTTAGGTGGGGTTTTCTTCTATTTTTATTTTTAAGTTTTTATTCATCGAGCTCTGACGTGTCACATTTGCTAACTGACAGTGGTTTTAACTGAAGCATCTCAGTATCCTGGTTAAAAAGAAAAAAAAAAGTGGGAGGAAAGGAAGAGATGATTTTCATTAGTGTTTTTTAGATTGAGTTCTGTATTTTGTCAATCAATCTCCCTTAAAATGAGTGCATTTTAAGTGAAGGAGGAAAGAACAACAAATAACTCCTCACATAGATTAAAAAGAGAGCAAGTTTTCTACCTTTCTTTCATTTGAGGGCTGAGATTAGCAGGATAGATTCCCTCCATACCACCTTTTTGTAGATACAAACTCTGTAGATACAGGTGGCTATCCGAATTGAGGACGTTGTTGACAGTGCAGAGAGAAAATGTAGGCGCAGAACCATTTTATATGACTTTCTGTGGTGTAACTTGTAACCAGATGTGTTTAGCTCTGTGTGTGTGTGTGTGTTCACTTGAGAAAAGAAGATGGAAAAGCACTGGAGAAATTCCAGTCTACCTAGGACTGAGTCTGTGCTAGAAAATGGGCTGTCAGAATAATGTGTTCAGAAGGAGGGAAAGTAGCCCTTTTTCATTTCCCAGCAGCAATAAGTATGGAGTTACAACAAAGATGAACAGGGTTTAAAAGCCTTCCATTAATTTTTTCTTGATCTTTTATGTTTGTTATAGTGCCCTTCATAGCTGCCATGATATCGTTTTACGAAGAAGCTACTTGGGAAGTTGGGGCTTTAGTATTGTTGGTGGATATGAAGAGAACCACACCAATCAGCCTTTCTTCATTAAAACCATCGTCTTGGGGACTCCTGCTTATTATGATGGAAGATTAAAGTGAGTCTTGGGATATCAGATAATGTGATTCATGTTTATTGTGATGGACATGATCTTGACCAGGGGTCATCTCCAAACCCAGCCTTTGTCCTCTCTCGTAAATCAAGTTTTCCTGGAACGTGGCTGCATTCATCTGTTTGCACCTCCTCCGTGGCTGCCTGTGAGCCCTAGTGGCGGTGTTGAGTCACTGTGACAGAGGCCTTGTGGTTCACAGAAACTGAAATACTTGTTTATTAACTGGCCATGTGCCAGCCAGATCTAGACTGAAGCATCCCTTTGACCATCTTGCTGCTGATAGCTCTATTGTGTTAATCTAATGACAGGGACCAAACCTGAGTCATCCCATTCAACACACTGTGATATGACAGCTAGCTCTGAGCAGCCATTCACCCCCCGACCTTGGGTCCAGGCCTGTCATTAGATGACTGCTCTATTTTTCCTCTGCAGCACTTATGTCTAACATTATACTTATGCAAGCTCTGTGAAAGGGGGGGGGGAAGTTGTTGCATTTATTGTTACATTCCTGGCTGCCATTAACAGTGGCTTGTGTTAATAGTAAAGTCTCAATAAATGTTTGATGAATGAATGTGAGAGCTGCCAGGCACAGTGCTAAGTGCTTGGGATTGTATTATTGAATCTTCTTAATAGCCCTGTGAGGTAAGTGTTGTCACTGCTATTCCTGTTTGATACACACGATAATTAAGTCTTAGAAAGATTAAGAAACTTGCCCACAGTCAAGTAGCTGGAAATGGTCGGCTGAGGTTCACACCCAGGACTATCTCTCCGGAGCCTGGGCTATTCATCCCTCTGCTGGACAGAAAGTCCTCAGCCAGCCTCATGCAGCCTCTTTCCTTTATCAAACCTCGGGCTCTGGGAGAAGACAGAGGTGTTAGATCAAGAGATTCTACAAACTGAAAGGAAATGGATTCATGTAAGGTCTTAGTGCTTAGTTTTTTGATGGAAGAACCAATTCTTAAAAAGTAACTGTTGACATCTTCAAGTGTCATATAAATGGAAAGTGTATACTGATCACAAAGACAGAGTGCCATCCAAATAGTCTGGTGAAGGGTTGAGCATATGCTCCTTATACTGACAGAGATGGGTGAAAAAAATCAGTATTTGAGGTGGTAAGAGTAGGGGGGAAATGAATTAACCATTCTCTTAGCTAAGTTACTCAAGCAGTCTGGGTCTCAGTTTATAATTTGCATTCCACCTACTTCCAAAAAAATTAAAGTAGCTTACAATAAATAGAATATTTCTATTACAAACTAAAGAGCAAAAAAAATCATAAAGGATAGAAAGGCCTTCAGATTTATCATCCATTTGTGATAATCCTGTCAGAGGACAGCAGGCATCAGCAGCTGAAAGAAGAGGAGGTGTGGGTCTTAACTCTCAATGTAACTGAACCCTCAAATGTATGAGCTCTAAGAATGAATAAAGAACAGTCAAAATAATAAGCAACCCCCTCCAAATGCATTATTTAGTATTCCTTAAACAGGCAGCACATTTATTCTCCTCATTACATTTTGCTTAAGCTTACATGAAAATTATCCTGCTTGCCGTCAAAATCACCAAGCAGTTAGAGGAGAGGTCGCTCAGGGGTGTCCATGATCGCCAAGGGAAGGCCAATATAGGCTTAAAAATTGCCCCAGACCTCTGGCAAAGTAGAAAATATATCCTCACCATTGACAGCTAATGGCAAAGTGAAACTATGAATTTCATGCTAAACAGATCTCTGTTAGGATAATGTTTTCTAATCCCATGAAAATAGTTAACAGTCCGTTTCTGTTTGTCTTTGTCCAGATGTGGAGACATGATCGTAGCCGTCAACGGCCTGTCAACCGTAGGCATGAGCCATTCCGCACTAGTTCCCATGTTGAAGGAGCAGAGGAACAAAGTCACTCTGACAGTTATTTGCTGGCCTGGAAGCCTGGTGTAGGTTTTGAAATTGGTTTTGAGTCAAACTACCTTCCTTTTTTAGGCTTTGGAAAGAAACCTCTTTCGTTGAATTGTGTTTCTGGTTAGGAGCCACAGGCACGGCTGGTGTTTGCAGGGCCCAAACCACTGCAACTATCCTTTTGTTATTAGTAAAATGGCTTTCTTCAAGTTAGCCACGTTTCTTTTAGCCTGGAAACAGTCTTCCACTAAGCCTTCAAGTTCATGTTTTCAAAATTCAGACTCTCCATTGTCAGAATGTGACCTAAAATAACTAAAGAAGTGTGTGCAGACGGCGATCCAGCCGGCTATATTAGAGGATGTGGGGCAGTCCTTTGTTTTCCCTAACCGAGTTCTAGGATGAGTTCCCGCCCCAGCACCGGTGCCCGTGCAGCCCGCGGCCATGGTATTCGCTGCCCTGTTGCAGCCAGGCCACGAATGAGTACCTACATCTTCCGTGTAGCCGGTAGCCCTTCCCTATTTTTTTCCCCATCAGTGCCAACATTTCAAAACTTCATACTGATTATAAGGTGATTTTTCTTTTCTTTTTTCCTTTTTTTTTTTTTTTTGTATTTTTGTTTGTTTGTTTGTTTTTAATTTACTTGACAGAGAGAGAGAGATCACAAGTAGGCAGAGAGGCAGGCAGAGAGAGGAGGAAGCAGGCTCCCCACTGAGCAGGGAGCCCAATGTGGGGCTCGATCCCAGGACCCTGGGATCATGACCTGAGCCGAAGGCAGAGGCTTTAACCCACTGAGCCACCCAGGCACCCATAAGGTGATTTTTCGGACTTGTTTTATTTCTCTTTTAATCTCTTAGTACTCATAGATGATGAAGACAGAAGTCTGACACTACTAAAGAGCTTTTCAAAAAATAATGTACCATTAATTAGAATACTAGATGATCAAAGATCACATTTCCCATTGACAAAGGCATTTGGGAGGTAATTATAATTTAGTGCTGGAGATGGTAAAAGACATACTTATTACAGAATTCCAAAAGCATTAAAGATTCCTTTTGAAAGGAACATTTTGTTAATCCAGGGAAATTTTGAAGCAGTTTTTGCTAAAATTCATTTTCTAGAGTTTATATTGTATTTATCAGCAGTCTTGGCTGGACATGCTTTTTTTGTGATTTATGCAGTTAAACTAAAGATAAAGCCGTGTTGCTATTCCACATACCTTCATCTATATCGCAGCTCAGTGTAGGAGGAGGTACACCTTTTTTATTTCATTCCGAGAAGAGCCTTCAGTGTTCTAGAAATCCTTATTTTTCCCCCATTATTTCTTGTGAACTTAATTATTTCAAGAAAAACTCTGAAAAGTCCTGGATTTTTATCTAAAATAGTAGGTTTTAGATGTTAATATCTTTCAGTCAGTTCTTGGTCGCTAGGCTATTTCTTATTTTTCTAAATGTTTTTGAAAACTACAACCAGCCCATTTTTGTTAGTCCATCATTCCACTTGATTGTCCCTTGGAAGAACACATAAAGAAGCGAGTGAGATCAGAATTTCTTTATCTTCTTAATATTATGCATACTTGAAAAGAGTTTCATTTAGAAACCTAATTCAGAATCTGAGCTCATTTACAAGTGACCTCTGTTATAAATGGTATTGATTATCAGAGAATGTATTTCGAAAATACTACAGTATGTTATGAAGCATGACCACTTTATTTTCAGACTAGCAATTGCATTGCTAGGACTTATTGTGTCTGTAGCATGCCACTGATTATTCCTGTTAGTTTTTTAGTGATTTTTAAACATATCACTTTTGAATAAAGAAGAAATGGCAACAGTAATTGCTACTGATTTGTTCAACCCCTTAGCTACACTGTATGGTCAACATATAACCGAGATACAGTGGAAGGCCCCATACAGTATATTACTGTTAAGTGATGATTGGCTTTTGAAGCAATTTGGTATTGAAATGCTTTGATAGTCCAATTGACATGGAACAAGTTTGTTTTTTTTTTCCTGCTCCCCAAATAGAATTTTATATCCTACTTTGCTATTTTTTTAAACATTTTGTAAGAATGCATCATTTCTTGGGGAGTGGCCATCCATCAACAAATATCCTAATGGCTACTTTGTTATATATAAAATACTTACATTGAACCTGGGGATATAATGAGTATTTTGAAGAAGACACTTTTTTGACATTATTTTTATCATGGAAATCTCAGACTCAGCTTAAGCTAATTTGGTTTTATTACAAAACATGGTAGTTTTTGGTCAGAGAGATGTTTGGTGATGGAAACTTGTTCATAATTTATTGTTACTGTTGAAATATTTGAATTTTCTCATCTTAAGCGTAAATAGTTCAAATATTTTGATTTGTTCTGTGCCTTCGGTTTAAATTATTTCAGGATTTTTCAAATGTGTTTAAATAATGGTGTGATCATCATTAGAATGGAAATAAAAGTCATCCTTTCCATACTAGTGAAACTGTGTCTTTTCTTGAGCAGCAGATATTGACTCAGTAGGCAATCTTTGTTCATGGCCCTGCTGTCGCCATTACAGTGTCCCAAGCTTCAAACCTCAGAATCACAAGTCCATCTTCTGAGCCTTCCTCCTATAGCCACAACACTTGTGATCCCTGCTGATTGTTGGAAGTTTTGCCCATGCACTGCCTCTAAGACTTGTGTTGTCTAATATGTGTGGTCACTGAATATCAGAAATGCGAACGAGCTATGTATCAAAGTGATAATACCTTGGTTATACAGGCTGATATAAAATAGAGTTGTTGGCTTTTTTTTTAATTTTTTATTTTTGGTGGACTTCCTGCCAGTCTTTTTCTATGCATATTTTCCAGTTTTATCGAGAGATAATTGACACACATCACTGTAAGTCTGAGGCATACAGCATGATGGTCTGATTTATACACATTGTGAACTGGTCACCACAAGAGGTTCTGCTAACATCCACCTTCTCATGTAGACACAGTAAAAAGAAAGAAAAAAAATGTTTCCTTGTGACGAGCACTCTTCGGACCTAGTTTCTGACAGCGTCCCTGTGTGCCACACAGCAGTGTTTGCTGTGGTCCGAAGGCTGAAGATTACGTCCCCAGATCTTATTTACCTCAGCACTGGAAGCTCGTACGTGTTGACCACCTTCCTCCAAATCCCCTGCCTCTTACCCGAAAATATATTACTAAAATTAATTATGCCAGTGTTTCACCTTTTTAAAATGTGGTTCCCAGGAAATCTGAGATTACCTATGTGGCTCAGCTTGTGTTCCTCTCGGACGGGAGTGTGGTCGCCTCACCTCTTCTTCACCCACACAGCACTGACCAGGCCAGGCAGGCCCGACCTTGTGCTTCCTGGTCCTCCGAGGGCTTTGGTCATTCTCTGGTTTAAAGAAAACAGATTTTTAATTGAAGAAAGTTGTTCCCGATTTCCTAGCAAATTAAGTTCCCACCAAGTCTGTGTGGTCTAACCCCTCAGCCATCCTCTGGGTGGCCCAGGGGGCCATCCACCCCCTGTGACTCCAGCTGGCTGCCCACACCCTCAGGTCCTTCCACACATGCACCTGCCGTAGCTCTCCTGTGTGTGGCCGTGGTGCCCCACGTTGGGAGGCATAGCTTGAACACTGCCCATCCAGGTTTCTCCAGCCCGTACTCCCCACTTTCAAGAGAATTACCCTCCCTGTGAGGGGGAAGATCTGCAGGCCTCTATTTGCCTTTATATTGGCTCTGACCTAAGTACCCTCAGAGCTGTAAGTCCCCTCAGATGTCACCTTGCAGTTCTGAAGGCCACTCACACCCTGGTGCTGCGACTCCTGCAGTCCACAGACGGAAGGCACCAAACCGCACTTCTGTACCCCGACGTCTGGGTTTTCTCATGCGCTTACCTACTGCCACTCTTTCTCTTTTTTTTTTCAAGTTTTTTTTTTTTTTTTTGAGAGAACACAGAGAGGGAGAAGCAGACTCCCCACCCAGCAGAGAGCCTGATGCGGGACTCAATCTGAGGACCCTGAGATCATGACCTGAACCAAGACAGACACTCAACCAACTGAGCCACCCAGGCGTCCCTCAGTCGGAACTCCTATCAGCAACCTTCCTAGACCCTAACTGGTCATTCCTCTGGTCATTTCCCTGTTTAGGGATCTTGGCATTGCAGAAAAGCCCCTTCACGATCTGCCCCCCACCCAGCCCACCGCTCCCCTCGCTTTTCCCCACTCCTTGCCTCATTTAAGAACCGCCACCATGCCTGTGCCTACTCGGGCTGACTCGGCTCAAGTGGCATTACCTCTTTTTGGGAAATCTTTACCAACCTCCCTGGGCTAGTCATTTTTTCCCCCTCTTTTAAAAGGTTTTATTAAACTATACTTTTATGGTCATGGATGTGTACTAGGAAAAAGAAAAACTTACCAGGTAGGTGCTTGATTAGCACTGTAGCAGTTTTTAAAATTGGACATTTGGGGCATCTGGGTGGCTCAGTCGTTAAGCGTCTGCCTTTGGCTCAGGTCACGATCCCAGGGTCCTGGGATTGAGCCCTGTGTTGGGCTCCCTGCTCCTCGGGGAGCCTGCTTCTCCCTCTCCTACTCCCCCTGCTTGTGTTCCATCCCTCTCTCACTGCATCTCTCTCTGTCAAATAAATAAAACCTTTAAAAAATAAAATAAAATTGGACGTTAAATACCAGAGATTCTCTACCTTCTGAAGAGCGTGGGTATTCCAGAGGGAGAACGTCAGCCTCGTGTCCTCTCTGTGCCCCAGAATCCCCTCCAGGACGCCACATTACATCTAGCTATGCCTCCTCGGGCTCCCCTTGCTGGGGCCATTTTCTCAGACTTCCCTTGCTTAGGAGGACCTTGACAATGTCGAGCACTGGCGGGGATGTTGTAGGATGCCCTCTATTGGAATTTGTCTCCTTTCCCCCCTCTTGATTAGACTGGGGTGATGGGTTTGCAAGGTAGAGTGCCATTCTCCTCCTGTTACAGCGGGGCTGCCTACCGGCAGCTCGACCTGTGGCTGTTGGTGTTGACCTTGTCCACCTGGCCTGAGTAGAGTGTGTCTGGTTTCTCCACAGTAAATTTGCTTGTTCTTCCCTCTACGCCGTCGCCTTTGGACGGAAGTCACTGTGCACAGCCCACATAGGGGTTGGGGAATTATATGCTCCATTTATTTTTGAGCCAGTCAGCGAAATGAGGGGTCTCTCGTGCTACTTAGGGAGGCCTTGTGGGTGGGAAGGAGGGAATCCAGAGGACTTAGAGGGTCTGTACTCTCAAGATCCCGTGCCACGTGAGCAGGTTTTCAAACAGTGGAGTCTTCACACTCCAAACTAGCTAGAGCCCTTTCTCACAAAACCGACAATGCGGTCTGCAGATTGCTGTATATAACTTCCAAACCTGATTTCCATTCTTTTGTATAGTGAAATAGGCTGTTGCTTTATGATTCCTCACGTGTTCGAAGCCTTAGCTAAGTGTTTGATTTAAACTTGCAGTTAACAAACCTGAATTTCAGCTGCTAACTTCAGCCTATTCATCACGCTTAAAGCACCCATGTGATAGTACATCGAAGTCCCATTAATTCGGACTTAACTAATTGGGACTTTGAAAGCTTAAACGGAGTTGCAGTTACGTTGGCACCGTATATAAAGAAGGAGTATCTTAAATCAACATTTAAAAAGTGAGAGTGGGGTCTTTAAGCTGCATCTGAAATATGCAGCTTCCAAGTTGTCTTAAGCACTTGAATCCCCAGGCCCATTCATTCTGATGATCAGTAGTTCTCTCTCCCATGTAGCCATTTAGACAAGAGTCCACCTAGCACCTACTGTGCGTGGGACTCTCAGGCTCTGGATCCCTTTGTAACGCCTGATTTCATCTTTGTAATTCACACCTTCCATTGGTCCATATCCAGTGATAAAAACGTGTAGGTTACACAGCAGAGTGAACTGCCGCCCAGGCACAGGCGAGGAAGTCATGAAGTGAGCTGCCTCTCTGAAATCTCTCTCCCCTGCCTGCTGAAGGAAAGGTTTCAACTCCTCAGGGTCCTTATTAGAAAGCCCTTGCCATTTTACAGTGTAAATCTACTCCCTTGAACTATGCTAGCAATTAATTTCTATGGCAACGCAAAAGCTCTTTAGAAGTAAAGTTGAACACATAGGCACAGTGCCTACTGGAGGGAAAGCACCCAAGGTAAGAGGTGCTGAAATGTAACCACACACAGGAGTAAATGATGAGTCCTTGAAGACGGAGCACCTCCCTGCACACAGCAGAAGGCATGCCTCCAGCCAGGAGAAGGGTGACTGTGTGCAGAGCACTCCAAGATTTCCGTCTGAACTCTAGTGACTCACCTGCACGTCATGCTTTGAAGCTGGGCTGTTTTGCAAACTTCTACAGTCCTCACCTTGTTCCTCAAAGGTTTTCAGTTTTAAAGGTGATTCCAACAACAGCCCTTCTTTGAATTGCCCCCAATCTGACCACTTGCTGGAGAGAGATCATGTTGGAAACATCTACCACTCAGACTCTGACATAGGGAAGCCACGGTTGTCCAGTGTTAAGGTTCTGAGGGTGGAGGCAGCTGTTAAAAATAAAGGGCATCTTTACTGCGCCGAGATTTTATTAGGAAGTCTTCTCTCACCGATAGCTCTGCAAGAATGTCCAAGGTCACGGGAGGTGTCGAGTCCCATACTCATGACTGACACCATCCCAGGGAAGTGACACCCCAGAGCAGTTTTGCAGATCTGCCCCTTCCCTTCTGTGTCCCTTTCCTTCCTCCATGGTGCAAGCAAGCCTCTGGGTCTTGCCTACCCTCGTGAAAGTGTGGGCTCTCCTGCGCCTGGGGTCCCAGCGCATGCTGACAAAGAGGAGCTGTGGGTGTTCAATGCAGCAAAGCTCACTCTGTGGGGAGTTACTGAATGTTTGAGGAAAATGAGTGCTCGTCTCCTCTCACCTGTGAGTCATTCCAAAGGATGCGATGACCTTGTGTCATGCAAGTCCCCATACCCTAGATAGTCTCCTCCCCTGTTGACCCCAAATCATAGAACCTTAGTCGGGAAGTCCTTATCTATGTTTTTCTGATACAGGAATCATGTATCTTCTCCAACCCGGTCATCTAGCCCCTGCTTGAATGCCTTCATGACAGGGACCTCACGACTCCATTTGTAATTGTAAATGATCGCTTTCGGTAATAGTTTGCTCCTGCCTTTCTCCCCAGCTGGAATGTAGACACTCCGGAGAGGGGGATAGCTCTTCATTTGTTATCTTTAATATTTAAATGAATATTAGGCATGCACAATACACAAAATACTGATACTTCTTTTTTTCCTTTCGCCCAGCAAAGATTTAGTTAGCATCTGCTTATGTGCCAGGCACTGTGCTAGGAGCTCAGAATCCATGAGTTACCAAGACAGAGTCGCCAGCCGTCTCTCAGCTTACATTCTAAAGAGGGACAGCATAAACAACGAAATGAAGAAATCATTTACTTTTAGGCGGTGATACATGCCAGGAAGGAACAAAAAGCCAGGCGGAAGGAGGCCATGCAGGGTGAGGGAGCTGAGAGAGGCAGATAGGGAAAGCATCGCAGGCAGGATACAGGCTCCCGGCTCCCACTGGGTTGCGCCCCTGCCGATTGTTCAGAGCCCGCCGGCCCACGTGGTGGTGATCACTCATCGGGGACACCTGTGCCCACGTGACGAGCTCTGGGCACGCTGGTGGGACCTCCCCTCCTCCTTTCCTGCCACTCTGCGACGGAAGCACTGATGTGTGCTGGGGCGCCCGTGACGCTAATTGAGGGGGAGGCCCCCTGGGGGGCCCAGTGGACCGCGGCCAGCCAGGCCCAGGTCTGCGCTTGCCACTCGCCAGCCTGGAAGACCTGGACCAATTCACTTCATCTCAGCTCCTCAGCGTTCTCATCTAGTGAATGCAAAGAATGAGCTTGCCTCGCTGGGGAGGTGCAAGTGTGAGACGCCCTGGGTCTGACGCGGCTGACACCTTGTGCGGAGTTATGTTGTGGTTACCGCGTAGACCCGGAGACGCCGGCTGCGCATCCCTAGGAGTTACCGAGAATGGCCACAAGTGAGCCCGTTGACTGCTTTCGCAGTTGGCTCTCAACTCAAACTTGCGCTGGCCTTCCATATCGCGCCTGTTTTCCCCACACGGAACACTCGCCAGCAGGTGCTCTCATGCACCTTGACCACCTACGTGACTCACTTCCCCCAGACACCTGCCGCAGCTTCCCCAAGGCCAGGCTCCGGCGCGTGCTGTTCCGCCCCTCCGGGAAGGCCCGATCTGCCCATGCTGATCCAGCCCGGCCCCAAGGCCGGCTGCCACCGAGCTCCTCGGTCCGGCTCGTCCAAGTTCTCGCCTCCCCGCGACCACCACTCCGGGCCCCGTGTGCCCCCTCTGCCCCCTCGGCCCCCCTCGGCCCCTCCGCCATGCTTGCCTCCCTGACGCTGCCCCCCAGCCCCCCCCCTGCAGCCCGCACAGGCTGTGCCCCCGCAGCTGCGCGTCCTTCCGGCACCGGCCGTTCGGCCTCCCACACACCTCACCGCTCCGGGCACGCGGTGGTGTGTGCCGCTCACGGGCGCAAGAGCGCGGAGAAGCCGAGGGTGAGAGTCGAGGAACATCTCCGGGTTGCGCCGCTGCTGACTTTAAAGAGAATGGATTTCTCCGCGCGGTGGGGCTGCAAGACCAGAGGCGGAGGGGTACGGAGTGGACGCGGGGCGGCTGGCGAGTGTCTGCGCTGCTCTGGCAACCCGTTCGGCAGAACGCGCGAGTCTTTGTGGATGAAATAAAGCGATGTCTGGGACTGGCTGGCAAGCACCCCAGCAAACAAAGAAGGAAGAGTGGGAGCAAGGGAAAAGAAGAAAGAAGGGAGTAAGAGAATCTTGGAATTGTCCGTGATGGGAAGAGCACGATAGCAACAAAGCAACAAAAAAGTTGGGAGGGAGCAAAAAGGCGGTGGTGAGCCGGACCTCTGTAGTTTGAAATCGGTAAAAAGAGTCTGCACCCGCAACATAGGGTTGTGATTTCCTTCTTTTTGCTGACCTATTTCGATGTAATTCGTAGGCACGTTTGCTATTTCTCACCTTCTACACACGTTCAAGGTGGGCAAGGGACAAATGACTAAAGCGACGCCATGCGTTTGTCTCCCTATTCTGACATCAACGTTTTACTTGCACACGTTTTGTATTCATCGCAAAGTATTCGTTTGATTCTCATAATAACCTTATGAGACATGTTGGTGTAGATCATATGCATTTGATAAACGAAGAAAACGGGGGTTGGGCTTCCCGGGGGCTCAGTTGGTTAAGCAACTGCCTTTAGCTTAGGTCATGATCCTGGGGTCCCAGGATGGAGTCCCATATAGGGCTCCCAGCTCTGTGGGGAGTCTGCTTCTCCCTCTGACCTTCTCCCCTCTCATGCTCTCCCTCCCTCTCTCTCAAATAAATAAATAAAATCTTAAAAAAAAAAAAACAGGGGTTAAGGGACTTACTTACTTGCACGTAACTGGCAAAGGGACAAATACACCCCAGAAAACAGAACCCACACCCAAGTGTCCCTGCCGGCTGCCTCAGACCAGCCTCTACCCCAGCACACTCTGTCTGTGCCCTGATCCCAGGCACGTCCTGAAAATAGGGGATAGAGCTGCTTTTCTTCTCTTTTCACATCTGCCCTTCCTAGGAGGAGGCCTGTGCCACTGTAAAAATTCATTCAACAAACATTGAAAATGAGTAGGACAGCCCTGTCACTTGGCAGGCTTACAGTGATGAGTCAGATGAAAATAGTGAATAGTGTCGCTGGCCTCCGCTGGACCTTTGGAGAGACCGGGATTTAACATTCTACTGAATAGGAACTTTGCAAGGTTGCAAACTGTGTTTAAGCCTATGTTCTGATTTACTCTTATCCTTGAATTTGAAAAAGACGGACATTCTTGGTTCATAATGCCCAACCAGCTTACTTACTTCAGCCTATCGCCTTTTTTTTTTTTAAGATTTTATTTATTTATTTGAGGGAGAGAGACACAGTGAGAGAGGGAACACAGTAGGGGAAGTGGGAGAGGGAGAAGCAGGCTTCCTGCTGTGCAGGGAGCCTGACGTGGGGCTCGATCCCAGGACCCTGCGATCATGACCTGAGCAGAAGGCAGACACTTAACAACTGAGCCACCCAGGCGCCCCAGCCTATCATCTTGATCTGAGCTGTGTACTTTCACATTTCCATTTTATTTTCTGAACAGGGAACCTCATTGGAGGTGCCCTCTGAATTCCTACTCCTGGCTCCAACATTACATATTTTGGCAGAAATTCTCAAGGATACTTCAGGATTCAGAGATTGTAGCTTGAGAACTTGACATTGAAATTCAGTAAGAGATTTGGAGAAATCTGTCAATACAGCATCTCCACCTGAAGAAAATTCCTTTGGTTTCTGTGGAGGAGTTGAAATTACAACTCACATTTATTGAAAGTCGACTCTATGCCAAGCATTATTCACATGCCTTTATCTGCTCCCTCCTCACAGGCTTGCACAGGGAGGTGAGTTCCCAGGGTGGAGCCTTGGAGGATCGATGAACCTACCGTGATCTATACCAGGCCAGGGGTCACCCCTTTGGATTTTGTGTGTGAGCACCCATCGGGGATCAGAAATCGGCACTCTGACCCAGCCTTTGCCTTTGTCTGCCTGTCCGACATCTGCCTCCCTATTTGGTACATTTCGCTTGTCGCCATCTGACATCGACGGCGCTAGGCAGCAAGAGGAAGGCTGAACCAGCAGCCTGGCGGGCCAGGCCCTGAGTTGCATCAGCCCCTCCCGGGGCGGTTCCTGCCACTGGAAAGAATGTCTGATCTGTCCCAGCTGCTTGACGATGAGAACTATACTCAAGGCATGATTGCTTTCACGTACTCTCATAGATGGGTTTCCTGTCGTCAAGAAGTAAATGTGAAAAAGGGCTTCCTAGAAACATCATGTATCATTGGCAAAAATGCCTGTTTTCCAAAAGTGCGACCGGCCAGGCCCCCATCCTGCAGGTCAGATGACACTGGGCACAGGGCCCGCGGGAGCAAGGAGCAGGACCAAGTCTTTCCCCATCAAGGTTCAAGGTTATTCCACCAGAGCCGGCGGAAGCTCTCTGTAGCCCACATGTGTGTAGGCTCCATGTCGTCAGCATCAGTTCCTGCCTTGGTCAAGGCCTTGCCCGGGGTTTACAGATACACCGGGTAGAGGGGGGCGGGGAGAGCCGGGAAGGACTGACACAGCTCAATGTATGTAAAACCCCAAGAAGAAAACAAACAGGCAAACGAAACCCCAAGATCATGAGAGAATCCTCAGCCAGTGTTTCTGGCCTGCCGGCCCCCCTACCTGTCCTGTCTCCGTTTTGTGTCCATCCCTCATTTCCTTCACTTTGGTCCTTGCTTTCTTTGATGTTTCTTTTTTGCTTCCCCAGCCTCAAAACGATACTGCTTTGAACCACACCTTCTTCGTACCTTGGATCTCTTTCCCACAGCTCTTTTCTGATGCATTTTGCCCGGGTTTTCAAGGTGTCCGTGGCTGAACTTCAAGGGTCTGACTGTGTACTTTCCCCCTGGGGGGACATGGGAGGCCCTGGTTCCTTCATTTCCATCCTTCTCTCCTCTCTTTCATATCCGATCCCCCCACACCAGCCCTGTGGGGCCGCTCACTTTACTCTGGCAGGCCTGCGGGAGGGGGACCAGATGGGACATAAACCATGCTTACTCATCAAAGCAGGTTTCTTCAGACTTTTAAGATTGTGTACCCCCTCAGTATAGAATTAGGAGCACTCACCCCTCAATATATATACATAAATCTATAAATTACATATATGACTCAACTAATATAGAGATTCATTATAAGACAAAATGTGAAAATAGAAGAAAAAGATTAAATAAACACTGAAATGGTTTTAGTTTATTAAAAGTATTTAAAAAAATTTTCCTCACCAATGTATTTATTTTTTAATTTAATTTTTTAAAGTTCTCTCTATGCCCAAGGTGGCTCGAATCACAACCCCAAGATTAAGAGTCACAGGCTCTACAGCCTGAGCCAAAGTATTTACTAATAAGTTTTAGAGAAAGCCATCTGATTGGATATACATCATTCTTTTTTAATAAATCCTAGTTTTGTATTCGTGATACAGTATCTAGAAGAACTGGTTCTAGAATTTCCTTTGTGTTGGTGCTTGGCTGTCACATGTCTCTAAGGCCAGTTTATCCCCATCCTCACTTCCACGTCCATCCACCAATTATACACTTTGTTGTTTCCGTTCAGCTAACAGGAACTTCCATCTCCTCTGATGTCCTTCTATGTTTGCATGCTGATTAAAAGCCCTTGCAATTTTACATGTTGGACAAATGGTTTCAAAACACTGTACAGGAGATTTCCCTGTGATTAGAAAATTCTGTTTCAACCTAAAGGGTGCACACGGGAGAGTTTTGATGGGCCGCAACTACAAATCTAATCTTTTTGATGACAAAAGTGCCGTAACGGGAAGACATTTCAAACATCTCATTTTCAAAACACTATCCTAATAGCATATGTTTTCTCTGGGGGGAAATTAAAAAAAAAAAAAAGAATTGTGTTTCCTCTTATTGTTAAAACATCTTTTTCTTGAGGTGACAGACTTGTTGGCCTTTTGAAAATAAACACTGGTGGCCTGAGCCTGCCAGATGGTGAGGCCCTCCCCGCTTTCCTGACCGGTTGGTTGACGAGGGCTCTTCTGGGAGGAGCGGAGGTCTCGGCTGCCCCTTTGTGTCTACTTGTGCATTCAGTACTCATCTTGTCCATCTGTAGTTTCTTTGCAGCAATCTTTTTAATGCCACCTATCAGTTTTTTCCAGGTTCAGCGTACTTAACTTTAAAAAATAAAATCCTTTAGCCCCCTTAACCAGACACACATACACACTGCAGTACGTTACAACATATTGAAAATGAATGGAGATGTGAGGGTTCCCCCGACACCCTTCTTTGAGGATCACCTCTTTGTAACGGCTTTTCTCATCTACCACGTGACATGTGACTTTGACATGCAGCGTGGATGACGGTGCCAGTATTTTAACTATGTTAAGGTTTTTTAGTTTTAAGGAAAAAGTGAATAGAACGCTAGAATTTTCCCCACTATTCAGAGACTGACGAGGGTGCTCCTGCCCCGGGACTGTGGGGGAGCCGGAGCACCGGCTGGCCATGTGTGCTTACTTCACTAACCCCCCAGCACCACAGTGGTTAAACTGTCCCCTCTCACCCAGCCAGGGGTGGTGACAACAAAGGCTCAGGGTGGACATCCCAAATCGGACATTTGACCACGTCGTTCGCTGGAACACTGCAGGTTTCTCGTGACCGACTGAATAGAATTTAGATTCCTGTCTGCCTTACGACTTACAGGTCCTGCCACCCACTGCCCCCACCTGCTTCTGAGGCTTCACCCCACCCACCTGCTCCCCCTGGACCTTGTCCCCGTTCTTCCGTTTGTTCCTGCCGTTCCCCAAAGCCCTGCTCCCTGGACCTCTTCTCTGCCAAAGTGAGTTCAAGGGCTCACTGCCTCCCGCGACCTTTCCTGATGGCCCATGTCCCTCGTCCCTGTTTCCGCAGCACGTTAACCAACACTCCATGAAGGTGTCCGTGCAGACCTCAAACAGGGCTCATGTGCCTCCTTCTTCTCTGTACTCCCCTTACTGAGCTGAGCAGCGTGGTCTGGCAGGTATGTCTGTAAAATGGACTTCAGTTTTGGATGAAAGTGACATCTGTCCTGCACCTGCTCTCCTGCACCTGCTCTCCAATCTCTTCGGGCACCTGTCGTGGTGGTAATGATGTTTAAGTTGCCTGCAGGGGTGAGGTGGCTCACGGTGGCTGCTCGGGGTCACTCCCCTTCCCTCTGTTACTGTCCTTCTCTTTTTGGGGGAGGAGGAGGACGAGGTGCGGGGCTCCATCCTCACGGAATTGCCACCCACGGGATGACAGCCCTGACCCAACACTTGTGACTCCTGAGTAGTCTGGAGGAAGGCAGCAAGTGGAGGAACCCGTTAGCTTTTTCTGCCAAATGGAGCAGGCGGACATCAGAATCCCGGTGGGGAGACCCTGTGCGTGCGGAATGCTCTCGGGGGAGCCCTGGTTCGCTGTGTCGCCTTCTCACGCCCTCTGGTGGCTGGAGGAAGTGCCCAGTCTCACTTGCAACCCAGTGTGTGCAGCCCCCTGGCCGGTACAGGATCTCCTGAGCTGCAAACATCTTACGTGTGGAAGCGGGTGGGCATTTCCCCACCCGTGTGGTATGGAGAGCTCACATAGCTTGAATAAACTGCAAAAGCAAGGTGTGCAAACACTGCCGACCTTCCCCGTGGGCATTTCTCCGTGAAGAGTAACTAAGACGGCAATCCGGCTTGCTCACTGCGCCTGAGTTTAGCGTCTATGCTATAGGGCTCTTTGAATGTCAATGTTATTGAGGTTTTCATAATTATGTACCTTCAAAAGATGTTCAATGTAATTCTGATCATACTCCTCTAAAAATGCCTCAGATTAAAAGCTTTGGCTGGCTCTTTAGACCGCGGGCCTGCAATTATAGAAAATGAACTGCATTTTAGCTTTCCATTGAAATTAGTAACGACGGTTCCCCAGTTGACTCTGTGAATAGTTAATGGAACAAACAGGATACTTCAGTACAATATGGGTTGGAAAGCCATTTGAGCGAGATTCTGGGCTTCAAATGGGAAAATAATTCATACAATGCAAGCCTTTCTCATGTACACTATGTAGGAGGTGTTTCTCTGAAATAAACACTGAACTATTTAGCGAATGATTAACTGTACCTCGGTCTGCATGTTACTCTGATGAAAACGGAATTCAGGTAAATCATCTAGCACGTGGTACTGAGGAAGGCCAGAGATCTCGTTTGACAAGGAAGATGCACATTCAGCCGGCTGGGTTGCGTGTCCCTTACGGACACTAAGCTGGGAAGGGGGAGGGGAAAAAGTGGGGTCCGGCCTACTGACCCAGAGCAAAGCAAACCCTGCAAGGTGAGTATTATCATTCCCATTTTATGACTGTAGAATTAAGCAAAGTAACTTGCCCAGCGGACCTCCCCCACCACCCGCCGCCGCCAGGCAGCCCCTCCCTGTTGGAGGCACCTGGAGGGAGATAGAGTCTCAGGATCGGAGTGTCTCCCTCCTTCCCCCATCAGCTCCCACTTCCCACCCCTGCTCTTATCTCCGTGTCTGGTCCTGTATAGCTGGGAAGGGACTTGAGGGACACTGCGGCTCAGACACTTAATTTTGACTCCTTCCCACCAAATTCAAATTGCCTGCTTTTGAGGGGAGGGGAGGAGGGAGTGGGCACAGATCTCATCTTTATAAGGTGTAGGCATTGGGAGAAATTTCAAAATTCAGTTAGTCAGGGCACTGGTGGTTGAAAGAAAACTAAGAAGGAGAAAGATGAAAAGAGTTTAAATAATGTTAAGGAAGACGCATCAGAGAAGACTCTTCTCAGCCTCTCCTCACTCAGGAATTTCACTGTGGAAGGCACAACTGTGTCTCCTTGCGACGTGACATATGCGTGTGTTCACACTCACTCCTTATTTCATTCACCCATGAAACACTAGGAAGAGAGTGAGTGGCGTAGGAACATTGCACCTAGAACCCCAGTAGAAGATTCTGGAAAAATTAGTGAGAGATGGTTATGGACATCCCACGTAGTGGGCATTAGGTTCGGGGCAAACGCTTTAGTAAGAACTCCGCTTGTTTGAACTGGGGATGAAATGGCCTCCACGCCCAATCTCCATGGCAAATGTGATTTTAAAAAACCAAAGATTTCTGAGATGTGGAATAAATGTCATTACCCTCAGAGCTGTTAAGATGTGACATTAACTACTTTTTGGTGCTTCAGCGTCCACCAAGAAGAGACTGCAACATCATGAGACAGAGCTCTGTCTTTGGGGTAACCCCACGTGACTTATTACCCCAAAATGGCACAAAGCTATGAGGGGGAGCTCATAGGTTAGATGAACGAGTATCGGGACAAGAAAAAGATCCCAACAAACTGATAGGGAAAGGATAAGCTTTTAAGAGGCAAAGGGCCTCATTTCAATTCAAATGAAGACAAGATGAAGGTAGAGTCAGAAATTCTAGACGGCCACAAGTCCCATATGAATTAATGTGTCACTTGCTGCTTGTGCAGTTTTCAACTCTATTAACCCAGTTGGAGCGGAGTCTACAGAAAGGGAAGGAGTGGCCCCTGTGGTCCTTGGTTCCAGGCACATGGCTTCTAGCTCTTGTGGGATCTGGACTGTGTCCAGCAGGGAGCTCTGAGCACCTTGTCACCTGAGGTAAGATTGAGGAAACCGTAGATGTTCACCCTGGAATAACCCAGGTCACACACATGCCGTCTTCATAAATTTGCAGGGCTGCGGTCTGGAAGCGAGCGGATGTCGTCTACACCTCTCCGGAAGGCTGAGCTGGTGTTAGTGTCGGCAATCCCAGGGAGGCAGACTGGGACTCAGGGTGAGGGGAATGCCTCACAATTCCAGGCGTATAGCCAGATCTCTGGAAAGTTTCCTGTGGGGACCAGGTGGATGTGGGGAAGGGTCCTCCACCAGGGGAAAAGCTGGATGAGGTGGCCTCTGAGGACTCTTCCAACTCTGAGGTTCTGGCTGGTGCCACTGAGACTGACGGGGAGTTGTCAGGGACTGCGCCTCATCCTCCAAGCTCCTTGGGTAGCATCTGGGGCTTGCAGAGGGGTTTCTGGTGGTGAGTATTTGAGGAAAGTGTGTTGGAGCGCCGGTAGTGCTTGAGGTCATATCAACAAAGGTAAAGGCTTCTCCTCCCGCCTCCCATTCTTTTAAGAAGGAGGGTAGCATTGACTGAGAAAAGCATGTATAGGACTGAGTTAGCTGTTGTAGGGCCCTTCTTGGCAGTCACTCCAAGCACTATTACTGGGGACTGTTTTAGGGGCGAGAGAATAGCTCTATTCTATGGAACATGGTGCTGTACTGACTTTCCCTACAGTGTGGTCCCTCTGTACTTTCTGGGCTGGAGTTGCCTTTAGTAGTGGAACTTGGCTAATAGTAGGGAACCTTGGGCCGGGAGTTATGCTCCCCGGGGAGGGAAGGCGGGCAGAATGGGAAGGACTGGGGAGTTGGGGATCACTAAGGCATCCTAGTAGGAGGAAAAAAACCAACCACCAGTTTAGAGGTGAGTGACTTCCCAGAGCTGGACAGAGTCAGGACCAGGATCCTGTCTCCTGATCTCAAGTCCAATGTTGTCCCCACGTCCTCACTGAGCCCACCACACAGGCTGACAGATATGAAATGGGGTGGTGAGGCCTAGGGGAAGGGCAATCCCAATTAAGATGATTGAAAAATATTAACAATAAGGGGAAGGAAGCCAAGTGCACTTCCTTCCTTAGTGGGGAGGCTTCTCCTCCAGCCCAGAGCCCTGGTGCTGACTCCTGCAGGGCTGGGAGCCTTGCTGGGCTTTCAGAGGGACAGCCACCATTCTAGTCATTCATACTGCTGTCCCCGCCCAGTAAGGCTGGTTACCTGGCCTCCTTTCCCTGCACTGGGCTTGCTCCCGTGGTGTAAGCACTGCTGCTGTTCAGGAGGGAACAGGAGCATAGCAGCAGCGGGGCTGGGCAGGGGGTGGAGCTGGAGAAAGGGATCTGGAGCCAGACGTGACCCTTGGCAGACATTTCCTACACTCGGCCTCAGTTTCCTTGCCCAGTAAAGGCACCTGTTTGACAGGTCTCATGTAAGAATCCCATGAGCCAAACAGTGCTCTTGAAGCGTTTCGTGGACCAAGGCATAAAGGGATTTCCTCCTGGTAGAGGGTCACCTGCTTGGGCTCCTGACAAAGGTCAGCAAGCAACACCCACGAGCACTCTGGGGATGCTGGGTTGTCCTGGGAAGTCTGCCTGGCTGTCTCCCCACAGCCACGCCTCCCCCCCTGGCCTGGGGCCCTGGGGAGCCCGCAGCCTGTGTCAGCACGTGTGAACAAAGAGTCTCTTGTGACAGCCTGCAAATTATCCTCCCTTCTGAGCCAGCACGTCTTCTGTTACTAGCTGAAACAGACACCGGAGAATACCGCCTTCGAGCGCGCCAGGAACACGCCTCCGTGCGCGCACCGCGCTGAGCCACACCTTGGTTTAGAAGCAAACCAAGATGTTACTTCACAGCCTCCTACCTAGAGTCAGTCACCCCAGTGGCATTCCGCCCAGGGTGACTGATTTCTGACTCACGCGTGGAGCTCGACTTGTCAGTGGGGTGCTGGTACCCGGCCCCTGGCAGGGACACAGCCAGGGGCAGCCCTGATGGAGAGGGTCTGCCGCAGCCCCTGGTGGAAATACTCCCACTGTGGTCAATTGCAGGCCATCAGCGTGGTGTCGCCGAATGCAGAGTGGGCTGCTGGGGGCCAGTAGGACCCAGCTCCAGCTCAACACTGCTTGAGATTAATAGGAGGTCCAGAATGGTTTCTCGAGCAAGGTGCTCTCCAAGGAACCACGCAGCTCTGGCACGCTCTCCTTCTCTGATTTTAAAGCATCTTAAGGGTGGTGATTCAGCTCAGTGGTGGGCAGGAAAATGGTCCCAAAGACCAGAGGAAGTTCTGAGCAACGTGTGTCTTGCTGGTACCTGGATGGATGAGCGGACAGGCGGTCCATGTGCATTTCACTGTACTCATTTCACCTGACAGTGGATGTTTTCCGAAACTTTAGAGAGTAGATACTGGAAGAGGGCTTCTGGGACCCCGTCTGCATTTTCTTGGCCCTGGGGTTGGCTCCATGGCTCGACAGAAAAATGCCAAACTGCTTTGCTTTCGCCATTGACTGGAGAGCGTGCCCCTCCCCGAGCGGGGGGTTTCAGGGCAGTGAGCAAAGAAGGTGCCAGATGCCAGCTCAGCCCAGGGAGTCCATCAGCTCTCAGTGTCAGTGAAGTTAGGGCTTTCAGCCAGACCATGTCCCCAACCCCTAATCCAACCTCTTAAACATATTTCAAGTTAGAAAGGGGGTTGACAATGGAGCATGACTTTTTTCTAACCTTAAAAAAAATGTAAACATAACGTTGATAAATAAAAACACCCAGACCAGAGGTGTACGACTTGCTGGATTTCACGCAGGCCACACCTGAAGGCACTGCAACTGATCTTTCTCTTGTTTTCACAGATGCTGAGCTCACGAGTTCGTGAGCTTTCCACACACCTATGCCCCTTTTCTTCCTGAGTGCACAAATTTCTGAACCAGTTGGGTTCTGCTCCCTGGAACTTGCCATCATGGACATGCCAGGCCTGACCGGGCTAAGATGGGAATTTCTCACTCTGGGTTGGATATGACAGAGCATTGCTGTTGGAATTCAAGGTGGCCAGGTGTTCTTCCAGATTGACACAGAGCTTTTTCCAGACTGGAAGGCCCCCTGAGACATGGTGATCTTGTGCTAGAACCAGGAAAAGGTGGAGCACATGGGGCAGATGACAGCTCCCACCTTCCAGCATCGCAGAGAGGGATCTAGTGAACTGGGCCTGGAGAGAAAGCTCATTTCTCCCCAGCACCACTGTCACCGCAGGGAGACGCAACCCACCCATGGAGGACAAGACTGGCACTGTCACCCTGGAGCCGGCAGGGGTACAGGCCACCCACAGACACATGCCGCCATGGGTTATCGGGGGCCAGTGTTCACAAAACGCTTCTTTGAGGAGACTGCATAGGTCAGGAGGACTCAGTGGGGTAGAGTAAATGGCAGGAGACAGTCCAGAGAGAGTGTGGAAAAGCCCAGGGAAGGGACCACCTGGGCATGTTCTAGGGACAAAAGGATTTCAGGAAGAGATGGGGAGAACTGAAGGAGTGAGTGTGGCTACCCTGTCCTGGGGGAGCAGAGGGCTGGGACCACGGAAGGGAGGCCCTTGCCCAAAACCAGGTTGAGCTTTATCCCAGGGCCAAGGGAAAGCCCTCGGAGGCAGGTAGGCAAAGAGCATGATATGATCTGCTTGTGTCCCAAACAGATCATTTTTGGCTATCTTGCTCTTAGTACCACAAGGTCCGCTGCTCCCTGACAGCTCTTAATGAAGATGGCCCAGGGCCCCAGCAGGGCAGCGCTCACCAGACTTCGGAGGTAAAGGTTGGCTGGGGGGCCCCACAGCATTGCATGTGTAATCCACCCACAAACCTACTCTATACAAACTAAGATCAGCAGGCTTTGCCCAGTTTTTGGCATACATTCCAGCTGAGAAGACATGTGGATGCTTCCATTATCTCTTGAAAACCTTAAAGGATTCCATTTTCCTCTAAAAAGACTAGGGTTAAAAAAAAATGTTCTTGTAAATTTTGGAAACGTGCCCATTCTGCCCGTCGCTTTTTTTCTAAACCCATCTTTCCATTTTTAAAGCTTCTATAGCATTTAACAGACACAAAATAACACATATAAGATTGAGGCTTCATAATAAAATGAACACCGTGAACCCACAGCTGGGCCTAAGAACAAGAATGTCATCAAGGTCACCAAAACGGTCACCAATTGTCATCAAGATCCAAGAACAAGAATGTCCCTCTCCTAAATTTTCTCTGTATTAGCTTCTTGATTTTTTTATATAGTTTTATAACATGAAGTTTAATTTTGAATGATTTGAACTTCATAAAATATCATACTCTATGTTGGCTTTTCTGAGACTTTTTTGATTCAATATTTCTTCTAAGATTCATCCTTACTTTTGCATGTGGCGGACCGACATCATTTTCACCATGCCACAATATTCCATTGGGAGGACAACCTACAGTGTGGCCAAAGCTTGGTAACTGGGAGCTGATGCAAGTCACAGACGTGTCCCGACATCCCACGCCATTTCCTCTGAAAGCCCTCCACCTCCACCCTCTGCCCACCATGATTGCTTCCTCCTCTGTAGTCTGGATGGAATGCTTATGATAAATGCAATTAATCCAACACACACTGATCAGCCATTGCTGGGGTCCCCACGGGAAACAAGACTGTATGTTTTATGTATACATCATGATTCCCCCATGATGGACACATTTCAATTGTTACTAGTTTTTGTCTATTCCAAACAGTGCTACTGTGAGCATTCTCCCAGATGCTCCTTGGCACTGTGGTACTAGAGCAAGAGTGACCTTAGAGCATGAACTTAGGAAAAAACTTGCTGAATCTCCAAATTGTTTGCTGAGTGGCTGTACCATTCTTATTTGCCACCTACTTCTCCTCTGAAAGATGTTTGTTCATGACTTTCGCCCATTTTATTGTTGGCTGATATGACTATTTCTTATTGATTTTTTATTGTTCTCTAATCCTTTATTGATTATGTATATTCTAAAAAATAATTCTCAGAGTGTGAATAAACTATTTCTGAATAATGTAGATTTACAAAGTTGCAAAGACAGTATAGGGAATTACCATCTACTCTTGGCTTGGTTTTCCCTAATGCTCACATCTTGTCACCAAAGGAATTTGTCACAACAAAGAAACCAACATTGGTATATGTTACTACTAACTAAGCTCTAGACTTTCTTTGGATTTCACCAGTTTTCCCAACAATGTCTTTTTGCTGTTTTAGGAGTCAATCCCGGCAGGATAGCACTATGTGTTTCATGGAAATCGTCTTAATTCCTTTTATGTTGTCTTTTGGTAAATGGAGTCCTTAATTTTAAAGTAGTTGCATTTTTCACTTATAATTAGTACTTTGGGGAACTTGTTTAAGAAGTTCTTCCTTGTGCCTATGCCACGAGGATGCTCTCCGTATTTAGGTTTTGCCTTTCACATGACAGCCTTTCCTCCATCAGGACTGAGCTTTGCGCCTGGTGTCAGATGGAAACCAGTTTCATTTTTCACCTGTAATAAAAGCTGCATAATGAGACCTTATATTTAATATGTAAGTCCCTCTGCTTTTTTCTTCTTCAAGAATTGTTTGGTTCTTTAACCTTACATAAAATTTTAGATTCAGCTTTCTAAATTCCTTGAATAAGCCTACTGGGATTTGGATTGCAACTACATTGAGATTATTCAGAGAGAATCAACATCTTCACAATATTGCATTTACAATATCAATATCTGCAATCCATGAACTTCATGTTCTCTGCATTGATTTTGGTCTTTTAAAATAGGTCTCAAGTCTTCCATTCTGTCACCACTGCCAAAGCACCAGCAGCCAAAATGAAGTTCAATTCCTTTGTGACTTCTGACCAATGAAGAACTGTAAAGGGCATTTCAATACCCCTTCCCACATTTGCAGCAAGATTATGTCTCTCCTCTGCCCAAAGATCTGAGACAGAAGTACAGTGTTCAGTCTGTGCCCATCTGAAAGGATGATGACATTCAGGTTGTTGCAGGACACCACAAAGGTCAGCAAATTGGTAACATAGTCCAGGCTCCCAAGAGCTCCATCATCTACACTGAACAGGTGCAGCAGGAGAAGGCTAATGGGATGATGTCCATGCAGCTTTCACCCTTGCAAGGTTGTTAACACTAGACCAAAACTGGACGTCAAGACCCCCCAAAGATCCTTGAACATAAAGTCAAATCTTCACAAGAGGAAATGAAAAGAGCAAATATAAGGAAGAAAAAAATGGAGAAGATTCAGGAATAAAGTAAGTCTCAACTTTCATTAAAAATCCCTAAAAAGAGGGGTGCCTGGATGACTCAGTCGGTTAAGTGCCCAACTCTTTGTTTCGGCTCAGGTCGTGATTGCAGGGTTGTGACATGGGGACCGGAGACTGGCTCCCTGCTCAGAGGGGAGTCTTCTTCCCTCCCCCCCACCGCTTGCACATACTCTCTCTATACAAAATAAATAAATCTTAAATAATCGCTGAAATGAATAAATAAAATAAACATTTCAATGCCCTTTAATTTTTTCTCTAAAAAGAAAAAAATTTGTTTTTGTTAGATTTGCTCCTACATATATGTTGCTTTTGCTGATACTGTAAATAATACATTTTTATATTATATTTTCTAAGTTTATTGCTAATGCATAGAAATCCAATTGGTTTTTAAAATTCTTTAAACTGAGAAAATTCACAAATCATAGAAGCTGTCCTTTTAAAGTGTACAATCTAGTGTGTTCACACAGTTGTGCAACCATCACCACTCTCTAATTCCAGAACATTTTCATGTCCCCAAAAAGAACCTCTGTGCCTATTAACAATCCATCCCCAGTTTTCCTTCCCTAGGTAATAACTAAGTTACTTTTTATCTGTATGGATTTGCCGATCCTGGATACTCTGTATAAACAGAATCATACAATATGGAGTCTCATATGACTGGCTTCTTGTATTTAACATAATATTTTTAAGGTTCACCTTCATTTAGCCTGTATCATTCCTTTTTACAGCTGAATAATATTCCATTGTAGGGATGTCCCATATTTTGTTTATCCATTCGTCAGCTGATGGGCATGTAGATGGTTTCCCCTTTGGCTGTTACGAATAATGCTGTTATGAATCTTCATGTACAGATTTTTGGATGGACGTGTGTGTTCAATTCTTCTAGATGAATACTTAGGAATGAAATTGTCAGGTCATATGGTAACTCCTCATTTAACTTTTAGAGGAACTGTCAAACTCTTTTTCAAAACAGTGGCACCATTTTGCATTCCCACAAGCAACATATGAGGGTTCCAATATCTCCCATGCTTGCCAACATTTGTTATTGTCTGTCTCTTATTATAGCCATTCTAGTGGATGTGAAGAGCTGTCATTGTAGTTTTGATCCACATTACTCTAATGACTAGTGATGTTGAGCACCTTTTCACATGTTTATTGGCCATTTGCATAGCCTTTTCAGAAAAATGTGTATTCATATCCTTTGCCCATTTTTTTAAAGATTTTTTTTTTATTTATTCATTTGACACAGAGAGACAGATTACAAGTAGGCAGAGAGGCAGGCAGAGAGAGAGGAGGAAGCAGGCTCCCTGCCGAGCAGAGAGCCCGATGTGGGCCTCGATCCCAGGACCCTGGGATCATGACCTGAGCCGAAGGCAGCAGCTTTAACCCACTGAGCCACCCAGGCGCCCTCCTTTGCCCATTTTTAAATTGAGTTATATGTCTTTTTTTTTTTAAGATTTTATTTATTTATTTGACAGAGTGAGAGAGATGAGAGATTACAAGTAGACAGAGAGGCAGGCAGAGGTAAAGGGGGAAGCAGGTTTCCCACTGAGCAGAAAGCCTGATGTGGGGCTCTAACGACCCAGAACCCTGAGACCATGACCTGAGCCGAAGGCAGAGGCTTAACCCACTGAGCCACCCAGGTGCCCCATATGTCTTTTTATTGTTGAGTTGTGAGAGTTCTTTATATATTCTGAATATAAGTCCCTGAAGAGATGTACAATTTGCAAATATCTGTCTTCTATTCTATGGGTTGTCTTTTTACTTTTTTGATAGCGAAGCCCAGAAGTTTCTAATCATGATGTAGTTCGATTTATGTTTTCTTTTTCTTTTATCACCATACTTTTTAACAGTGGCAGACCAGATGCGTCTCCCTCAAAATCAGGAAGAAGACAAGGGTGTGTTTTTGATTTAAGGGCCTCCTCTCTCAGTGAATCAATCATATTGCTCCCCCTCCACTGACCATAGTCATTGCTTCAGGAAAGGACATATGACCCAATCCGGGTCCACCAGCCTTCTTCAATGGGATCTGTCCAACTGAAGCTGGGACAGAATAACCCATTCTCTCCCCTCTGATTAGAAAAATACAAAAATTCACCCAGAAATAACAACCTCAGAGCCCCTGCAGAGTGAAGAAGCCTATTTGTGGGAACAGCAAAATATACCGCTTCTTCTTTCTTCCCTGACCTCCTGAAAATTCAGTTTCCATGTTGGGAAAATTGGAATAATTCCTACCTCATGGGTTGCTACAAATATTAAATAAAATAATGATTACAAAATGTTTTGTCACAAAGACTCACTAACTACTTCCTGTCAATTTTGTCATTATTAATGTTACAGATAAGATTATCTGCACTTGCAGCTTGGCCTCCTTTCTCTCTCCTGGTATTTTCACCCCTCCTCCCACTGTGACCCCCATCCTCACCCATGAAGATTGTAGAAGGATTGATTTCCCCTCTAATACAGCGTATGTTAGTATAGCATAGGTTTCATTTGCACTGATAATTCCCACCTGCTAAGGATGTGTTTCCAGAATGTCAATTCCAGCTTGTATGTTTTAAAAATATTCTTTATTAAATTGTGATAAAACTATACACAAAATTTACCATCTTGTCCATTTTTAAGTGCAACATTTCCACCAGCGGTGAATATATTCACGTGGTTGTGCACCATCACCACCATCCAGAACTTTTTCATCTTGCCAAACTGAAACTGTGTCTCCATTAAACAATACCTCCCCGCACCCCCCTCCAGCCCCAGCCCCTGGCCACCACCATTCTGCTTTTTGTCTCTGTGAATCGGACTACTGTAGGTACCTCATGTAAGTGGAATCACACAGCATTTGTCTTTGGGTGATTGGCTCATTTCACTTAGCGTAATGTCCTCAAGGTTCATCCATGTTGTAGAACATGTCAGAACTTTGCTCCGTTTTAAGGCTGAATAACGTTCCATTGTATGGATAGGCCACACTTTGCTTGCCCATTCACCTGTGGACACTTGGGTTGTTTTTACCTCTTGGCTATTGTGAGTAAGGCTGCTATGAAGTGGGTCTACAAATATCTCTTTGTGACTCTGCTTTCAATTCTTTTGAGCATATACCCAGCATCTCATATGACTTTTAAGAAAGAAAGAAGCTCTAAAGGTTCAGCACAAGTCCTCTCTGGTATTATTACCCCATTTATCATCACCAGCAAAGACTCCGTGGCTCCAGGAAGATGACTGCTTGCGCAACGTGTCCCACACAGGTGGTGAGAGAGGATGGATCTGCAGCGTGGCCCATTGGCTCCAACGCCAATGTTCTTCCCACTGTGATGTGCCAGCTCCCTCCCCAAACAGAAAGTTATTGGGGATAATCGATGGGTTCCCCCAAAATGATGTGCTACAACATAAATCCGTAAGACCTAACACTTTCTAATGCATGAAGGCTAAACAGAAAACATAGTGAATGAGGAAATTCCATTCACAGAAGCTTGAAAAACATGTTTGGAAATTAACTTGCTTCTGTAAATTTCAGGATCTGTTGAAGAAAATTTTAAAATCTTGTAGGAGAAATAAAGGGAGAATTGAAATTTGGGGTTTGTTTCAGGCTAGGAAGATTCAGAATGATCAAGATTGAAAAGCTCCTGCAGTTCGTTTTAGATAGAGCTCAAAAATGAATTAAAATGTTCACAACAATTATATTAAAAATCTACCTGGACAAATAAATTGACCAGAGTATTGCACTGGGGGAGAAAAATAAAGTGACTCAGGAGAATTCACTTCCCAGATAATTATAAAATATATTATCAAATGACAATCAACAGGGCTGTATGACATTGGCTTAAGAACAGGAAAAAATAGCCAATAAAATAAAGCATAGATTCCAGATCTATGCCTAAACTTCATGAGCGCTATTCCCAGGATTAACCTGGAATAAGAAAAAAATGGGAAAGGGGCACCTGGATGGTTCAGTCAGTTGTCTGCCTTCAGCTCAGGTCATGGTTCCAGGGTCCTGGGATTGAGCCCACATCTGGCTCCCTGTTCTGCAGAGAATCTGCTTCTCTCTCTCCCTCTGCCCCCCCCACTTGTGCTCTCTCTCCCTCTCGCTCTCTCTCCAATAAATAAAAATTTTTAAAAATCTTTAAAAAAATAGAAAACTGGGAAAGGAAGTAACTTTTAATAAATGTCATTGAAGAAACTCAGTGACAATAATATCTGATATGTAATGAGTATTAACTCTGTGCCAGGGGTTATTCTAAATGCAAGACCTTATTTAACAACTTCTCGAGGCATGCTCTATTATTATCCCAATTGCATGGATGAAGAAACTGAGTTACTGAGAGCCTGTATAAACTTGGCCACAACCACAGAGCAGCTTAACTGGCAGAACCTGGTCAGTCTCAGGTCAGCCCTCCTGACCCCCTGTTGCTGCTCCTCTCACATTACAAAGTCAGAGCTTTGACCTAACTGCTCAAATAGTTATGCTTTAAAAGCCCTGCTTGGAAAGAAAAGAGAAGAAAAGAAAACTTTAAAAAATATTTAAATATCTATCTCAAATGCAGAGGAAAGTCAATACACTGACACTAAAGAAAAATATTGTGACAAATGGATTTTTAAATATAAATATAAAAATATAATTTGACCGCAAAGAAAAAATTTGAAATTTGATAAGAGGTCATGAAAAAGCAATGCTCCACCACCAGGATGGCTAAAATCAGAAGACTGACAATAACAAGTGTTGGTGAGGAGAGGAAGTAACAGGAAACTCCCACACAGTGTTCAGGAAGAGTATAAATCTGCTCAGCCACTTGGAAAAATTGTTTGGTCTGAACTACTAAGCTACCCATGCATGTAGAATATGACCGAGCACAAAATGAGTGCATAGATCCTTCATAAGATGTGTACAAGACACAGCATGTTTCCTTGCAGTGGCCAAGAATATTTTTAACAGCTTTAATCACAATAACCCAAAACTGGGAACAACCCAAGTGTCCATCAACAGAGGAATGGTTCAATGAACCGTGATATATTCATACGATGAAATCCTACTCAGCAAGAGAAAGGAAGGAATCATAGACATATGCAGCAACGTGGAAGAATCTTCAGAGGCTTGGTTGAGTGAAAGAAGTAAGACTCTGAAAAGTAAGTACTTGGTGATTGCATTTGTATGACACACGAGAACAGGCAAAGCAATTGAGGATTAAAAAAAAAAAATCTGGGGCACCTGGGTGGCTCAGTCGGTTAAGTGGCTGCCTTCAGTTCAGGTCATGATCCCGGAGTCCTGGGATCAATATGTCGTTGGGCTCCCTAATCAGTGAGGAGCCTGCTTCTCCCTCTCTCTCTGCTGCTTCCCCTGTCTATGTGCTTGCTCTTGCTCTCCCTTTCTGTCAAATAAATAAAGAAAATCTTGAAAAAAAAATCTAAGGTGAGAAATCTTTGGGGAGTGGGTATTTGACTGGTAGGACCTCCAAAGGAACTTTCTAGGGTACTGGAAATGCTCTGTCTTGCTCTGGATTATGGTTACACAAACTTACATTTCACTGAGCTGAACACTTAAAATCTGTGGCATGTATGTAAGTTTTAGAGCTCTATAAAAAATAAAACCAGTAAACCAACAAAAACGTTAAGCAAAGTATGAGTGACAGATTTCTTTTCAACAAATATTTGTAACGTACCTATTGTGTACTGGATGCTGAGGACACCTCACTGACTGAATAGAACATGGTCTAGGAACTCAAATCCTGCAGGGGGCACAGATCAACAAATAAATACAGAACCTCATAAAGCATGATTGAGTCGGGAACAGGTGTCACAGTGCACATAGGACTGTGACATAGGGGAAACACACATAGGGGAAAGTAAGGGAATGTTGCAGGAGAGAAGAGGTTTAAGCTAAGTCTTAAAAGATGAATAGAACCATCGGGTGCCTGAGTGGCTCAGTCCCTTAAGCACTCAGCTCTTAGTTTCAGCTCATGTCATGATCTCAGGGTCATGGGATTGAGCTCCGCATTGGGCTCCACCTTCAGCGCAGTCTGCTTGGGATTCTTTCCCTCTTCCTCTCCTTCCCCTCATCATGCCCTGCATTCTCTCTCAAATAAATAAATAAAAACTTGAAAAAAAAAGATGAGTAGAACCGCAGTGAGATATAACCTCAGACCCATTAGGATGGCTACCATGGAAAACCCAGAAAAGAGCAAGTATTGGTGAGGATGTGAAAACATTGGACTCCTTGCACACTGTTGGTGGGAAAGTAATATGGTGCTTCCCTATGGAAAGCAGGGGGAGGTTCCTCAAGAAATTGAAAATAGAGATGGAATATGATCCAGCTATTCTACTTCTGGGTATATACCGTAAGGAATGGAAAGTGGAGTCTTAAAGAAGTATTTGTACACCCACATCCATAGCACTGTTGTTCGAAATAACTGAGGCAGGAGCAGCACGAATGTCCACAACGAATGGACAAAGGCATGTCGGTCTAGCCATACAATGCAATATTATTCAGTCTTAAAAAGGAAGGAAATCCCAACACAAGCTTCAACATGAATAAGCCTTGAGCTCATCATGCTTGGTGTAGTGACAAACAGTGTATCATGCCCACCGATACGAGGTACCCGGAGTGGTCAAGTTTGTAGAGAAGGAAGGCAGAATGGTGGTCGCCAGGGACTGTGGGGAGAGGGAAAGCGGGGAACAGACACAGAGTTTCAGATTCACAGGATGAAAAGCTCTGGAGGTTGGCTACACAACAACGGGAAAGTGCTTAACACTTGAAATGTACACTTAAAAGTCTTTAAGTTGGTCAACTATATGTTGAATGTATTTCGCTACAGTTGAAAGAAAGGAGTAGAGAATTTCCTGGCAGAAAAAGGCACACGTAAGTTCAGAAACTCGGAAGAACCTGGTATTTTCAGGGAATGGTGACATATTGAGTGTGGTAAATGCAAAGGACACAAGTGACAGATGATCACACGGAAAATGGGAGGGGCTAGGTGGTGAAGGCCTGGACCATCACATAAGCAGTTTGGGCTTGACCGGATCAGCACCATAGAGGGCTCCCAGACAAGAGTGTGGAGCAGAGCACTTCTCCCTTGTGAAATCGCCCACCGCTAACTATGTCTGTCCTCTCCCCAAAGGCTGTAAGCTCTGTGAGGACAGGCGCCTCCCTTATTCCTCTACGACCGGGTCCCCAGGGCAATGTTTGGCATGTACCAGGCATACAAACATAGGTTTGAAGGAACAAATCATGTGTTTTACATTTTAGAAAGTTTTTTGGGGAGGGGTCAGTGAGAGTGAAAAATGGAATGAAGGGCGAAGCTGGAGCAGAGAGAGCAGCTGGGAGACTTTGCAGGAGTCCCGGTTTGGGGAGGACGCAAGAGAGCAATGACAGAGGGAGGAAGGCATACGTCGGAAATAAAGTTGAATGGGCTTGGTGGTGGATTAGATGTGGAGCATGAGGGAGAGGTGGAAAGTGAGGAGGTTTCCACAGGTCCAGACAGTGTCTGGGTGAACCCATGTTTCCTGGACCAGAAGGAACACTCAGGTGTGGAACTAGGATGGACCCTCCTTTGGTCCTCCTTTGTACCCAGAGCCAAACACAGGACCAGACACATGGCAGGTGCTGAATAAATGTTGGGAAGGGAAAGAAAGAAGGAGGCATGAAAGTGCCAGAAGGGAGAGCCTGAGGGGTATGGAATCTTTTCACAGATCCGGAAGTCATTGGCAAACATGGCACGTAGACAAGGTCGCCTGTGCCCAGCACACAGCACTGAGGCCACAGGACAAAGTCCTGGGGATACCCCATCTTCAAGGGCTGGAGGAGGAGGAGGAGGAGGAATCACTGTAAATGTAGACGGGCATGTAGAGAAGAACCAAGGGGCGTTGGGGGGAGGCTGAGGGAGAAAAGAGCTTTGGGGTAGGGGGACAATGGCAGGGACCGCCCTGTTGCAGATGGTGGAAGGCAGTGGATCTGGAGGTCATCAGCGACCACGGCAAAAGTAGATGCTGCTGAGTACTGGGCATGCCTCGGGTTGAAGGGGACAGAAAGGGAGGGGATGGGAGCAGAAAGACACCGGATTCTCGTGGGAAAGCAACAGTCTTGAGAGATAAAAGAGTTAGGGCTATAGGGATGCCTGGGTGGCTCAGTTAGTTGAGCACCTGTCTTTGGCTCAGGTCATGATCTCAGGGTGGTGGGATCGAGTCCCACATCAGCCTCCCTGCTCAGTGGGGAGCCAGCTTCTCCCTCTGCCTGCTGCTCCCCCTGCTTGTGCACATGCTCTCTCTCTCTCTCTCTTTGACAAATAAATAAAAATCTTTAAAAAGAGAGAGAGAGAGAGAGAGCAGTAGCTGAGGGACCAACTGAATAAAAGGGCTAAATGATTGTCCTTCAGGGAATGCATTTTTAGGATTGGGTAGGCGGACGGTGTGTTTAAGTGAGAGCTGGGGGAAGAGCCCATGGAAGAAGGAGAAGTGACAAATGGTTGATGGTGCCATGTTGCAAGGGTGAGGGTGGGGGACAGAGGAGCATGTGTGGCGACAAGAGGGCTCAGCAGATGAGGGGAGAAGGGACCAAGAGAGCTGAAGATGGAGGAACCTTGGAATGTGAGTATGTTGCTTTCGAACAGGACTGAAGAGGTACTGAATCATTCATGGGAGACTCTGGGCAAAGGTATCCATAAAGCAAATACTGGGACAACAGGACGGCCGTCGGGTCCTCCCAGAAAGCTGCCAGCAGGCAGGGCTTGATCTCTGAAGCCATGCCTCATTGCACACCTGTCCCAGCAGCGCTGTCTTGGGAGCGTCTGCCCCTCGGGATGTCTCAACAAGGCAGGGATTTGTGAAGGAGATCCTGTCTGTATGCAGGGGGCTAGAACATTCCAGCTGGGCCTGGCTGAGCAAAGCCTGTGTGCTGGGCAGGCAGGCCTGAGTTTGAGTCCTGCCCGTATGCTCCCCACACTGGCAACAATCCTCTCTTCAGAATGATGTCCCCACAGCACGCACAAAACTCCTTGAGACGAGAGTCGGTGTCCTATTCCTGTGTTCCTATCCCTCAACATAGCCTAGGACATGGTATCTGCTGAATAAATACTTGCTGAGTGAAGAAATGCATCCTACCTTTCTTAAAAAGAGACTTTATTCTCTTCTCATAATGCATCTCTAGAAAGCCGTACCTAGTCTTCTCACCTTGCCTGTGAAGCCAGGGGGCCACCTTTGTTAGCGATTTGTCTTCTCTCATTTCTCATTGGATTCAGTCAGGGTCGGAGTAATTTGCTTGCTCATTAGTCAGGTGTTGTTAAGCAGCCACTAACTGCCAGGTGTTTGTGCTGTCTTGGAGATGTGGCCTTTGAGAGGTGGCTTGAGCAGTTGTGTAGGTTGTATACTGCACAATCTGAGGATACACCATGCATAGCACTGCCTTTCCCTAAGGGCTTGCTGTGGGCTCCAGGTTTGAGGACAGAGGAGCAGATCAGACTTCCATCTGCCAAAAGAAATGTTCAATTCCATCAAATCTAGTGCTTGGGAGACTTACTTAGTAGGGGGAGGGGGAGGGCTCAAGTCCCTCCTAAATCTCCCAACACTGGTTTTTGGGTACCAGGATGCCCCCTGGGTATGTTCTTTCCCCTCAGTTCCCTACCAGGCACTAACTTGCAGCACCAGCCAAATTTTCCCAGATGGATTTCTAACCATTGAAATGGAGGTTTCTAATGGAAATCCTTGCAGCCCTTTACTTAGAGCCTCTCCAGTGGGCACTACTCTAATTATTCAATTGCCTAATTCCATTTATCTTTCATGATCCATTATGCACCCCTGACAGGCTGCGTCTTCCTTAGCAGATACATAACCTAGTCTAATGGATTCTGGGTGAAACCAACCACATTGACTAAGGGATTTAGCTGGTACCTAATTCCCCTAAACTATTATTTTATAAATGAACAAGGCCGACAGACACATTTTCTGCTTTAGGATAAATATTTTATGAATTGCCCCTCTAATACATCACATTATTAGTACATTATCCTTCATCCCTCCCCAAGGTTTGAAGGGCCTGGGGATATACACTCAGGAGTACATTTGGGTGATTTTATTGAACAGGCTGCTTTTAAAATCTGTTTGTAGCAGTGGAAAAAAAAAGAATTATTTTTGTTTCACGAACAGGAAAAGTTCTTTAAATGTTGATTTGCTATTTCAGTGTGAAAGTCGCCGTTTGAGGACTTTTGGTTTGACAGACGTGTTCAGGGTGTCATTAAAAAAAAAATCAGTGTGTCTTCTTTCCTTGGCACACCCAGGGGGGACCATCAGTGCTGGGAGAAGTTTTGCACAGTCATGAAGGGAGCATCTCCCTTACCTTGAGAACAAAACATCATGAGAAAGTCCACTTTCCTTTACGGTTGCGTTCATTTCTTAAAAGATGCAGTTTTTAATCTATACATGGAATTTAAGAAACAAAACAAACAAGCCAAGGTGGGGGGGGGAGAGGGAGAGAGGCAAACCAAGAGACAGACTCTAACTATAGAGATCAAACAGACGGTTACGGGACGGAAGGTGGGGGGGATGGGGGAAATAGTGATGGGGATGAAGGAGGGCACTTATGATGAATCACTATATTGTACACCTGAAATGAATATTACACTGCATGTTAGCTGACTGGAATTGGAATAACAACTTTTACAAAAGAGCCTATTTCTCACCAGACTTGCTTATGTTTTCACTGCACCTCACACGGCCATTCTCGCCAGGGCAGTAGTCCTGGCAGGCGGGCCGTGGCACTCGGGCTAAGAACGAGATTCTCCAAGCACTGAGCATTCGACATCGTTCAGCCCAAGATTATCCAAAGAAAGCGGCTTTGAGTTGCTGTGTTCTCTCCCGCGTGCAGGATAAACATTGCACGCTTTTTCGTGTTTGCTAGCCCAAATTGGTGCATGGTTAAAATGATAAAGGCTCCCATCAACCTCTTCATCACTTGGTAGACTTCCTATCATGGGACGGAAGGGGAGTTGTATTTAGAAAAGGCTGAGAGGCAGGAGCCGCTGAATTTGCGGACTTTCCCAATCCCTGGCGCAACAGGGACAAAGATTGGGACGTGTGAGTAAATAAAGGAAAATCTTGTTGTTTTTCTGATGACAAACAGCTTTTATGTTGCTTCCAGATGGTACGGCAACACATCCGCTTGGAGAGATGAAATTAATCGTCACATTTTTTAGGGATTAATTAGGATCGAATTGATAGGGAACACGGCAGGCTAACCTTTGATAAAATCCCATGTGAGGCTGAAATATGAGTGACGTGAAAGGTGGGGGTGTGATTAATGCATTTACACCTTCTTCGAGTCTCCCTTGAGTATGTTTTACCTTTGCCATAAAATGAAAACATTTAAATTTCTTTAAAATTACATTTGACTTAATTATACCGAGGCCCTGATACCAGCAAGCCCCCCATTTTGTCTGTTTTTCTGTCATAAATAGCGACCAGGCTCATCATTTCATAAAGAGTTGTTTTCTGCAGAATGTTCGCTATGTGCAGAATGTTAATAGCTAGCTGACTGTGAATAGGTTCTGTGGCTCCACTTGAAATATAGAAAAATGGCCCAGACATTAAAAAAGATAAAAGGGAAAAGGGCAGTAATGAATTTAGAGGAAAATGAACATTAATGGTACTAGCATTACTCATGCTCCACATAACAAATTATTGGAAATCTGTCAAGCACACCAAATTATCTACTCGTCGGCTGCTGCGGGGCCCTCTGCAGCCATCCAAAACCAGCAAAAGCAAGACAATTTAAGCTAATTTTACTATTTATAACAATAGAACAGGCCATTAAGATAAATTAATGTCATTATCAAGTTTCTATGAAAATGACAAATACCACTATTTCGAGCAGCTTAGAGGCTGTTGACTATAATGAAATCCGCTGCACAGGTACTAAAGAGAAACACTCCAAGTAATTATTTTCTAGTAGCCTGTTTGTTTCCTGACCATTCATTTGCTTTCACCACAATTAGTTCTGTACACAATATGGTGTTAACTAAACAGTCAACACTATGCAGCATTAGGACTAATTGGGCCATTAGGATGCGGTTTCCAGCCCTTTCCTCCCTAAAGAGAGCTGGGAGTAAACAGACCAGAGGCAAAAGTGACAGTACCATGCTGGCACGGATTGTCTTAAATTTAAAGGAGCTCCAAACAAGATAATAAGCCACACAGGTGAAAAGCTCTGCCAAGAACACCCTTGGAGGAGTTGGACAATCACCCACTGGACGGAGCACATCCCTGTCCCTCCCTGGGGGACACCTCGGGGGGCCGGACTTCCGTGGCTGCATCTTTGGGCCACCAGAGCAGTGCTGTCCAGAGGGGCTCTGAACCTGGGGGCTCTTCTTCCAGTGCGCAGGTCCATGATTTCCGAGTTAGTCAAGCCACACCATGGAAGGCCCCCCTTGCCCCTGTAGGGCTGTACCCCTGGTTGCCTCTGGGTTAAGGTTTCAGGACCAAAGGACTCAGAGACTGTCCACAGTGGAGGTCTGCCTTCCCTCAATCGGACATCAGTGGGAGATCGTGGTCCTGACAATGCAGTGAGTGAATTCTTAAGTCCCGTGAGCTCCTCATTGTGTTGGAAACTTTGCACGTGGAGCTGGGGAGGCTCAGTTACTAAAGAGGTGGGGGATTCATGAGTCCTCTCCGGCAAGCGCTTGGGGCTCCCAGGGCCGTGTCGCCCCAGCTGTCCTTCCCCTCTTCCTGCTGGGACAAGGGTGCCGATGTTCAGTGCTGCCGCAGGAAGCCGAAGGGTCTCAGCAGATATAAGACACCTGCCCATGAGCTGGGTCTCCACGGAACCCGGAGCTCATAAGGAGTTCAGGCAACAACAGAACTACTAAGAAGAGACGAAATAGAGGGACCAAAGGGGAACAGGTGCAAGGTGCCCAGCAAAGCTGGAGGCATCTCAGAAATCCCTTTACACAAGAGCTTTGATTTGTATCAGCTTCGTCACGTGATGTGTGCCAAGGTGGGGAAAATACAGAATCATCCAGAAGGGAACATACACATGAGGGCCAAACAGCAGAGGTGAGGGCCCATCCCTTCCCTGATGTCTGGAATCTCTCACCCATAGCCTTCCTGCAGGACCACGTTGCTTCTCCGCACCAGCGCAGGTATCTGCAGGGGCTGTGTGTGCACGCGCACGTGGATGTGCGCGTGCATGTGTGTGGTGCCAGCTCCCTCTCTCCGTGAGCATCCCTTGGCCCGTTACCTTCACTAATTGCAAACCACAGTCACTGGTAGATTTATGCAGCATTGCGACTGCAAAATCAGGAAGCCTTTAAGAAAAGGCATGACTCCTGCCTAACGGGGCCACGGAGACCCTAAAAGAAAGGCAAAATGGCCCTCAGCATCCCCCTCAAATCCACACTGCGGTCATGACAGTTCCCCTTCCTTCTCTCCCTACGCCCGTCCCCCCATCTCCCACTTCAAATGGTCTGCTCTTCCCCCTCTGCGGCCACAGTCATAATCAAAACTATGAGAGGCCGAGAGAATGTCGATTTCCTTGTCTTCCACAGAACCTAGAACAGTCAGCAGTCCATAAATAAATGCTCTTTCAAAGAGCCTCCAGGTGGGTTTTCTGGCTGCAGTGACCTGGGGGGAAATGCTGGCTGGGCCATGGCCCCTGGGGTGGAGGGGAGTGGGCTTCCCATGGGAGCCGTGCCCTTGGGCATTGACAGCTTAGGAAGAACTACTTTCAGTGGGATCCCTCTTTGATTCTGGAATCTGTGTTGCTGGGTATTTGCTGACTCAGGAGCAAAGGACCCTCAGAGAGGCGGCTTGTCCCCATTCCGCCCTCAGGAGGCCTGGAGACACCAGCTAGCACCCTTCTGGGCTTCCTTCCAAAGTCACCTGGCTGGCTGCTGAGCAGGATAGGGCCATCCGGTTTGTAAAATTATGAATCCTACTTTTCAAAGACATGGTTCTTGGGGAGATACATGGTGAAGTAATTATCTCCACTAACCCAGTGGTGATCATAATGGTGACAAGATGATCTGAGAGCTCAGAGCTCAAGAACCCAAGAGCTCAGGGCGCCTGGGTGGCTCAGTGGGTTAAAGCCTCTGCTTTCGGCCCAGGTCATGATCTCAGGGTCCTGGGATCGAGGCCCGCATCGGGCTCTCTGCTTGGCGGGGAGCCTGCTTCCCCCTCTCTCTCTCTGCCTGCCTCTCTGCCTCCTTGTGATNAAAAAAAAAAAAAAAAAAAAAAAAAGAACCCAAGAGCTCAGAGCTCTCTCAATCATCATAGCAACTATTCTCAAAGTGTCCCCGAAGGATGGGCCACTTCAGGACCTCTAGGTGAGGAATCCCGGTGCCCAAAAGGCAAAAAGTCCAGGAAATAGGCCGGAGGTGGCTGCTCCCTGAACCATGTGCCCGTGGAGGTGAGGGTGCATGGGGCCATGCAGAGCCGCTGGAGGCGGGCAGAGGAGAGTCCTGGGGCAGCCTGAAGCTTCTTGTCAAGGTCATTGGCGGCAGGGAAAAGGCTCTGAGACACATGATCTTTTCCCCTGCAACAGGCCACGACCCGGGTGCTGGGTTAAGCGCACTTAACTGTTTTAATCGTCCCCACTGTGCTGTGAAGGAAGTTGACTTACATGAGGAAAGCGAGGGCACATGAGTCAAGAAACACGCCCAAGATCGTTTGGCTAGCGGGCGGGAAGGCAGGATTGCAAGCGGGGTCTGTCTGTCCTGTTTGAGAGCTCTGTGCTCTCTGGGGAGGCCTTCCCTCTCTGAGGCCTCTCCACGCCTCATGGGAGTTAGCAGCATCCTTGCCCTACAACTGCCTTCTCCTTTGACCTTGAACAGCCTCAGCTTCCCTATCCATAAAGTTGGGCTGATTGGGACCCCATTGGATTTCTGTGAGTATTAAGATAAGCTGGTTCACCTCCCAGACCGGGCACAGAGCCTCGCTCCCGCCCCGGGGCCCAGCCCAGCCCTCTGTGACTCCACGGCTGGTTGATTTCAGGGCTACTGGCGCTGTCGGAGCCGATTACGGGCTGCGACAACCTCATTCTGCAAAAATCACGCTGGCTTTTACAGGTCTTTACGGGAAGGAAATAGGCTAATGCACTGTTTCCCGTGTATGTCAGTACAGCCCAATCTCTCTAATGGGCTCAAATTGCAGTTTTAAAACCTAAGCTATGAACTTAAACTCTCCCACAGACATGGACAGGACAGGCATCCTCACTTCTCATGCTTCCAGTGAAAATCTAGGCAGAGAACAACACTGGGTCCTGCTTCCCTCTGAATAGCTGCGCTCACCAGCAGGAGTGAATGTGACCACTGAGTTTGTTCTGCACAAAGGTGAGTGAGATGGAAAATTTAGGAAAACTTTCTAACTTCAGAACTCTTAAAAGGTCTCCCTGGAGCCCCCGCACACCCCATATCCTCCCACAATCCCTATCTGACCGCCACAGGAAAGGTAAGACAGAGCCTCAGGATTGGCCCTAGGGTCACAACCCCCCCACTGCTCCGTCTGCTGCAGCCCATTGACCAGCAGGGCCCTTCTGCCTGAGGTCAGCCTTACTTTGTGAAGTCTGCCGCCGTATTTCTACCATAGACTCTCAGGACCCCTGTGCATCTTATATTGCTGTTACTGTTACTCAAATACACAGAGTTGCTCTCAGCAATCGGAATTTCTGGCCAAGAGCTCTTGGCCAGCCCACAGCGAACATTTTGCATGAAGCAGGCACTGCGTGGGCCCTGGGCACTTGTATGCGCATCGTTCCGTTGGAGGCCCATGGTGGCTCTACGGGGCAGACAGTAAACCCAGCTTCACAACCGAGAAAACAGGTTCCGACGTGCACCGCTTACTTGCCCAAGGTCACACAACTGGTGAGGGACAGGGACAGGACGGGTCCTGGAAATCTGACTTTGGAGGCTGCATTCTTGGTCTCTTGGTCTCCGCAATTTCCCTGGTCTTTGTCTTTCTTCTTTTCCTTTTCTTTTCTTTTCTTTTCTTTTCTTTTCTTTTCTTTTCTTTTCTTTTCTTTTCTTTTCTTTTCTTTCCCTTCCCTTCCCTTCCCTCCCCTCCCCTTCCTTCCCCTTCCCTTTCCTTTCCTTTTTAAAAGATTTCATTTATTTATTTATTTATTTAGAGAAAGAGAGTGAATGAGGAGTGGAGCAGAGGGAGAGAGGGAGAATCCCGAACAGACTGCACTGAGCATGAGCCCAACACTCTACCCCACGACCCCGAGATCACGGGCAGAGCCAAGGCCAAGACACCCAATGGACTGGGCCCCCCAGGCCCCCCACCCCTGGCATTTTCAAACACTGCCCTCAGAGTGGATCAGTAAATGGTTTCCCTCTCAGTGCTCATGTGGGCCAGTGGGCTTTTCAGACTAGACCATTAAGCAGCGACACAGCCCCAGCCATGGAGGCCAGCTGTCAGCAGTCCTTGCTTTCTCATAGCAGAGAGGAGGGGACAGGCCTGGTGTCAGCTGGAGCCTCTGAACGGGGTCCAGCTGGAGTGAGGAGGGGTTGATATGTCTCTGGCCTTTCACACACTCTTTCTTCTAACCTTAGCAAGACTTTTCTAAGCACACTAAAAAATCACCCAAGTCTCAGTAACTGATATCATGGAAGGGAGTCAGGCAGGCATTCCTGCATTTCTCTGCTCAGCTTGCTTGTACAGTGGGACTGTTGGGGGTGCCTGGGCGGCTCAGTCAGGTAAGCGTCTGACTCTTGATTTCGGCTCAGGTCGTCATCTCAGGGTTGTGAGACTGAGCCCTGCGTCAGGCTCCACACTCGGCACAGAGTCTACTGGAGACTCTCTCTCCCTCTGCCTCCCACCCTGTAAAAAGATAAATCTTTAAAAAAATGGAACTGTTTCTGCCTTAGGAGGTGCATGACTTAGGAGGGCGTCTCCAGCAGGTAACAGCAATTGCAACGGGTTAAGTCTTCTATGGATACTTAATCCTGTGGCAGTGACAGTTTCTTGACTTTGCTAAATCTGCTCCACTTGTCTAAGTTTAGCAGCCTGTTTACTCCAAAGACTAGAATCCAGCCAAGCCTAAAGCAATGATGCCAGTGTATTAACAGCCGGGTCATAGTGTGCAGACTGCAGGGTTGGCAAGGAAAGAGCAAGCAGGCAGATCCTGGAGTCCCCTTGTTTCAAGACTGGTGGCTTCTTCTGTAGGCTGGGGACTGGGTCTGTAGTTCATTCTGCTCCATCTGGCTGGCTTTGAGCATGGATCCCTACGCTCCCAGGACTCGCCCTTCTCATCTGGGCTGCAAACACTCAATAATCCCAAATCCCTTTCCAGTTCCTAAAAACCCCTGTGATTTCGGGACCGTACAGATTCTATGATTGTATTGCATTTTTGCACTGGATTCCAAATCTATTTATGAGAACGTAACATCTGATTAACTTAATTTACTACTCATCATGGGTTGAGAGGGGAAGCAATCCCATGTCATGAATGTAAGTGTCCCAGGAGTGTGGCGGTTTACCTCACCCTTGGGGGATGCTGTCCAAAGGTGGGCAGGGTGGGCTCTATCCTGAGGCTCCTGCTGTTTCTCAGAGTCACCTCCCAAATAGCAACACAGCTCGATGGGGTCTGTGATGGTGGCAGAGTCTACAGTGAGTGTGGGAAATGCCCAGTGAGGGAGGAGTTCGATCTTGTGTAGACAGGTGATCTTGTCATTTATCTCTTTTTCCTAAGCAGTGATCCTGGAGCAGTTTCCTGTTTTGATTCTATTTTTAAAAAATATTTATTTTTTTTGAGAGAGAGAGACAGAAGAGCACGCACGTGCAAGTTGGGAAAGGGACAAAGGGAGAGAATCTTCAAGCAGACTCCCTGCTAAGTGTGGACCCTGATTCGGGATTCTAACTCACTACCCTTGAGATCGTGACCTGAGCTGAAACCAAAAGTCAGATGCCCAACTGCCTGAGCCACCCAGGCACTCCTCCTATTTTGACTCTTAAAACATGGAATCACAGGCCAAGTCATTTCCATTTAACTGGACTTTCCAATTAGTTTGATTTTAGCTAAGAGAGAATTTGTTAAACTGTGATTTTACTGTCAAGATAATGGTTAAGATAATGAAACTTGACTTCTTACAATTTTTCAAGTTTATTGATCCAGAGCAGTTGTATTTTATTATGCTTGGGACTTCCCCATCAGAGTGCCCATGAACGTGCTTAGGAAATCCTGAGAAGAGAGCCAATTCCGAAGGCCTGGTAGCCTGTTTTTAAATTGGAGCCCAGGTTCACATGGCTGTGAAGTAGGAGGATGAACCCAACCAGAGGGTTCGTTACAAGAAGAGAGGAATTCACTTCTCTTAACTCCCTACCAGGGCTGGCTGGTGGTTTCCAATGTCATTAAGCAACTACTAACTAGCTAATTATTCTAACAGAAAGATGACTTTGGCCTGTCACATTTCCCAGGAGACGCCTTCTCTGAGACAGTGATGTTGATCTTGCCTGGACCGCATTCTGGCCATTTCTGGTACTCAGAGATGGGCTGGTCTTCGGAGAGAAAGCCCTTAGGAGTGGGGCGTCCAGGAGGGAGGGAGGTGTCTTCCCACTCAGGACAGTAGGAGCAACTGAAAGGCCACCATGGAGGTGGGGAAAAGATGGTTTCTCAGCCCGGGAGAGATGAATAATACATTGGAAAGCAAACATAAGCATTATTTCTCTTCTAATCAGGATCATGAAGCATTTTACAAATTAACCACTTTCCTCAGACACTTACCATATTGAGTGGCTCTAGGTAGAGCCATCAGAGCGCACTCTGCCATCTGCATTTAGAAAATTGCCTATACATTTATTAAAGTGAAATTCACCCATTAATTAATGCTGTTCTCCCTGAAGACTCTCATTAGCACATTGAGCTAATTACTGAAACCACAGGCCCAAGGGGTGGGGTTTTTTTTTCTATTACAGTAAAATTTGCTCCTGCCTTACCTTTATAGGATTTAAAAAGAAAAGATGGCAGAATCCGAATAACCTTTGGACCCGGGAATTGAATAAGCTTTCATGCTGGCAGCCTTTCCCTTCTCTGTGGGAGGCATCCGCAGCTGCTATTTCAGCAAGAAATCTTTCCAGAATAAGAGAGGCCTGAATGTCTAGCCAACACTGTCATCTTCTAAGAGCCCAGCTGCTGGGCGGTGGGGAGTGAGGGAATAAATTTGGAATGATACACAAGTCGGTGTCTGTCCAGTGGGCCCTCTCAGACATTCATTTTCTCTTTTCCTCTTCCTCACCACCAATGTGGTTCCCATGGGTCCTTCCCAACCAGCAGAAAGCAAGGGGGTTGCAGATGACTAAATAAAGGGGGTGGGGAGGGGACAGACATGTTTCTGAGGTCAATTAAGGCACCTTAAACTGTCCTGGAGGCCAGGCGTCAGAACCAGGGTTCATCGCCCTGATGTTGACTTTGGGGGAAAGAGGCATGCTATAAATCTCGTTTAGGAACACCTGTTAATTTCAGTGGTCCCCTGGTATTTTATAGAAGTCTGTTACCACACCCTCCTTTGCATGGAAGAATAAGCTAAAATAAGTTCTCGGTTACAGTTACCAATACTTTAAAAGACATATTAAGTGAAAAGGGCTGAACAGAAATCGTATTGAGCCTATGACAGCATATACATGATGGTATGTCTGCATTTAGCCAAGGATGGGGCAGGGCGGGGGCAGGGGGTGGAGACCAGGATAAAGAATAGTTGTCGCTTTGTTCAAGGGGTAAGTAGTGGGATGTTTTTCTTCTTCTATACTTTTACAAATAATATTTTTGAAGTTCACATTTTGGGGTGAATTGTTTGTTTGCCATGTTGGCCTCTCCCATTAAATGGCCCTCTCGCACCAGGTCGTAGTGGAGATGCTGAGTGGGGTCGGCTGAATAATAGTCCCCCAAGACGTTCATGACCTGCAAAGGTCACCTTACATGGCAAAAGGGACTTTGCAGATGTGACTAATTTCGAGATCTTGAGATGGGGAGCTTTTTCTGGTTTATCTGAAATAAAATCTCAAGTATCCTGGAAGAGGGAGGGAAGAAGATCAAAGTCATGGGGGGAGGGGTGCTGGGAATGCTAGGACTGAAGCAGATACCAGAGTGATGGGTGGAAAGAGCCAAGGAATGCCGGCAGCCTCCAGGAGCCAGAAAAGGCAAGGAAGCAGATTTTCTTTTAGAGCTTCCAGAAGGAACCAGCCCTGCCCACACCTCAAGGAGACCGATTTCCAAATTCTGGCCTCTAGAATGGTAACAGAGTGAATTCGAGTGGTGGTAAGTCACTTGGTTTGTGTCAATGTGTTACAGCAGCCGTAGGAAATGAACACACGGGGTCTCCTCAGCGGTGGGGTGGGGGGAAGGCACGGGCACCGCGCCTTGGCCGTCAGCGTGCATGGACGCCCAATGAGACGCTCAGACTTTCTCACCTCACACAGGCTGGCCCCACAGCTCGGGGTTTGTGGCCTCCACAGCTGTCGCTGTAGTGTAATAGTCCCTGAGCTTGAGGGCCCAGTGATTCAGTCACCTGGACGGTGCTGAGGGCTTTGACCCTGAGACATGGGATGTTGGGTATCTTGAGTGAGTCCGTGCACTTTATTATCTCCGCACAGAACCTGCTCCAAGCCTCTGTCTCCCTCTCTGTAAGGTGGGGTATTTATGGAATTCATGAGAGTAAAATGAGATCTTCTGGGAATCTAGAACAGTCTGCAGGCCTCACGTGGGCGCCACAGTGTCCACGGAGTGGTGGGGGCGGTCTGCACCCGGACCTCTGCCCAGCGACTCAGGCGCCCCCAGTCAGAACACCAGGCTCCCGCCCCTCGTGCCAGAATGTAGCGAAAGGCAGTGGACCAGGCCCTTTTCTGGAGAAAAGAGTGAAGAGATACAAACGAAAGACCCAGCAGGAATGAAGGAGCGAAGAGAATATGCTTTTTTTCTAATTTTGAAAAATGCAAAATAGAAAATAAGCAGAGCAAAGGTGATAAACCTCATGTTCCCGTTAACCAGCTCCAAGGATGAGCAACCTTCCACTGCTTCACCTCTGTATGCCCGCCCTCTCTCCCCTACTCATTGTAAATGTACACATTGGATGGCACACAGCTCGGAAGGAAATTTTTGACCAGTGAGACACCTGGTAACCCACATCTTATCACAAAATAGAACATCTCCCTTCTCGCAGAAAGCTCCCTCCTATCCCTCTGCGGGTAATCCCCACATCCTCAGAGGTAACCATTGATCTGATTTTTTTTTCACCTTTAAATGTTTTTGCTTGTCCTAGATCTTCATATAAGTGGAATCACGCAGTGGGAGTCTTTGTGTCTGGCTTCTTTCCCTCAACAGCATCTGACACTGATGCACATTGTTCTGTAGATCAGGAATTTGTCTCTTTTATGGCTGAGTAGTATTCCACAAGAACACACCTATTTTTTTNTGGGAGTCTTTGTGTCTGGCTTCTTTCCCTCAACAGCATCTGACACTGATGCACATTGTTCTGTAGATCAGGAATTTGTCTCTTTTATGGCTGAGTAGTATTCCACAAGAACACAAGAAAACTTCTATTCGGTCTCACTTGGATAGACCACTCCAGTGGACTGCAAGAGGGGACAGCAAAGACACAGAAGATGGGACCTCTGCTGTGCTCAGAAAGGCTGGTCGACCTGTAAGGAACAGCTCAGGGCTGAAGGGACAATGACAGGTGCTGTTGGTTACCTACCTGGGAGTCTTTCCTCCTTCTTGCCCACAGAACCCCATTTTGTCTGGTCAGTGGGATCGGCTCAGTCATGGGGGTTGACTCAGGATGGGTCTCTTCCCAATCTCTTCTCTTTGCATCGTGTTCTCTAAGGTTGGATACGTGGCCAATGAGACGTACAGAGAAATACAGTGGGAGCTTCTCCAAAAAAGAGGAGGAGGAAATGAAACTTTGAACCCCATCCTCTTCCTTCATGCTTTTTGGACATTGTCAGGAGAAGTCAATGCCGTGTCCTCAAAAGAAAAGCACACCTGACCTACTAAGGATGACAGCAAAGACTCTGGCCTTTGATGACATTGTTGAATTGTCAAACCAATCTCTATGCTACTCACCTCCTGACTTGCTGTTAAATGAACAATACAAATCCTTCTGGTTTAAGCACCACTAAACAAAGACTTCTACTATTTGTAGCCAAATACAAACACAGGCGAGGCACGCAGAATGCCTCACAGGTGTGTCAGGAAATGGGCCTCGAGCTATGGCATGGGGCACCTGCTCCCACACTGGGCTTCATCTCAGTACAAGGAGGAAGCCCAAAGTGGAAAAAGAGCAGGGGACTTGAGTACCAAACAGTGAAGAGGACCTACCGGGAGGTGGCCTGGGCAGAAGGAAGACTTTTAAGGTTTGGAATTATTTTTTTTAAATAACCACGCTGATCCAAAAATACGGAGCTTTGTGGTTTGGGACCAGTACCGCAGGTGTCTGTCATTCACGGTGTGCACAAAGAAGTCCTTGTTTCTGGTGCAGAAACTACACCTTGAAGTGTCAACTCCCACCTCCTGGTAAGCACCAGGGAGAGTGTCAGGCCTTAGCACAAAACATTTTAAGATGGTTCTACTTATGAAGATATTTATGATCGAAATTAAAATAGGTATTTGATTAAAACTATGTTTCCCATGGTGGCTGAGGGTCTCCATTTTGCAAGGCTTTGTTTGTTTTTGTTGTTTGTTGTTTTTGTTTTTTTTGTTTTTTTGTTTTTTTTTAGACATTGACCACAAGAAGCGGGACGGGCAGGGGCAGAGGGACAAGCCGACTCCCTGCTGAGCAGGGAGCCTGATGCGGGGCTCAATCCCAGGACCCTGGAATCAGGACCTGAGCTGAAGCGGCCCCATTTTGCAAGATTCTTAAAGATACAGCCCCTGAGCCTATGCACACATCAGGGAAGCTGCTTGGCCCTGCAACTTTCCTCCTGGCCTGGATCACTCCTGAGCAGAGCCTTCCAACCAGTATCTGCAAATGAGCTAAACATGTGCCTGAAAAACGGATCCCGCCAGCCCTGGAGGTGGCCAGGGGGGACCTGGGATAGCTCTGGCCCCTGGTCTGTGGGCTCTGGCCGTAAGTAGCATTGACCACATTTTTTAGATGACACAAATGTTACTTTCTATGCAGGAAAGTTTCTATCTATGTTTCTATCACACAGCAGGAGACATTTGGGAAGCGCTGCTCTGAAGGTTAATAAAATGCTAATAAACGCTCAGTCTTTCAACTGCCTTTGTGGCTAGAGGTGGTCACATGACTCAGCTCTGGGGCTGATGAGCCATTGGCGGACATCGCCCAGTGCAGACTTCTGCTCTTTCTCCTTCCTCTTGGAGCACAGATGTAGAATGGGGGAGAGGCAAACTGCAGCCTGTCAGCCAAATTCCAGCCGGCACCTGTTTTTGTAAATCGAGTTTCACTGGAACACAGCTATGCCCTTTGGCTTGCATATGGCTGTGGCTGCTCTTGTGTGACCCCGGCGGAGCGGGCTAGCTGTGACAGAAGCCTGTGGCCCCATCTCTGGTCCCTTCGCAAAAAGTCTCCCGACCCTTGATGCAGAGGGCCACTATGGCTATGAGGATCAAGGCCACACACTAAGGACCATAGAGCACGGTGAGTCCCTCATTAAGCCATTGGACCCATCCTGGGCTCCCCACCTCCAGTCTACCTGTTGTGTGACACAAACTTTTCATGCTGAAGTCACTAGAGGCAGGTTTCCTCTGATACCGCCTTCTACAGAAAATCACTGTATAGGCTGGGGGTCAAAGGTGCAAGTAACAGCAGTGTTTAAAGAAAAAAGGGATTAGTTAAAGGATGTTGGGTCGCTCCAAGGTCTCCGGCGGGGCTAGAACTCTAAACTCAGAGCCACACAACTAGGAACAAAGCCCAGTGACATCGCAGGTGCTGTTTCAGCAACAACACTTCTGCCATTGGTTCCCTCTTGGAATTCGGGGCTAAGTTCCAGAACCTTCACCACTGCCCCCTCCAAAAGAAATAGATGCTTCTCCCAGCATGAAGGATGCTGCCTCATCTCACCTCTTAGTCAGCTCAGGGGTCATACAAGAGACCACCACAGGCTGAGAGGCTTAAACCACAGAAATCTATTTCTCACGGCTCCGGAGGCTGGATGTCCGTGGTGGAGGTGTTGTCAGCATTGCCTCCTCCTGAGGTCTCTCCCCTTGGATGGTAGACGACCGCCTGTTCGTGGTGTCCTCACATGACTTCTCCAGTCACCAGTCCCTGGTGTCTCTTCCTCTCCTTGGAAGGACACTGGTCCTGTAGGATGAAGGTGCCATCCTAATGACCTTATTTTAACCTTAATTACCTCCCTAAAGGCTCTGTCTCCAAACAACTCATATTGGGGGTTAGGGCTTCAACTTACGAATTTTGGGGGCACACAAGTCAGCCCATAGCACCTTCTTCACTACGGGGTCCAAGCCTCATAGGGGACTTACCTGATTGGCGGAGACCAGGCCATATACCCGGAGCTTGGTTTCAGGGAATTCCTAGAATGGAGGTTTTTCTGGCTTCCACTTCAGAAAGGCAAGACCCAATATAGAGAATTATCGCATTGTGGAGAGGATGGTGAAAACAGCAAGCAGCCACAAATGACAAGGGTTTACTGCAGCAAAAGGGGAAGGCCAGTACCAGCCCCCACCCTGAACAGTGCTCTAAACCTCTTCACACTGTTTTATAGGTTGTTTTACTAACAAACCTGCCTCTGGATCCCGCCTCTTCTGGAGCCCTGTGGGACCCCTGGCCCAGGGAACTGTACCCCCATCGGAAGCCATTTACAGAGACAGCAGTGCGAATGCTGCCCCCTAGTGCTGGACCCTGAGCCAAGCACACCTGTGTTTTTACGTGTTTCTATTCTGGTTCTGATTCGAAGATGTGTTTATCTTGTTTCTGAGATGGTTATTCAAAAACTTAGATGTTTTGAAAGATGTTTTTGTCTATCATTGGTATGTGTTTGGAGCACAGAAAGAAGTGGAGGGTGGCTTCCATGTGAACTAATTTTTCTGCCCCGACAGACACTAAAACAGCTACGTGATACGCAACTTTATTTAAGTTAGTCATTTGTCCAGCATTTATATAAAAGTAATTTTTCAAATTGACCTTGATTTTTCTCATAGAATATAAGATTAACTACATCAAAGAGGTACGTTGAAGTGGCCCAGAGACAGACCCAAGCATAAATACAATATCTATACTGAATACAATATCTATAATAGGTGATAACAATCTGATTCTTTTTCATGAACATTTCCTATACGCAGGTGCTGGTAGACAACGTTCCACGGGTCTCTCACTTTTCTGCATGTCTTCCAGGAGAGATATTAACTGTTCTTTGTTCCAGACCATCATTTTAAGGATGATCATAGAGCAAAGAACCTTAGAATACAGAGGGGTCCCTCAGAGCAAAGAGCAGTCGTGCTCATTGAGCATTATGGAAGCTTTGCATTATCTAAGGTCAGGGTTCCTTTTCTGGAAGGCACCCTCTGTGCCTACCCATTCATTGCCATGGGACTTGGGGCCAGGGTACTGAGGCAAATAGGTGATGTTCCTGCTGCCGCTGTGCCTTGAGTAACAAAGTCCTTTGTCTCTGGTACAGGAGTCTCGTGTCTTCTATCAGCATCCTTGAAAGCATGGCAACTAATTTGTTAGCTGGAAAGCAGGGTAAAATCTCAGACTCTTCACAGTTCTTGACAATAGGCTGCTTGTATGGAATTTTGCATGTATTATATCATTTGATTGTTATAAATCAGATAAACAGGTGTTATAATCTCCATTTTACAGGTGATAAAACCAATGTTTGGCAAGATTAAGTAACATGTCCATGGTCACATAGGAATTTATGCCTGGGCCAGGATTTCAGCTCAGGACTCTGTTTCAGTGTTTTACAAGTTATAACTTGTTAGTTCAAGTAAAGTTAAATTCTTTATCTCACAAGGTAGACTAAAATTCCACAGGGAACACACACTAAAACACAAACATGAGAAAATATACATGCCTGATCTCTAAATGGATAAGAATTTATTTAATGGTGACTGTAATTAACAATATGGTATTATATACTTGAATGTTAAGAGAGTAGATCTTAAATGTTATCACCACATAAAATTTGAAATGGTAATTATGTGAGGGGATGGAGGCTTAACTAACCTTATCATGGTTAGCATTTCACAATACACATATGTGTCAAACCATCACGTTGTACACCTTAAACTTACACATGTTTTATGTCAATAGTATATCAATAAAGCTGGGGAAAAACTTATTTCAGCATAAAGTAAGATATTTTAAAAAATGATTTTGAATGCATGCCAAAAATCACAGGTGAAAAGCAAATTGAAAACGGGAAATACTTGAAGTAGGAAAAGGAATTATTATCTTTAACATACAAAGAGCTCATAAAAGTCAATAAGAAAAATAGTAAGTCTTCATTAGAAAAGTGAATAAATAGGCAAAAAAAACCCCATACTCTCTCTATTTTTTAGAAAGATTTTATTTATTTATTGAAAGAGGGAGAAAGCACAAGCAAGGGGAGGGGCAGAGGGAGAAGCAGGCTCCCCACTGAGCAGGAAGCCCGATGCGGGGCTCGATCCTAGGAGCTGAAGGCAGTCACCTAACCAACTGAGCCATCCAGGTGTCCCTAGAGGAGAGAAAATCTTGAGCTGACTCCCGCTGAGTAGGGAGGTAGAGGGAGACTCCCCTTGGGTCTCCATCTCACCACCGGAGATCACGACCTAAGCTGAAATCAAGAGTCAGACCCTTAACCGACTACACCACCCAGGCGTCCCTATAGCTTCTGTTGTGTATCGCTGTTTCTTCTCTTCATCTTTTCCGAAGTATTTATTTTGGTGCATTTTTCACTTACTGCCTGGAGGCTCTGTAGTTTCTGGGTTTTGTTTTAACAGAGGAGAGATGGTGGCATTGTGGCCTCGGCACAGACAGAGCTGGAACTCTAGCTCACAGTTCTTTCTTCTTGGGGTCCTGGGAATATTGTTCCACTATCTCGCAGCGTTCGGTGCCACAGGCAAGATGTTGGTTCTCTTTTCTTTGGTTCTCTTCTTAATTGTTGTGGGTTTTTGTTTTGTTTTGTTTTTCTGTCTTGAAGCATATGAATTTTTCTCTTTGAACTTAGAATTGAGAAATTTCATCAGACAATGTCTAAGCAGGGTTTTTTGTTTGTTTGTTTGTTTAGTTTTTTGTTTTGTTTTGGTTTGTTTTCCTACTTGGCACTCAATGACCCCTTTCTCTCCACTCGGAAAAAAACAAATTCACTGATTCTTTTTCTCCTACTCATTCTATTTTCTCCTCATGGAATTCCTATTAGTCAGGAATTCGTTTTTTCATCCAGTTACTCACTTATCCAGTTACTCTGGATTCATTTTTTTTATCCCTTCTTATGATTTCTATCACTTTTCCTCTAATTCACGGATTCAATTTTCAAGTGAATTTTATAAGTCACTGTGTCCATTCGGTAGATTTTTTTTTCTTTTAGAGACAGTGTCCATTCACGTTGATTTTCAAATCCCTTCTTAAATTCCTGTGTACATGAAACCATATGGTGTGCACTCTTTGGGTCTGGCTTCTTTAGCTCAACATATGCTTTTGAGATTCATCAAGGCTGTAGTCCCACAATAGTTTTTTCCTTTTTATTGCTCAGTAGTATTCCATTGTATGGATCTACTACAAATTGTTTCCATTTCAGTTTGTCAATTTCCAAAATAAGTTTGTCTTATTGAAGTGCTCTTTTTCAAAATGTCTGCTCTTGCTTTAGTGAAGGAAAATCTACTTGAATATTCAGAGAATGTAATTATAGCTTAATATTTTTTACAGCTTGCTTCCTGAATTAACTGTTAGATATGGGGGCAGGCATTTATCTTGATCACTTGAAATGCTTTCTTTCCTCCAAGGTGCTAATTCACCACAAATAACTAATGATTTTTTGTTGTTTTGTCAGTTTCCATAGAACACGTACCACGATTAGCAAGTGTCAGGAGCTCCCACAGCAGCCGTGTCTGATTTCCCCAACGGGACCCCCACTTCCTAATAGCTCATATCGTGTGCCGCTGCAGGGGGCACAGAGCAGCTTTTGTCCTGGTTTTTATTCATAATATGCTTAGAAAGTTCCTATTTGCAAGCCTGAAATCCCTCCACTCATCATCAAAATAGGCATTTTTCACTCTATTTTACAGTCAAGATGAAACTAACAAAAACTACCTAACATATATTATACTGAGGTTTATGTGTGCCTTTTCCAAATGGATAGATTGCACACATGATCACAGTAAAACTCCTGCTCAAAAGTGTCATCAGGGGGCCGCCTAATGCTGCTACGAAGAACAGGAAGGCTATGGCTGCTGCAACTGTCCCAGCTGCACACTGGTCAGGGCTGGACCTTGTCACTAATGATCATTTATGCCTTGTGACAAGTTATAAAAGGGATTAAAATCAGGGCACCTGGGTGGCTCTGTCATTTAAGCATCTGCCTTCTGCTCAGGTGGTGATTCTGGGTTCCTGGGATGGAGCCCTGCATCAGGTTCTTTGCTCATCGGGGAGCCTGCTTCTCCCCCTCCCTCTGCTGCTCCCCCTGCTTGTGTGCATGCTCTCTCAAGTAAATAAATAAATAATCTTAAAAAGGGGGGCAGTGTTAAAAAACTTCTCTCTCACTTTGAGGCAATCATTTGGTCGCCAGCAAACACTTTGGTCCACCCCTTAAGGCTGAAAGGCAGGTAGTCAGTATCTGTGGGTCCTGGAAGCTCTCTCTCCAGCAGGGAGCTGAGCCAGCATGGGTAATGGTGGACTGTTGTTTAGTACTCTTCGGATGGAAAATAAAGAGGCGGTGAAAACAAAGCCATGAAGAGCCTCTCACTGGTCTATGGAGTACCGAAATTTTCACCCCTGGCTCACTAGGAATAAAGAAAAAGGACTTTGGGGCACCTTTGGGTGGCTTAGTGGGTTAAGCATCTGCATTGGGCTCAGGTCATGATCTCAGGGTTCTGGGATCAAGTCCCATGTTAGGCTCCCTGCTCAGTGGGGAGTCTGCTTCTCTCTCTCTCCCTCTGCCCCTCCCCATCGCTCATTCTCTCTCTCTCTCTCTCTTTCTTTCTCTATCTCAAATAAATAAAATCTTTTTTAAAATTAAAAAAAAAAAGGCCTAGGCCTGAAGCAGATCTTCAAACTGCAAAAACCTAGTCCATGGTCCCCTATAAACATAGGACAAGGGGCCACCCATTTTCCCAAAGAAAGGAAGACGCAAAACCTTTTGTTTTTCTAAATGGTTAGCCAAAGCGGACACAGTCCTTTATCTGCAGAGCTATTGGCTGGGGAGGAAGCCAATTGGTTTGCCTAAGAATCCCAGGGTTCTCTGGATGAGTCAACAGTTTAACCACTGCTCCCCAAAAATGTGAAAATAATAAGATCTATCAGGTACAAAAGGGAGGGCTCAATCTAGTGGCAGGGAAATGAATAAGATCTTGATATAAAATCATCCTGATGGAAGAAAGTCATGGCTCATGTTTCAAGTTCACAGCAGGAACCTAAGGATTGGCAGGGGAATTGATTTCAGAACAGTATGTGACTGATCTTGGAAGTGCCTCAAGACCCACAAGTCTTTCTCAGTGCCTGTGTCTCAGAGAACAATGGCTGAGAGTGGAAATGTAAACAAAGGGCTGGACCAGGATGTCCTCGGTGGGGATGGTTACTGCCCTCTGGCCTGCACAGGACTACTCTTCAACAGTGACACCTTGTGGTAGTCCCCAGAACTGCAGTGTCAGTTTTCTCTGGATCTCTGGAGTCCTTCCTTTTCTTGGGGTAAGGAAGGATCAAGTGTTCTTGCGGAACACGGGTGGGAGGTGGACAGGCATGAAATATTGAAAGGTATACAATGGACTTTCTGCTTAAAGGACCTATGGTGCTCTGGCAATTAATTTGAAAGAGAATATAGATGAGGCATTACCGCATTTTTATTATGTAGAATAAGTCTACAATCTATATCTGCATTTCTGAACCATCATTAGATGGACTGCTATAAACCTATTAATATGGTATTTTAAATACTTAAAGATTATAAATAGTTATGATATGTTAATTTTTAAAAGCAGAATATAAAACTGTACCTACATATGATCACTTTTACTACATTTATCTATCAAAACTCTATCATAGGAGGAACAGAAAGTAAATGTAAACAAGAGGTTAATTAGAGATTATGTCGTGACACTGGTCTCCTTTTCACCCAAGACTCCAGGGCCAAACCACCCCAACCACCCACTTATCTGGAGGAGGCATCCTTCTTCCTTCTTTCCTTTACTTCTCACCTTGGTACTCAGGATAGGATCTTCTGTTTACATTTTCACCACTCAGGGAGGTATTATAAAGGGATGTTTTGCCCCCTTTCACGCCTCCTCAGGGAGAAGCAATAATCTGATGGTCAATAGTATGGGTGAGGTCACTCCATAGCAATATCAGGCCCCAGGCTTCCCCTCCTGTCCCTTGGATCTGTTTGCCCTCAGGGAAGTGTTCTTTCTGTCTTGGTTTCCTGGTGCTCCCCGAACCCCCTCCTGAGTGGGGGCCTGCCGTCCCAGCTCTTCCATCTGCTGCTAAGCCAGGATGGGCAGTTTGGGACTTTGGGAAAGGGAGAGAAAAGCCCTCTTTTTGTCCAGGACAAGTTTTCAAGCCAGCTCTATTGTTCTACAGCTCGTGCTCTGACGCGCTGGCCCTGTAGCCATTCTCAGAGGGGTGGAACACAGAAGCCAGGGCCAGGAGTGATGGGAACCCTGCAGCCACGGTGCCGTCATTTATAAAACATCTAGGAGGTCCTTTGAAACTAACTCAATGTTTCCATCTTTGCAATTTGGTAGGTTATAAAAACTAGGAAATATTTACCTGGCATGACTGCCGCCCATCCTGCTAATAGGTGGGGAAGTGGGGAGGGGTGGGATGGTAGCACAATCCCTTTGGCCCAAGGACAGAGAGTGAGCTCATCTGCAGCCTATCTGCCCTCAGGCGCCTTCCTCCCTGCTCTCCTGCTCCCCTCAGTGTCTCTGGGGCTGAAATCCACCCGCATCAGGTTCAGCTGCTTTCCGGAGGCAGGGGTTCAGGAGGCCATGGTAGGAGACTAGAGAAAGAAAGGGAGAAGCCAGGACCCCCCCCCCCGCCCCGCCCCTGCATGCTCCTCCANGGGGGGCCCCCCCGCCGAGTCACCCACTTTGTCCCTGCAGCCTAGAGGTGGTGGTGACTAACTACCAGTGGTAATCGCTCGGGGGGGTGGGGGGCTTCCTAGTCCCCTGTTGGCCCCTCATTGGTGAAACCGGTCTTGGATATTTATTTCCCTGTTTGGAATAGTAGGAGATGTTTCTGTTGTCCTGGTTGGATCTTGCCCGATAATAAAGTTAAATTGTCATTTTAAAGCCCAAGAGTGGGGGTATTCCAGGGGCCCTGAGTTCTCAGTCGGACCCAGGATGTGGCAGAGGGCTGTGGGTGAGAGACCCAGAAAATCATCAGAAAGCTGTAACATTTCTTCCCTGTCACCACTGCCTCCCCGCCCCCCGACCTCAGATACTGGTGTCACGTTCTATTTCTCCAAGGCCTTGCTCTGATAAATTAATGAATGGCAAATTAAATGTTGCCTGATAATTAAGAATTAACCAGTTTCCAGGGTACTTTTATGGAGGAAATTAAAAAATTTCCCCCCTGATTAGTAATATAGAGTCCTGTAGACCTTTTGAAAGAATGCAAAAAGGAAACTAAAAACCAATTATAATTCCGACTCTTCAGAGGTAACTTCTTTTAATACTGTGGTGATAACGTGTTTTTTTTTTCTTGAATTGCGTATGCGCACAAGCGTGCGTGCGTCTTCGTAGCTGAGATTCTACGTAGCCGGTATATGGTTCTGTACCATCGCTTTCATCACTTCGGAAACAAAGGCTCTTCAAAACCAGAGAATCCCTCCCTCCCACCCCAACACGTGAAATTCACTCAATGTAACAAACACGGATCGAGTGCTCTCCCACGTCTCCCTACTAAGTGCCGGGATCATGTTGGCACAACGAAAGGATGGGTTTGGAGATAGCTGACAGGTGCCACATACAGAATCCAAAAGAATGGCCCGTGTGTACGTGCAAATCAAGTGATAGCCTGCAACCACGGCTTTTGCAGGTTTCTTCAGCTCTCCCAGATGAAAAAGCCAGGACGGAAAATGTGCCTCCAGCCTCTCCTACACAGAGTAAATCCTGCATCTGGAGGAGACACGCCCTCAGTAATAAATGTCTTTTGCAATAATCGCATGGTCTGCACAATTCAGTTTTGTGTTCTCTACCTAGAGTCTGGCCCATGTCCTGGATAGTGAGCAAGGCACTGTGTAGAGGGAGCTGCAGAGAGAATTCAGAACTCCTTTGGGATTCCCTGGATTCTTAATCCAGGAGTCGTTAATCTCAGCTTGATTTTGGTTTGGTTTGGTTTGGTTTTTTATTGAAAAAATAAAGCCTCTTAAATGAGAATATTGCATACAGTAATGTATGACAGCAGAGGGGACAGGAATAAAAATTCCACCTCCTTTACAAAGATGCAGGGATTCCCCTCCCCCGTTGAGAGCTTTTCTTGCCTGGAAAATGTTTCAGAGAGAGGCCAGGGTGATGACCCAGGAGATATTATGTTAATGAAAAGCAGGATAAATGCTCAAAATGATTTGCATAGACGGAACTGACCCAGCTGATACTTGAAGAGGAAGTCCCAGCGGAGATGCCCCACATAATGGGCCTTCCTTTGTCAGCCCTGAATCAGGGAGAAGTGTCTGAATCCAGAAAAACAACTTCACAGCCTCTTCCCCCCACCAGCCGATGCTCGCAAGGCTCCATACCAGCGTTTGCGATCGGTGCAATCAGGCTGCGATCCTCTGTGTGTTTGTACTAATGTTTGCTCTAGTAATGCCCGGTGACACCCCGAGGGCACTGCTCCTGTGGAGCCCGGCGAAGCCCTGGGCTCTGGCACAGCCTGCCGAGGACAGAGAAGGGTGTCTCTGCAGAACAGAGAAGGGTGTCACCAACCACTGGTTATTTTACAGACACGTGGAACCTTCGTCGTGGGGGGAGTAGTTCAAAGCCAAGTTACCAACCTCCAGGGAGGATTTCTAGCCACCCTCCCATCCTCTACTTCCCCATTCCCATCCCTGCTGACACCAGAATCTAGGGCTAAGAAGAATGTCTGGCCATGGCATTGCTGATGGAGACCAGCCAGGGGGTTCGGGACTTGCAAAGAGGGTCTCTGGACCTCCTAAGGTGCCCGGAGCCTTAGAACCTTCCCAGCATCCTCTTTGCGGGAAGCACCACCTTTCATGGGAGCTAAGATAATTTGGAATGCTTACAGAAGCAAATGCGTCTTGACCCTCAGACTGGATTTGTGGTAAGAGAAAAGCCGGGCAGTGTCACTGCTGAGCACCTACTGTGTGCTGGGCAGGTTGCTGGTGCTCGGTTCCCTTGATCATCCCAACACACCTGCCATCTTGATGCAGGAGCCTGCAGCAGGTGTGGAAGCTAAAACTCAGGAAAGCTCAAGGTCATCCAAGCTACAGTTCAGCCTGCTATCCCTAGGCTCACCTTCCCACAGTCATTCCTTTATGACAAAAACATCTGTTGATCTCCTACCGCCTGTCAGGCTTTCCCCAAAGTGCCAGGAATACAGAGGGGAACAAAACCCTACCTCATGCTAGCAGTGGAAACCAGTCTCACAGGTACGGCGATAGGTGTGCGAGGGGGCCCGGAGAGAGGAGAGCTGCCCCCCTAATTTGCCTGGGACCCTGGAGGCAGCTGGAGGCAGACACTGTGGGGGTGAATGACCCAGGCGATGAGGGTGGGAACAGCCTCCGAGACTGAGACCAGCCAGCACCTGGAGGAATGTGAGCTCAGCAACGGGCCCCACAGGTGAGGTCCCAGGGACACGGGGAGGTGAGACAATTCTGGAAAGGGAGCACAGCCTTGCCAGCTTGTTAAAGACTTGGGGGCTCATCTCACCCGCAAGGGTATAATCAGATTAGCATTAAAGAAATATTCTGACACAACTGAAATATCTACTGGTGGATAAATGGATAAACAATATATGGCATATCTGTACAAGGGAACGCTTTTCAGCTTTACCAAGGAAGGTTGCCAGGCTGGGAAGGAAAGAGGCTGGAGAGTCCTTGGTTCCTGGGGACAGAGTTTCCGTGTGGAAAGATGAAAAGGCTCTGGAGATTGATGGTGGTTGTGGTCACATGACAGTGTGAATGTGTCTACGCATTTCACGTAGTGAGAACAGTAAGTTTTAGGTTATGTATATTTTAACACACACACACACATACACACACAAGACCATGCCAGCTGCCCGGTGGAGAGCAGTCTAGAAGGACAATGAGACAGGGAGTAGAACAGACACAGAGCTTTTCAGTAGAGCTGGTGAGAGGTGCTGCTTCATTAGTCCCGACTGACGGAAACATCTCCACCTCACGCTCACCAGGGGAATGTTCTTCATTCTCCAGAACATCTGGCTGGTGTTTGTCTCGGTGAGGGCAGTGGTGGGTTCCCCGTGCAGATCCACTGGGGTGCTGCCCGTGGCGTGAAGCCCACAGACAGGTGGAATTTGAGTCATAGGTCTTTGAGGATGAAAGCAGGACTGTGGCTCCCGCCCCCAGTGAGTCACCTGGGGCGAGTCCTTTCTAGGGTTTTCAAGCTTCGGCTGTATACATGTAAACCTGACCGAATGAGGCCGGTTGTGGGCAGGACCCAGCGGTGGTGTGGGAGAGATTTGGGTCCCCCACACTTCACCAGGCCTTCCTGGGTCTCTGTCCGGGAGGAAGATGCCCTCAGGGCCGCATCTCTTTTGCCTCCCCCTTACTGTAGCCGACCAAGGTGTGGGGTGTGTCCTGATGCTCACCCTCTCCCGGGACATCTTCACTGAGGAGCATCCAAGGCTGGCCTCCTGGTGGTGAGGCGGTTATGTAACAAGGTAAATCCCTCTACGAGGCCTGTTTTTATAGAAGAATAATGTTCTGACTCGCAAACGAGCACGCTCCTAGGTCTTGCTAATTCCTTTCTGAACTGTGCCCCTCCCCATTCAAACAAAACCACAAGGCTCTCTTTGTTTCAGGGATGGAGGAACCAGCAGAAAAGCACAGACTTAAGAAGTCTGTGCCCGCCTTCCCATTTCAGAAACCAAAGCATCTGTGTATCAAGGGCCAAGGTCATGAAGAACACAGGCCTTAATCACCAGATTTGGCAGGAAAAGTGAGCAATTGGAGGCAGTTTCCCCAGCTCCAGGCTCCGGTTGGGGGCGGGATGGGGGTGCAGCTCATGATTGATTTGGCTGAGGAGACAGAGGAGTCTGAGGGCTTGAGTTCCTCACCAACTGGTTCTGGAACCACAAGTAGGTCAAGTCACATTGAGGGCCTCAGTTTCTCATCTGTGACCAGGGGTCCTGCAGCACCCACCCCAAGCCAGCTGGTTGTCCAGAGACCCTGACTTTGGAAAACCCTCAACTGAATCATTTCTCCCAGCTGTGACATCCTGAGTCTGTCTCCAAAGAGACTTCACTTCCTCCATGTGCCAGGAGAATTCGTGTCACCACGTGGATTCTGACTTTGCCAGGAGAGGGTATGGGATAGTGGAAAAGACCTGGCCAGGGAATTGGACAGAGGTGGGTTCAGAATCCTGAGCCAATGACTTTGAGCTTTGTGTCATCTGAGCCCAAGTTCCTCACCTGGAAAATGGAGACAAGAGACTATGTCTCAGGCCGTCGGAAGGATGAGAAATGACATGGGCACCCAGCAGAGTGCTGACACGCATACACAGTAGCCTTTGAGCCTAATGGCTAACAGCTCAGCCTATGGAGTCAGACAGACTTGGATTTAAATTCACTTCTATCACTTCTGGCTGGAGATCATGGGCCAGCACAAAATAAGAATCATCATTATATTGGCGATTGTTGGGCAGTGGGATTATAGCAATACATAGAGGTTAAGAGGGGCTTCTTGTTTTCAAGTGGGTTTTGAGGACTATAGTCATAAATCACAATGCACTACAGAGCTCTGAGTTGCAAAAATAGGGCACAGGAAACTTAATCTAAAGGAGCAGAATTCACCAGGAGTAGTGATTTTACTTACGTAGATAATCCTTCTTCAGATAAGATCCAAAGCTCCTTCCAGCCAGTAATCTTAGTGTCTTCCCTTGTGACAAGATTGTTTCAGCTCCTGGGTTCTATGCCCACAAATCCAGGCTCCCAAGGCAAGCCCGAGAATGGCCACTTCAGAAGGAGTGGAGTGTTACCAATAAACAAGGCAGGGTTCATACCTGGGGCCCCCACCACCCGTGGTGTGACTGTCCCCCGGGGGACTGGGGTTCCAGATACCTGTCCGGTCATCCAGCCCCATGGAGATGGCTGATCTGGAAGGTCAGGTGACCACCATGGAAGGATGTGGCTGTAGCCCACGCCCAGAGGGCTATGCTTGGCTCCCCAGGAGACCAGGACCCTCCTCCCAGGTGAGTCCCTGGCAGACTTTCCCACACTCCAATGCAAATTCTGGTTCTGCAGATCTGGGGGAGAGCCTGAGGGGCATGCCAATGCCATTGGACCCAGAGCCTTCATCCGGGGACAATGACTCTTCCCGGAGAATCCCAGAGTCTGGGCAACCCAGACAGAGCAGAAGACTCTGAAGATACCCCCACCATCTTGCAGAGACCATGACGAGAGGCAGTTGGTCTGGCCCCATTCCCATCCTTGCCAGTCATACCTGATGTGACAATTGCACGATCAAATTAAAGATGACATAAACCATTGAAATAGGACTGCAGAAAAAGTAATAAAAACCAAATTAAAAATCTCAGTTAGAATGAGTCACTAAAAATAAAGACTGTTGAAGTCAACGTCGGGAGGTAAGTATAAAAACCAGGGGTGGGGTGGGGAATCTAGATGATTCTGCATTCCTGCTGCTCCCCAGGTGTCTTTAACTCCTGACAGCACAGTGTGGAGTAGGTGTGATTGCACAAGGTCACATGGCATTTGAGGAAGTGGGGCCTCATGCTCAGGCTTAATACACAGAAAAAGGCTGGAAAAGAAATGAAACTGTGTATTTTTAAGGTAAAAATAAATACTGTCTCTGATATATGTACAATTTTTTTTATCACTGGTTTCAAATGAATTGCGTGGGAAGGATTCCCTTTTATCACTTCCAAAAGCAAGTTAATAGTCCCATGTGTCATAACTTAGTACAACATTGGGTTTTGCTGTCATTAATGCTCCTTTATATCATTCGTACATTTTTTAATCATGTAACAATGAACACTTTTTGGGCACACGGTTTTTTGCTTATTGAACATTTTTTATGATAATAGTAGAAGAATAGGACATTTGCTTCAAAATGCCTTTCTAGATTTTGGTTAAGGGTTACCTTTCTTCTTTCCAAAAGAGTAATATTTCCACTTCCTTAATATAAGTCTAACCCCCATAACTTAATGGCTTAAAATGACCAGCATTCCATTATTCCCTGTGGTTCTGAGTGTTGACCAGGGCTCAGCTGGCCGGTTCTTCTGCTGGTGTCACTTGGGATCTCTCCTCCAGCCGCACAGTCAGTGAGCACTTAGGCATGTCCTGAGAATTTGGTGTGAAATCTCCAGGCTTCTGGCAAATAAACTGCTGAGCTAGGCATGGCTAGGAAGGCCAAGTATTCAAAAGCGTGAGAAGGAAAGATTGCTTCTAAGATCAAACATTTCACTCTACACCTTCTCCCTCACCCTCCACCCCAGGTGCACATGAAGGAGGAGAGATAAAGCATCACAGTGCAAGTCAGAGCGTGGGCCCAAACCCCAAGACATGGCTGAAGTTCAAGGGCATGGAAGTCCTTATTTAAGTTATTCCAAGAACATTGCTCTAGCTAGAAATGAAGAGGATTCCAGCTTCGCCCTGAAGCAGTGGGAGTAGAAAGCTTATGTGAAAGCTTTTGTTTTGAATTCATTCTGATCCCTGTATTGGGGTGTGCAGTTAATAATTACTGCTTTCTTTTTTAAACACCACTTCGGCAGAGCTGGCATGGAGACCAAAATATATAAATAGCCCCTCTGAAAGCACCACAAAGCCTGGGCTGTGACCTCCAGGGAGGAATCAATATTTCCAATAAGCCTCAGTGCTTCTGGAAACATAATGCTGTCTTATCAGCCAAGCCCCATCCCCACCCTCCGCCACACTGTTCCCTCCACATTCCACACCTCCTCTTCACCAGCGTCCTCCCACTTCCCACCTCCGAACAAAAGAGCAGGACTGGGAGAAGCTCAAACATAATTGTAGAAGGTCTCCAGCAGCACGCTATGGCATGGTTCTCAGTGACAACTTCTGGAAGGAATGTGGGACTTCGCAGAGGGCTCCGGCATCCGCCCTCCATTTAGGAAGTCAGCAGTGGCTTAAGAATGCCACTGCAAGAGTTCCCATGATTAACCCATCAAAAAGTCTTCTCCTCTCCCTGACCAACTCCCCCACCCCATGCTGACCCCAAATTCCCCCTGGGTGTTAGAAGTGCAGAGAGAAGGTGGAAAAAAGTTATGGGTGGGAAGACACTCGTACGAGGGGAGAGGATCCGTGGCCTTTGTGGCGAGGCCACATCAGGGACCACCACACATGGCTACACCCCCTTCCAGCCCCAGGCATGGCCGCCTCAGCTGCCATCTTGCTGAAGACTTTCTTCTTGGGCGGACCCGATGTGAATGGTTCTGTCATAGTGGTTCCAACGTCACCCCTTGTGGAAACCCCGAACCAGCCCACCCTCCAGCCCTTTGTGTAGTATGTTATCATAAAACCACAACAGCAATAAAATTGTTGTATCTAATATATATGCGATGTTCTAACTACGTATTAAAATTATTTATCTCCATTTGGCAGAGGAGTGCGACACCAACATAATAGCTGACAAATGGCAAGGCCAGGGTGTAAGCCCAGGTTTACCTTCTGGCAACACCTAGGCTCTTTTCCACCTTGCCGGTGGCCGCTGTTTGGGAAACATGCCAAGCCAGGAGAATTGCTCAGGGCCTCCCCATCTAAGAAAGCCGTGATCATACTCTATCGTGTGAGTTTGTCCGTGTTCCCAGGGGATAGCAGCAGACATTGAGAGTCACTGTAAAGAGCCCACTGTCAAACTGAGCTCTGTTGAAGCAATAGTCGAGAAAGAATGTCATTTACCTCGTTTTCCTGACCCTGTGCCCTCGATTCTGGCAGCAATCACCATAGTCAGGTCATCAGTTTTAAGTACGGACTCTCAGTGGTCCTCAGTAGGGGTCCCTAGCCCTCACTCTTCACAGGGTAATGAAGGATTGGTGAGCATGATGGAGTCTGCACTGTGGACTGAGGAGTTCTACCAATTACTGTATGACCTGCTCAACTGTAACTGTATACAGCAAACTCCAGGGATGGCTGCTTCACCATGACCTTGTGTTTCTTTTCAGAATTCAGGAGGGTTTAGCGGAAGCAGCCCCTGTTGGGCCCTTGAGGAGGCATTGAGCAGAATCCTGAAAAATGAAAAGGAGTTCATTAATAAAAATATTCTCACTTTAAGGATAGTAATTGTGTCTTACTGGCCCTTTCTAGAGATCCTCCATAAGTAGTGAATGAATGAATGAGTGAATGAATGAAGAATGAATGAATGAGTGAAAGAAAAACTGTGTTGGTTCTTCTCACACTTTGGTACACATCAAAATCACCTGGGGATTGTCAAAGCCAGGCTGTTGGTCCCCAGGCCCACAATTTCTGAATCAGTAGATCTCTGAAGGGGCCCCTAAAATCCCATTTCTCACAAGCTTCCAGATGCTGCTGCTGGTCCACAGACCCTACTCTGAGTATCACTGTTTTACATCGTATCTTCTCTTGAGTTTATGCCCAGAAGTCAGAAAATACTCAAAGAGAAGTATTTCAAGGGAACCTGGATCAGGAGATGAATATATTGGACCTCTGTATATTCCTTGACAGTTTCAAAAATATTTTAATACGTCTTATTTGACCTCTGAAAGCCTGTGACACCATTACCCCATTTTACAGAGGAAGAAGCAAGGGTCCAGAGAATCAAAATTAATCGCTCTAGGAACCACAGCAGGTAAAATAGGGAGTTAAGAAATATATCCAGGTCCCCTGATTCTCACTATGAAGCTCTGTCCTCCCCACTGAATACAGAGAATTTTTAGTAAAAGTAAATAGTAATATAAAGATTACCTCATGATTTTCAGTATGGCCTTCTTAGCAGTGTTTTTGAGAAGAAAAGGAAGGTCTGGGGTTTTAATTCACTTTAAGCAAGACCTAGTCCCATATTCAGTTTAACAGCAACAATAAATTACTATTAAATTATTATTACATAAATAACATACCACAATATTATTATTTTAGCTATCACTTCTGGTACAGTAGCCAAGAGTATGAACTCTGGAGACAGACTTCCTACACTCTAATCCCAGCTCTACCATCCATTGCTGTGTGACCTTGGACAAGTTACTTGACCTCTCTTGGCTCAGTTTCCTTAGCTATGAAAGGTATATAAGAATAATAGCAGTATATAATAATAGGATTTTTAATGAGAACTAAATGAGTCAACATATGTCGAGTGTTTGACACACATGGTAAGCTATATGTGTGTGTGTGTGTGTGTGTGTTATTACATGTTGTATCACTATCACTGACAAAATGCACTGAAGGCATTTAGCCTTTAGGCTGGGGCCAAGTGGGAGCTGTGGGAAGCCGTAATTGAGGCAAGGACTCCTGGGTGTTGAGGCTCAGTTTTCTGACCCAGAATTCTCTTTCTCCAAAGCAAGATAGAATCCCTCCATCCCCAAGACCAGAGAGGAGCCATTCTTGAAAAGGAATATTAAGGAAGAATTTGCAGAACACCCCGGACTCAGCCCCCTGTCTTGGAGGCAGGAAGAGCCCAAGGGTCTGTGGGGGAAGGGAGTGTGGGACAGCCAGAGAAGCAAGATGGGAAATGCTGGGCAGTCTTGTTGGCTGAGCACCCCAGCCCTTCACTGACCAACCCCCCACCCCATATGCACACTTGGCTGGGTCATCTGGGCATGGGGCTATTATAGTGTCATTTCCAAGAAGGCACTGAGGCTGAAGATTAGGCAGCTGGGGAATGCAGAGCTCCAACCAGCACATCCTTTCGTTGTCAGTGGGCTCCTGCACGGATCTCGTTTGCAGCTTGCCTAGGCGTTGTGTGTGTGCTGCCCCCCTCAGGAAACCCAGGGGTCACTTGTCATGGAATTAAGGACAGAATTCACCACATCCTTGGAGTCCTTTCCTCAGGTGCCCAACTCCTGTTCAGTACAGTATCTTCAGAGCATAAAATTATTCAATAAGTAACATGATTTTGTGACAGAAACCCTTAAGCCAGTGAGGCGAGATGTTCATGAAAGCGTCTAAGGACAGAATAGAAATTCTGGAATCTATAGGAGTACGTTCCAGATCCAGCTTCTTTCTATGGAACACCTCAGGCACTCAAGAACTTTGAATGTGAAGGGTCAGCTCTAACCTGGCCTTCTCTCATGAGAATATTTCAGACAATTGGTAAAAATAAGAAATCTCTATTCTTATTGGGATAATGGAATAATAAGCTTTACTGGAATAATATGCTTTACTGTTTGGAATAATGGAACAAGAATGGAATAATAAGCTTTGCTGTCATACAGCTTAATTTATAACAGAAATCTCATTTGCGCATGGCCTGAATTTGTAACATATCTGTCACTGAAAGTGTGATTAGCATGCAGTCTAATGCGAAGTGTAGCTGTGTTTTTTGGTTTTCCTTGTACATAATATTCTATCAGCAGTAACCAAAATGATACCTTAAAGTTATGACAGCTTTTAAACATAAGCTTCATAAAAATTCTGCTATAATTGTATTTTTTAATTACTAAGGCAAAGTATAAAATCTGAACGCCCTCAATCCCATGAGATGCTGACACGCCGGGGAGAATACATTTCTACCCACTACCACATAAATTGAAATAAACACAAACTGCACTTTTGCACAATAATAATTTTAGAAAACAGAAATGCTGTTCATATTTGAGATCCCGATAAGTCTTCAGTGAGACAAAATAAATGCAACACTGAGAATAGAACTTTGGTAAAATGACCATCTTATTATATAAGACTTTCCTAGAAGTGTTTTAATTACTTTATTAATTTTCTTTCTTTTTCTCTCTTTCTTTCTTTCTCTCTTTCTTTCCTTCTTTCTTTCTTTCCTTCCTTCCTTCATTCCTTTTTTTTTTTAAGTAGGCTCCATGCCCAGTGTGGAGCCCAGTGTGGGGCTTGAACTCCTGACCCTGAGATTAAGACCTGAGCAGATATCAAGAGTCAGATGCTTAACTAACTGAAACACCCAGCCACCCCTCTTTGGTTTTTCAAAAATAACTTTATATATGTGTGTGTGTGTGTGTGTGTGTGTGTGTGTGTGTGTGTGTGTATTATTGGTACATACCATAATATTTACATACCATAAAATCACTATTTTAAGTGTATAATTCAATGAGTTTTAGTCAAAGGACACAGAGTTGTGCGACCACCACCACAATCTAATTTTAGACCATTTCCATCACCCTAAAAAAAAAACAAAAACCCTTGTCCTTTGATGATTAGTACCCATTTTTATCCCCTTCCCTAAGCAACCATTAATCGACTTTTGGTTTCTATATATTTACTCTTTGGAGATAATTCATATGAATGGAAAAACAGTAAGTGTTCTTTTGTGTCTGGCTTCTTACACTGACTGGAATGTTCCTGAGTTCATCCACGTTGTAGGATGGATCAGTACCATTCTTTAGTTGATGGGTATTTGGGTTATTTCCACATTTGGGCTATTGTGAATAGTGCTGCTATGAACATTCACATACAAGTCTTTGTGTGGATATGTGTTTTAATTTGTCTTGGTTAATACCTAACCAATGGAATTTTGGGATTGTATGGTTAAGTCTTTGTTGAACTTTTAAAGAAATTCCTAAAGTGTGTTCCACAATAGTCTCATCACCGGCAATTTACAAAGGCTACCAATTTCTCCATATCCCTGTTGACACTTGGTATTGTTTTCTTTTTAATTCTAGCCATCGCAGTGGGTGAGAGGTGAGATCTCATTGTGGTTTTGTTTTGTTTTGTTTTAGATTTTATTTCGACAGAGAGAGAGAGATTACAAGTAGGCAGAGAGTCAGGCAGAGAGAGAGGAGGAAGCAGGCTCCCTGCTGAGCAGAGAGCCTGATGTGGGGCTCGATCCCAGGACGCTGAGATCATGACCTGAGCCGAAGGCAGAGGCTTTAACCCACTGAGACACCCAGGCACACCCCTCATTGTGGTTTTGATTTGTATTTCTCCTTCGATTTTAAAAATCTTTATATTCACCCATGGTCAACATTGAAAACTTTTTATGCTTTTTTGCAATCCCAAAAGTCAACTACTTTGAAGTCAACAACTCTGGTGCCTTGAAATGGTGGCAACTAAAAGATCTATAAAAAGCCATAGGCAAGCGCCTGGGTGGCTCAGTGGGTTAAAGCCTCTGCTTTCGGCTCAGGTCATGATCTCAGCGTCCTGGGATCCAGGCCCGCATCGGGCTCTCTGCTCAGCAGGGAGCCTGCTTCCTCCTCTCCGTCTCTCTGCCTGCCTCCCTGCCTACTTGTAATTTCTCTCTCTGTGTCAAATAAATAAATAAAATCTTTAAAAAAAAAAAAGCCATAGGCTACTTGTCATCAAGATTCACTCAATCAGAGAAGCCTAGGACAGTGAAGTCATATAGCATGCTCAAGGTATTAAGAAGAATGAATTCAACTGAAAGAAAATGAGGAAGATTACTTTTATAAACGAGTTTTAAATTACATTATCAACAAAAAAGTGAAAAGGCGATAGAAAAAGACTGGTTTGGGATCTAGGAAAATTCAGCCAATACAGTCTAATCTACTGCTACTCCCAGAAGGCTTTCCAGATCTTTTCTGGGAATGACATACTTACTTTTCAGTCTGTTTTCTGTGTATTACTTTAATAGCTAACATTCGTTGAGCACTCCTCAGTGCCTGGAACTGAGCATGTTTGCATGTGTGTCGTGTGTATTTTTCAAATGTTCACAAGTCCACATGGGAAATACTTCTGTTATCCCCACGTAACAGACGATGAAACAGCTCTACAGGGTAACTCAAGCAAAGGCACAAGTGGCCAAACCAGCGGGACCTGAGTTCCCGGCTCCTGGTTTGTGTTCCTGCTGCTGAGCCTTACGGGCAACTGGCGCTTGGCCGCGTGGCTCTCCAGGTGTCCTTATACATGTAGAATTAATTCTCTGTCACCCTGTGTTTCCTTCTCTGGCTTTGTTGCATTAACAGCGTGAATGTGTTTCTCAGCCCATTTCATCCTTTTACCCTTGTCATCGCCGTGCAAGCCCGCCAGCCATACTGGATGTCCGGGAAGCGAGGAAGGCCTGGCTTACCCAGACTTTGGCTAAGATGAAGGTGCCATTAGACCAGCTCTAACTCAGCAGCTCTCTCCCCCATTCCAGAAAGCAGGTGAGCAAGAGGCCAATTATAAAAAGAAGAATTTCAAATCCATTCTAATTGGTTAAAAATATTAAATGAGTGAAATCAGTGCCAACTTCTGTGACTTACGCTCTTATTAATATAAACTTAAACCTATCAGTGTGTCATGACCTGATGGTTGAGTGTGAAAGGGGTATTATGAATGTCAAAGGCTATCAATTATAGACTATAAGTGATGTATCATAAATGTGAGGCACATATACATTTTTCTTCATTACCTCCCATTACTCTGTTACATGCCTCACATTTATGATGCATCCTTCTAGACTATAATAAAATTAGTTATAATTACACATGGATCTATTTTATGGTGTCAGGTTTTTTGTTGTTGTTTTTTTTTTACTGTGAGCATTAATACCAAAACCTTTGACTGAGCCAGTCATAAAATCCATCAATTATGTACAGAACATTAAAGAAATGGTTAGACTGGATTTTCTACTGGGCTATGACCTTTCTGCCTCAGAGGTAGCAAGATCAACCCAATGTTACACATGCGTGATCATTTGATAATCTTTTTTGAAAATGATGATAATGATTATAGGGCATGTAGGTTGCAATTATAGAGTCCATAATGTAGTAATTAATACAAGGAGATCAAAGACCTCATCGTTACTCCTTTATGAGACAGACTTTCTCTGTGATATTTTTCATACATTTTTTACTCTCCTTGGGTCTCATTCAGTAATTGTAAATCAGGAGAGTAGTAAGCATACTACTTAGCATGAAAGTTTGCTTCAACAAAAGATGCCTACCTCAGCAGAGCTTCCCACAGTGATTGAGAAAGAGTCCTCCTAAAACTGTTAGAAAATACCTAGTGGTATCTTATTAAGTGCTCTCAACTCAAAGCCAGAAAAAAATAGGAAAGGAAGCCTCTACAAGATACAAAGTCTTGCACCAAAGCTCATGCACTTTAACCAAAAGAGTCCACTTTCTCTTATTTCAGAGACCATTAGAAAATGCTTAGTTGTGCATTCTATAGCCCACAACTCTTCAGCAAATACTTTATGTACACTAAAGGTATGCAGGCCTTGGGTTGGCTCTAGAACCAACTCAGCAAGGGTAGAGTCCCTCCCTCTAAGGGGCTGACAGTGTAGAGGGCAGGAAATGCCAAGTATTCAGGCAACTATATTGGGAAGCAGAGAAAAAAGAAATGCCACAGGATAAGTATACATAAAATGACAGGGGTCTGAAGAAAGGAGAAATTCACCCAGTTGGGGTAAGTAAGGGAAGGCTTCCGGGAAGAGGGGGCATTTGGGCTAGGGCTGGAAAGATGGCTCTGTTCCAGGCAGAAGGTAGGGCACGAACAGGCACAGAGGCAGAACAGCACAAAATATGGTTAGGGAACAGCAAGTAGTCATTTAGCTGCTCAGCAGTGGTGGGTGAAGAGCGAGTTAAAGCTATAATGATGTCTGCTTGCACTGAATAGAAAGTATTGTGAGAAAATCCATCTAAGAGGTATATATAGGTAGGAAATGCAGACCAGTGGACTCCATGGAGACTGGAATCAGAAAATTAGACGTGAAAGCTTCTGCCCCATTTTTCACCGAGCCCCATGATCTCCTATTTTTCTGCATGGTTCTTCCTGCATGTCTGTTTTATTCTCCTGCCTCTCTCTGCAGACCAACTTGGCTGCTTAAAGAACTCCAGTGTGCATTACTGGGCTGACTTGTAAAATAAACAACTTTATAAGACTTTTTGTTTGAGTGATGTGTTGCAGGAGTAGGTTGCAATATAAGAGCTTGTTTCTCTCGCACAGTCAGTAAACACAGAAGCACTGTGTGCTGGCATGTAAGGGCCCAGGTTCCTTCTATATCATTGCTCTGCCATGCACGCTTTTCATTCCATGTGCTCCTCATGCTCCAGGATGCCAGCCAAACTCCAGCCATCATGTCTACTTTTCAGCCGGCAGGAAGCAGGAAAGGAAGTGCACACTCTCCTTCTAAGAGAACTTTCTGGAAGTTGCACATACCACAGCTGCTTTTTTAGTGTGGCCATGTGATATGCCATTTAAGAGTGGAAAAGGATGCTATTAATAATTATATTGGGATAACAGGCATAAACGAGGACTCCTCAGGACTATGGGGGATAAGTCACACGGGAGAAGGTATACATATATTCCACCAGCCAGAACTTGGTCACATGGCCACACCTATTTGTTGGGGAGGCTCCACACACCATCCTTACACTGTGAAACTATATGCCCAACTAAAACCTGGGAAAGAGCAGGATGAATATCCAATTAGTATCTCCTGCCACATTTGACAGCCAGCAAATGTCCCAGTTGGAATGTGCAAGTTGTCACCGTCTGTGGACTGGATTCCTGTAGGGCAGTCTTCTCCTCCGGTCCAACCAGCTATGAACAGGAAGAAGGAACAAGGACAGGACTTTTGTTCTGTAAGGCTCCCCTTTTGGGGGCTGAGGAAGGGGCCTGGGAAAAGCAAGCAAATTGATTAACTTGTCAACTCCAGTAGGTTTTAGATCCATGGCAAAGGGCAGTAAATTCTAGAGCAGAAGCTCACAGTCCAATTCAGCAGGTGGGACGAGGAAAACCGTCGCAAGGAAATGGTGTGGGTGGAGCTTTACTAAAACAAGGTTAGCCTGGCAGCAGTGTGAGGGCTGATCTGGAATAAGGACAGATGGAGGGTAGAAGTCCCCTAAGCAACCCCTGCATTAGGCCCCGTGAGACTGAACTTGACTTTGAGCATGTTAGAAAGTGGGGAGAACTATAAAGCGAGGTAAGCAATTAGAGCAACAAGAAGGGGAAGTTGGCAGTATAATGGTAAGAGAAAAGTAAGAAAACCTATGATGAGTAGAAATTACAAATTCAAAAACCAGTGCATTTTGGTATAGTGGCATTTGACACAGGAATGACTATATTACATAGCACCAAATAATAATGTATAGCCATAATGATGCCCTCGTTCTTAAAAAAAATCATTATACCATGTTTCAGAATGCAATACTTTGTACTACGTTATATAAAATACTTGTATTCAAAATGTTAAGACATTTTGTGTTCATTTGAGAGGTATGTGTAGGCATCTGGAAGATTCTCTTAGACAAAACATCTTATTTCCCAAATACTAATTAAACGAGTCTTCACTGAAGCAAACATGTTGTCAAATACATATTATCGTATAGCACTCAGATGTGTAGATTACACTCACACTTCTGACTGTCAGATAGAAACCGTGGCTCTGGAAACCCAAGTTCAGCATTCTAAAACCTCAACCACGTGAATGTATAAAACTCATTCAAAAAAAGTCAAGCCGCTTACTTATCATAGAAATGCAGCTGAGGCCTTCCTATGATCAGCAAGACACACAGCGTCAGTTCTGGCTCAATCATACCTATCGAGAGGTGTGAGTTTCCAACTCAAAGGCTAGAGTTGACATGACTCTTTCCAAAGACCAAGAGTTGGGTCCTTGAACAGAAAATAGGGATACTAGAATGATCAGAGAGTAAAGGACACATGCAGAATCTATGGCTATATTTTTTGCTCGAATAGAGAAACAATACACAACTAGTTATGCCCAGTACTAAGTTCTAAATTTAAAGAAACACATGTATGGAAACCTAAGAGGGGGCCTCTTTGGTCATTTTGAAAAACAACCGGGAAAACTATGCTAGGGTGGTTGAAAGTGAAATACACAAAAAGAAACTTCTAGAAATTTGAGCCCCTGCATCTGACTGCTGAAGCATTCCTCCATTTCTAATGGAGGGGTTTTTTTTCCACATCTCTCACAGATTATTTTTGACTTAGCCAAGCAGGGAGCCTATTTTAAAGCTCCCAATTTGAAAATCATGGAAGCTTTATAAAGTCCTCCACCTGCATCTCTTTTTAGGAACACAATCCTTTATTCTCTAAAGGATGAAAACCTCCAGCATATAACAACTTTGTTAAGCTGTCACTATCAATAGGGGGAAAAAAATAACAGTTGACAAAGAAGAAACAAATTGCATCTTCGAGTAAGTTTTCTTGAAGCTCTTGTTAAAAGCTATAACCTCTGATGTTAACTAAATTTAACCCATTCTGACCCTCGTGGTGGCCCTTAACCTCTTCTTTCTTCTGCTTCCTGTGGCTGCTGGAGAAAACGGGCCTGGTCCTTGGAAAAGCGTTCTCTGTAGCACACAAAAGGCCCAGCCTTCCTGCTACCCCGCCAGGAGGCCCCAGATCGACCGAGGGGTCAGCACCTGTGCAGAGAGGCAGGTGACAAGGGACTGCCTTCATCCTTCCCCGGCAAGCTGTAAGAGTAGCCAGCCTTCAGCCACCACGCTGCGGTTTCAAGCATTCAGGCCCCTGCAGTTCAGGTTTTCTTTGTGAACACAGACTTTATACAAATTAATCTATTGCTGTTCAACTGACTGTAAAATTAATAGATTTACTGTTGCAAAAAAAAAAAAAGAAAGAAAGAAAGAAGAAAAACTGAGAGCTTTCACTTCCACTTTGGTAAGGTCACGCATGCGTTCTGAACTGCCAACAAAAAAGCCTTGGAAATCTCTGCAGCAGAACCAAGCAACTTTCGGGGAGGGGATGGGAGCAGCCAGAGCCTACAGTGGGGAGTCTTCCCCGTACAGTAAACATGTAAAACTTTGCACTGGTGATGCTTCTCGACGGTCAGAGTACAAATTTGTTGTATTGTGAACATTTAATTGGTGGCCGGTCCTGCCTTCCTTGAAGAGCCTTGTCTCTACAGAGCTCATGTGTTTTAAAAACATTATTGGGGGGCGCCTGGGTGGCTCAGTGGGTTAAAGCCTCTGCTTTCAGCTCAGGTCATGATCTCAGCGTCCTGGGATCGAGGCCCGCATCGGGCTCTCTGCTCAGCGGGGAGCCTGCTTCCTCCTCTCTCTCTACCTGCCTCTGCCTACTTGTGATCTCTCTCTCTCTGTGTCAAATAAAATAAATAAAATCTTAAAAAAAAAAAAAAACATTATTGGGTTTTACTTAAAATGTGAAATACTGACTATAACTTGGTTCTGTTTTGCTGATTTACACAGTAGTGTGCATTATACACGCTTTAAGGTTTCTTATACTAGCTGCTTGTATTTCTTTAAGATGCTCCCCAATGGTGATGGAAATTCTTAAGGGTTTCAAAATGACCAAAGTTAACTGAATCACCCCCAAATTTAATACCTTCAAAATGGAAATACACAGCTTTGTTGTTTTTCCAATGGAGACTTTGGAACCTATTTTCTGCTTCATTCAGTTGCACAAGACTTTTCACAGAAGATAAATGGACATTCCACATATAACTACTCTTTCATTTCACAGACACGAAAGCTTTTCAAAAAATGTATTACAGTGTCATTCATTTTACATGAATTTGTTTTGCTCATTCACAACCACTGTCACATTTTAATAACTGGTGCCATCATTTTTTGCCAAGAGGAATGATTGGTCTGGAGTGTAATGTTATGGGATATTTTGCACATGGCAAACGTATCCTGAATCTAGTAACAGTTGAGAGGTCATGAAGGGTTTTAATACAGATGTGGTCACCAGATGTCCTCCAGCTTCTGGGGAATCGGCACAAGCAGCTACATGATGGATGTAGGTTATAGGAAAAGATTCCCTCAGTCTTTCAAAACATTGAAATAGGCTACTGAGGGAAAGCTAAATCTCCCTGCCTAGAGTTTTCTTTTTTTTTTTTTTAAGTGTGTGGATACTTATGTGTTTGGAATAGGCTAATCACAGTTCTGCCTGAGGGAAAATAGTAAGGATTCCATAAGAAGGCTTGGCTTCCAGCTTTCATGTGTTATGATAATGGACACATGGTATTAGGCTGAGGGTATCTTCAGGATGTTTTTGAGGAGTTATCTCACACTCCACCATAGCCCCTTGCACACCCTGCTTTCCATGTCCCTGCTGACAAGCTTGTAAACAGACTAAGGAGAGCGTGGACCCTCTGTCAGATAGATGTAGTTGGTCCTGCGTAGAATCTCACACACAAGAGACTGCAATTTCCCTATTTTAGCAAAACTGTCCTGATAAGGGCTTACAAGCTAATGTTGGAGAGGGTATATAAACTAGCTATAATCCATTAACAACTAGCTGCTGAGGAATATGCTGAATATGTGAAGCCACACAGGTTTTGACTCATCTATATAACTTCAAAATAAGCACAGGGTTTGATTAGTGTAAGATCAGCCTCTTACAGTAATTGTTGTAGTGATTGTGACACCATAAAGATAGAGCCTAGTGTTAAAAACTTTTTAAAGAAATCAGCCATAGAATAACGACTCTGTGGAACAGATACCTTACATCTCAATGAACTAGGCTGAGACTGTCTCATGGGCCTCCCTGGTCCAAAGGTTCCCTCCATGCCATGGGGAGAGGGGACTTTGGAAGCTAACAGGCAAGGTTGGGGACAGAATATTTCCTTTAATCCTTCAACAGAGTAAAACTCCAATATATACATTGTGTGAGAAACCATGTGATTTGGGCACCAACCATGGAAATTAACATCATGGAATTTACTCTGTGGAGGAAAATGTAGAAGTTTTAAAGTCACCTGAATTTGAGTCTTATTGAGTCACACTTCTGTATTTTGGGGTGGTTTCTTTTTCTGTTTTTTTTTTTTTTTTGGTTTTGCTTTTTGTAAATTATAGGTAGAAACATTGGGAAAGCTCTGTAAATTTCCAAGAGTTCTGTTCTATGCATGTATTCAACCAGTTTACAGAGGATTTGTGGCATAGTACAATACTCCCGCTAAACCAAGAAGTTGAGGCCGTACATAAGGGAAGGGGAGCCAAAAGATCCAGTTGCCTGCTTTACTATCTTTATTCAAGGGTCTTCAAAATCCTCGACAAGGGAGCTGAATCCAAGACTCTTAATGACTCTTTAAAAGCTGCCATGTCCCATCTCAGCTGGAGTCAAAGGAGAATTCAAGTTAAGAGATTTAAAAAAAAAATCTTCTGAGGGCATGTCTTCACTGTGCATGTTTCTCTGCTCATCCCTTTACAGGAACAGTAAAGTGCGCCCTTCTTGGGATGGCTGATGATGGCAGACTAGAAAACTTCCCAAGTCATCTATCTATTTGGGACACATATGCCTTCAAAGAGGGGCCACACCTTGGGGTGCGGGCAGTAGCTCCAGCTACCAACAATTACTTGGAGTGAATTCATTCAAATTACAGTCTGATCAAATTTCAAGTCCTTAGTTTGGGTATTAAACCTCTTCAGTTTTTCACATTTCACTAAATATCCTCACAGACTTGTAACTCCACTGCTTCACTAGTTACTTTAGTCTAACAGCATAAGGAACATTTAGCATTAAGAGCACCAACTCTGGGGCGCCTGGGTGGCCCAGATGGTTAAGTCTGCCTTCAGCTCCGGTTGTGATCTCCAGGTCCTGGGATCCAGCCCCATGTCAGGCTCAGCTTGGCAGGGAGTCTGCTTTTCCCTCTCCCTCTGCCTCTCCCCCTACTTGTGCGCACACTCTCTCTCAAATGAATTAAAAAAAAAAAAGAGAGGGTGCCTGGGTGGCTCAGTGGGTTAAAGCCTCTGCTTTCGGCTCAGGTCATGATCTCAGGGTCCTGGGATCGAGGCCCGCATCGGGCTCCCTGCTCGGCGGGGAGCCTGCTTCCCCCTCTCTCTCTCTGCCTGCCTCTCTGCCTCCTTGTGATCTCTCTCCCTCTGTGAAATAAATAAATAAAATCTTAAAAAAAAAGAGAGAGAGAGAGAGAGAGAGAGAGAGCGCACCAACTCTGGCTCCACACTGCCTGCATTTTATTCTGGATTCTGCTACTAGTTGTGTGACCTTGGGCAAATTACTGAACTTCTTTATGCTTTAGGTCCCTCATCTGTGAAATAGGGTACGAAGCTTGTCCTGAGGATTAAATGACTTGATAGAAATAAAGCGCTTAGAAGGGTGCCTGGCAGGCACATAGGTATAAACTGGAAACACACGTTTTTAATTGTTGAGCACACACCACTCCCAAGGCATAGGCTGGTCACTGTATCCCCTATGTAAACAAACTTGTATCTTGGTATTAAGGAATAATTTGGGTGGCCTAATTCTTGCTGAACTGGTAAATGGCCAACACACAAATACTAACCGTGGACTATGGGCTACATACACACGAGTCGTTTCTGGGTTTATCACTTCACTTTTTCAATAAAATAGTCAGTACCTAATGCGCCAGACACCGGGATTCGACGAGGAAATAGAAACTCGGGGCCTTTAGCTGTTAAGGGTGAACTAGTGTTTCCATCTGGAATAAAGCAGGTAAAAACTGATTCACGGAGTCATTTACGGAGAACAAAGCAATGCGTTCAGCGGCACTATACCCTGTAGATGCAGTTTCCTCCCATGCGGTAAACTCTCTAATTAGGTGGTGTCACTACGTCATGACTGCAGATTCCCACTGGGTCGTCCTATTGAAGACGAGGTGAGAGGTCAGGTCACTGACACCAATAGTGCGACGAAGGGCACAGCAGCGTCGCGACAGGGATGTGCCCCCGCACCGGCAGGTGACAGCCAGGAGCACCAGGGGTTTGCAACTACCCTACTGACTCTTGAAAAACCACTTCACCACCACCAGCCCGTTTTCGCCTTCGTCAAACTGACGGCCTGTTCGAAGCTCTCCCAGTTACAACAGTCCTTGAATGTCACACGCCTGAACCATCTCCAGATCTGTCTCCGGTGGCCCCGCGCTCGGGAACCTAGGGCAGTCTTTCACTTTCCGAATCTGCTTGCTCACCTGCAAACCGGAGGCAGTGCTCCTTAAACCACAGGAATTATAAGGACATTTATGAAATAACGGATTCACCATTAAATCAAAAGAGAGCGCCCGCAGGACCCGCCCTTCGCCCTCCGCACTTTCTGTCGGAGGACTTCCGCCTTCCGGCAGGCCAGCGCTCCTCCTTACGTCACCTTTCCTTTAAAAGACGTGAGCCGGAGGCCCGCCCACTACGGAGCGCGAACGGGGCTCCCCGCGGGGGCCGTGCCCTCGCTTCTTCCGCCAGACCTTACCAATCGCCGGCCCGGCATATGTAAAGCTAAAGGCGAGGGGCGCCGCGCGGGTGAGGGGCCCTGCGGCGGGAGGACGTGGGCTCAGGCACCGTCCTGCGGAGAAAGCGGCTTCGCGCTCGGCTGTGTCGCTGGAAGGTCAGTGCCGCCCCTGCCGCCGGACGGAGCGCGGAGAGGCGCCGCAGACCCTGCCGCGGGGTGGGCCGGAGTCTAGAGCCGTCCTTGGGTCGGGAACGCTGACCCTGCATCCGGGAACCGCAGGACCTAGACCCGGCACCAACCCCCCGGCCTCCCGGCCCCCTGGACGTCCCACCCCGCCATTGCGGCGCACATACGGGCACGCGTGCACGCGCGCCGTGCGTCCCCACGCCCCTTCTCTGGCCGACGCGCGCCGGGGCACCACTTCCCGGTGTGGGCGTGGCTGCGGCTGACACACGTGACCGTGTGTTTCCCCGCAGCCGCGGTGGGGGGAGGCTACAAGTAGCGGGGAAGGTTGCTAAGTGATTGCGGGATTTCTTTCCCCTATTTACCGTTTAATAGGCTTCATGGCGTAAGACTCTTGAATGAAGTTAATAAGCTTTCCTGTAGAAAACTCGCAGTTCCACATTCGTGTAATGAAAGGCTTCAGTCTAAGAAAGTACAGAGAGTGGAGGGGCGTTTGCAAAGTCAATGACTGCTTAATGTGCCAGGGACGGGACAGTAAAGGACAAATCAGATTCGTTCGCAGCTTCAGAGAACTTACCGTCTATTGGAGGAGAGGAACAGAGATAAGATAATCACAAAATTGTGATTGTGGTAAGTGCTAAAAGGGAAAGATATACTACGAGAGCATTTAATAATGTTGGGCATTAACGCTGAGCTCAACAAACAGATGAGGGGGCAAGGGAAGTAGGGGCTGATCAGCTTAGTTTGGAAGGTAATCAGAAGAATGCCTGGAGAAAGGGAGCACTAAGCAACAATCTGGCATTTCCTAAACTTAAGGGAAGAGCATTTCAAGAACCTGCACGGCCAGCATGGTTTAGGCAGATAAGAAATTTGATATAGAACGAGGCTGGAGACGTGGCACAAGCCTTTACCCTTCGTGAAAGATGTTGGCCTGTAATCTGGGGCAGTTTTATGGTGGGAGAGGGGGGGGGCGGGAGGCGGTGACAGCAGCAGCCGGATAACGGGTTGCAGTCCTTCCAAGTATATAAATCCTAGTTAGTACACTGGTGGGAATAGGGTGGTGGCAGTGGGCATGGAGAGAAGTGATTGGATTTGAGTGGAGTTATGAAGTGAAATTTATGAGACTTGGTGTTGGGTTAGCTGGGAGAGTGAGGGAGAGCAGAGATGCAAAAGAGGGTGCTCTGGATGGACTGTGATGCTGGACACTGAGATGAAAGTTCTGGAAGAACAAAGGACCATATAGAAGATCATGTACAGGAATAAGTCCAACGTTAATGTTGAGTCTGTAGTTCTGAATTTAAAAGTTTTTTAAAAAACATTTCCTGGATGGTCATTAGGTATTTCAAGAAAATAACTAAAATATAAAATAAACATTTTATAGATAAAGAAATATGGTTAAGTAATTGGCCAAAGAAATATATTGGCTTTTTCCAGTGTTGTAAATCGGTGTTACTGCTCTTAAAATGCCAAACTGAGTATGGAGAATACTTTGTACTTCTTATGGAAGAGCAGAACCAGAGCCAAGGGAGAGCACCATGAAGGCTCAGTGGCCATGGTTCAATCTTCTGGTATTAAGGCTGCAGAGCCCACTGGAACAGAGCAGATGGACTGTTGGCAGGTCTGCAAGTCGAAACAAGGACTTTGTGAAACTCCTTTGAAAGGTGTGGGGGGGGATTGTTAAAGTCAGGGGAATTGGCAAAATTAATTTCATTGGTATTTCGTCCTCTAGAATCTATGTGGCTTTGCTCCAACCTCCCTGGAAATAACAAGTATCACTAAGTATGAGCTTGTGAATATCAGCTATAGAATAAAGAAGAGTGGTGAGCATGCAAACAATTTAATTTCTTATAGAACAGGACTCCCTCATAACCACATATTTAAGTCACATTCCAAGAAGTTTCATTACAAATACATTATCAGTACCTCCTGAAGAGGTACTTGGTAATGCAAAATAATATATAATAAGGGGAATACAGCCGTCCTTTGGAGCAGTAATTGTTTGATCACTTTTTTTTTCTTGTACAAAACTGCTCGGAGCAACTGTATTCATAAGAGCCCAAAACTAGGTGGGTGCCTGAGTGTCTCAGTCCGTTAAGCGGCTGCCTTCGGCTCAGGCCATGATCCTAGGGTCCTGGGATCGAGTTCTGCATTGGGCTCCCTGCTCGGCGGAGAGCCTGCTTCTCCCTCTCCCTCTGCCTGCCGCTCTGCCTATTTGTGCTCTCTCTCTGTCAAATAAATAAAATAAAAAAATCTTAAAAAAAAAAAAAAAGAACCCCAAACCAGGAACATTCTAACTGTTCATCAACAGAAAACTGGATTTAAAATTTGTAGTATATCCATACACTGGGACAATTCTCAGAAATAGGAACAAACTAATGACACCTGCAACAACACAGATGAATCTCAAAAACATGCCGACATGCCTTACAACAAAGAATACATAGGCTTGATTACATTTGTATGAAATCTGAGAACAGACTGTGATGGAAGGATAGAACAGTTGTTGCCTCTGGGTGGGATTGGAGACTAACTTGGAAGAGGCATGAGGTAACTTTCTGGGGTGTTGGTAATATCTGTATGTTGACAGGAGTTGTGATTAATTGTCAAAACTAATTAAAAGGTATGTTTAAGATTTGTACTTTTTTTTTTAGATTTTATTTATTTGAGAGGAAAAGCGAGAGAACATGAGCCAGGGGGAAGGGCAGTGGGAGAGGGAGAAGCAGATGCCCTGCTGGGCAGGAAACCTGACACAGGGCTCCATTCCAGGACCCTGAGATCATGACCTGAACCAAAGACAGACGTTTAACCGACTGAGCCACCCGGATGCCCCTGTACATTTCATTATATGTAAATTTTGCTTCAAAATGGAAAGAATCATTAACAAATACTGAATCCTGGTTAATGGAATGCATGCTGAAGTATTTGAGGATGAAGGATTTGAGGATGCCAGTGTCTGCAACTACTTTGAAATGCATCAAAACATACATGAAATGGATAGAAGGAGGAATAAATAGATGGATAAATAAAACAAAGATAGCAACATGTAGAATCTAGATGAATGGGTATTGGGGTGTTCACTGTACAGTCTTTCAACTTTTCTGTATATTTAAACATTTCCGTGTTGGGGGAAATAGTCCTCAAAGAACACAACTGCAGACTTAAAGTGAAAGTATAAAGAACACAGCCCTAAGCTCTCCCGAAATACACAGTCGATGGAAGTAGCCATATATTTATTTCATAATTTTCCACTTTATGGATTACTATTTAAAATCCTTTTAATTTCTTACAAACATTAAAATTACTGTGTGTTGTGTGCATTTGGAATAATGCCATTGCCATTTTTCTTACATGGCCCAGGCAAATTAGTGACTTTGTTGAAGAGGTCCAAGCAGAGGAGTGAGGACTGAAATTAGTGGTAACTGCTTAGACAGAAGAGTGAAGGGGCTTTGAGAGTGCTTGTCAGTTTATCCTCCAGTGCTTGCAGGATATGGAGTTTTTTAGGGATCCAATCTCACATAACTAAGGAACACCAAAAAAAATTACATGTTTTCTCCCTACAATGTGGAGTCAGCTGCGGAATTTAAAACTCCCAACAGATGCAGATAGCTGCAGCCCAGGATGGTCTGGATCAGATCTGCGTTACCGTGAAACCAGACATGGCTATCTCGCTATACAATTGTGCACTTTAAGTAAATGACTTTAAGATGATTGGCTTTCAAATAGTTCTGGATGTCTCAGAAGAGATAGCTGTGGAAGTAAGTGACTGAAGGCACCCTTATTGTCATAAGAACATGAGAACCTATTTCAGTTTAGACTGCTGGTTCATTCAGCCTGTTTGTTTGACAGAGATAGCAAAGACATTTAATCGGAGAAATTTCATGAAAGAGCAAGGCTTTCTATTTTGCATCCCCCGGAAAGCTTTCTTAACCTTTTCTTGCCCTTTGCTGTTGTACTCCCAAAGAGCCTAGCTCAAGCCACTTGAACCCACTAATGTTACAGTGTTTTATCATTTATTTTCTTATGTCTTCTTTTTTGAGGGGGTCTTGACCTAGTGGTTCTTGACCCAGTGGTTTTTAACAATAGAGGATCAAGGAAACATCTTGTGTTTTGAAAAAGCATCCCCAGATGATGCTGGTAGGCCTCCCGTTTCTGAGAACCGCTACTCCAAAACATGTTCACTTTTAACTGCCAGTTAGCCAAACATTGCACAAGCTATACTTGGAATTGAAACCATCTTCATTTATGATGGGAAGACACTTTTAGACTGCTCCGATGAAAACTAGATGGAGAATAAAGGCGATCTGCACTACCAAACAATTCAGATTTTGCAATCTGTAAAGTTCCCTAGACATAGGCTTCATTCAGATATAGCCTTGAAACTAATGAAGAGAACAGTTTTTGAAGGTATATAAAGCCAGAATGCCAATTTATTAAATTATAGTGAGTATATAACTTACACGGATTGGAACAGTCATATTGGCACGACTAGTGAACTTTTTCCTTCCTGCGGGCAGCTGCTTCTCTTTTAACTTTTTAATTAAATGAACAAAATTAAACATACAGGACAATCGTGAGGCTCAATAGCCAAACATCCTCGTAACTGTAATGTAGATTCAGCAAATGTTGTCATGCTGCATCTATATTTTCTGCCAAACCCTGTCCGAGAAAGTGGCGGATGTCATGGTCCTCCACCCTGAAAACTTCAGAGTGCACTCCCAAGAATGGCATTTTCCCACCTGAGATAATCTCAGTACTTCTCGAGAGCACCCAGTCCATCAGCAATCTCCTCACCATTCAGCTTGTCCCCGTATCTCAACATCTCTTTGTAGTTGCTTTTTTTCCCAAACACATTGCATTTTATAATTATGTCTCCTCTTTTTATTCAATAGCCCCCTTCGTTTTCATTCCCCATTAACATTGACATTTGTTTGTTTGTTTGTTTGTTTGTTTGTTTGTTTTGATGCCAAACCACTTGGCTTGTCCCCCACAGTCTGTATTTGTCAGATCATTTCCTTGTGGTGGTGTCCGATTTGTTCCAGAGTCTGGCCCTTGTATTCCTTGGAAACTGGAAACCAGGTCGAGAGGCCAGACCACGTTCTGGTTAAAGCTTTTTCGGCAGGACCGTTTCACAGAAGGCGCTGCCTCTGTGCTGTGTCGCAGGAGGAAGCGTGCGCTGGGATGTTGGGTTGTCCCATCGCTGGAATGCCGAGTCTGACCTTAGGTGAAGGACGGTGACAGCCAAAGTGTGTTTTTCCCATTTCAGTTTGCAAGTGATCTTTGAGACACTGGCACTGTGCCACATCTATGGTCCCTGTGGCACCATATGAATACCTTGTTTCCTCATTAGTTTTTTACCTAATGTTTTTCGCATTCACCCTTGCCTGGATCTGTGATTTGATTGGAGGTGACAAAATGGTGATTTCTGAATTACTTGTCTTCTCCATTTATTAGCTGGCATTCTCCTCTATCGAAGAGCTTTTCTTCACCAACTGGGGATGATTGCTGATTACAGTTCTCCCTAAAAAGGTATGAATGCTTAGTCCTTTTTTTTCACCAATTTACACAGTAAGGAGTCTGGGTAATAGTCATGTGCAGTTCTGGCAAATGATCTTTCTTTTTTATAGATTTTTGCATATTCCGTGTGTTGAAACAACTTTCAGCCATTGTTCTTTAATGATGTTCTTAAATGTTGAAATTACCGCACATTTGGGCCAGTGGGAGTCTGTCCATGCTCCCAACCTGTGAATGAAACGTAAACAGTACTGTAGGGGAAATCAGAAAACTGAATATTTGATAGTATAAATGAATGATTATTAATTGGGGTAATGTCATTATGGTCATTAAACAACAAAAGAGGGCACACCTCTTAAAGATGACTTACTGAGGTATTTGCTGGTGAGGTAGGATTGACCTTGAAATAGTTCATGGGCGGCTGGGGGTGTAGGAGAGTAGTTGAGACAGAGAGGAGGCAGGTTTGGCTACATGCTATTAAGCTGTGTGATTGGTGCTTTGGGGTTTATTATACTATTCTGCCTGAATGTGTTTGAAACTTTCACTAATAAAAAGCTTTTTAGAAGTGCCTGGGTGGCTCAGTTGGTTAAGCGTGTACCTTTGGCTCAGGTCATGATCCCAGGGTCCTGGGTTCAAGTCCTGCATTGGGCTTTCTGCTCAGAGGGGAGTCTGCTTCTCCCTGCTTGTGTTCATGTGTGCTTGCTCTCTCTCTCTCTAAAATACGTAATCTTTTTTTAAAAAAGATTTTTAATTATTAGAATTTAAGTTGGTATTTGCAATTCAAATTTAGTAATCTCACAGTTTTTTTCTTAACATTGTATTTATATTTTATCTATGAAAAGCTTATTTTGAAGAAATATGTATATGTTCAGCTTTGCTGACAAAGCCAAAATTTAGCTAGTATTAGAGCTTAATTGCTGTCAAGAAAATTTAAAACTTTTTAAAATTTAAATAATGGTGCAGAACTTAAAGAAAAATATGGTTATAGTATTTTTCTACTCTTTACCTTTTCCTTTTCCTGGAAGGTGTTTTAAAAAAAATCTACATCATTTTTCTGAAATAGTCTTTATTTTGTGATTTCACTTACTAGTAAAAATATTTTTCCATGTAAAAGATTGAGGAAAAAATGAAAATTAGGAAGGAGAGGAGGAAAAAAATCACTTGTGTCCTCAACCACAACCAACCAGGGTTTTCATAAATTTCATTTCATCTTTTTCCTATGCCTAGTCTATTCATATGCTTACTTATTTTTAAAAATCCTACATTTTGAGAAGAAAAAAAATCCTACATTTTGAAATAATATTTTCTGTTTTAATGTGTCTAGGATTCATTACCCAGGATGTAGTCGCTTTCTTCCATTGTCAGTGCCATCCTAACTCATAGTGAAATTTGGTTTTGCTGCTATTTTTCTGATGATAAATGGAAAATAGTCTTCTCTGGTCTCCTCAGGCTTTCCTGCTTTTTTGGTCTGGGGGCTTCCTCCACCAACAAATATCTGCCGCCTTTTGTTAAACAGTAGTATCTCAACTACTTAAAATCCAATCTGGGGGCACCTGGGTTGCTCACTCGGTTAAACTTCTGCGTTCGGCTCAGGTCATGATCTCAGGGTCCTGGGATCGAGCCCCGAGTCGGGCTCCCTGCTCAGCAGGGAGCCTGCTTCTCCCTCTGCCTGCAGCTCCCCCTGCTTGCGCTCTCTCTGTCTCTCTCTCTCGCTCTCAAATAAATTAATAAAATCTTCCCAAAAAAATAAATAAAAATAAAATAAAATCCAGTCTGCTCCTCTTCTCGAGCCTTTACACATCTACCCCTGGAGTCCTGACATGGTAGCGACTGTAAATGAGTTCATCTCCTTCTCTGTAGGGGGAACATCTGGCTGTAGATCTCACTGAGGTCGGTGACATTTGAAAGGCCAGCCAGAATGTGAAGAGCATGGGTTACCTGCATTTGTGTGTTTTGCTAGGGAATGACGCCTCTGAGGACCCAGGGGTCAGAGGCCAGCAGACGCTGCCTTCCCCCCTGGCTGTTCCCCCTTAGGCTCACATGTTCACTAGGCTTGTCTGTGCTGAGCCGGGCTCTGGGGCTCTAGTGTTAGGAACACAGCAGTGAACAAAATGGACAAATACATTTTCTCATGAAGCTTGCATTCTAGGGAGGAAAGATTAGGAACATGTGTGCTAATAACTATAGAACATGGCGGCAGTGGATTTTTTCAAAGGCAAGGTAATGGATTTGAAAGTGACGAGGGGTGCAGTGTTCTACAGAGTGGATATGGAGGCCTGGCTGAGCAATAACCCTTGAGCCGAGGCTGAGGGAAGGCGACTCCTAGGTAGAAGGACCCAGAGGAAGACCGTGTTCAGTTTGCCAGGAACAGCCGGGAGGCCAGTGAGGTTGGAACAGAGCTGGAAGAGGCGGGGTAGGCGCAGTGGGCAAAGGTGGGTGGGGCCGCTGTGGGCCCCTTCACGGGCTTGGCTTTTCCCCCTGAGCCAGATGAAAGCCAGTGGAAAATTCTGAGCAGAGGAGGGATGTCATCTGCCTGTACATTTTGAAAGAATCACCATGTGTGCCATGTGTGCGATAAATTAGACGGGGTAAGGGCAGAGGCAGGAGGGCAGTCAGGAGGCTGACCATAAACCAGGTGAGAGAGGCCGGTATTTCGGAGCAGGGTGAAAGCTACGGAGAAGGTGGTTGGATCCTGGGTTCTTTTAGAGACTGAACAGCCGGGTGCACTGCTAAATTGCTAAGAGAAAAGGGAGAGTGAAGGACAACTTTGCTGTTTGGGGCCTGAGAAGCCGGAAGGGCATGTGGTCTTTCTGTGACTTAGGGGAGACTGAGGGAGGAGGCAGTCTGGAGGGGGAAGACCGAGAGTTCGGTGGAGGGACGTGTTCACTGTGGGTGACATTAGGTGTCCAGTTGGACAGCTTGGGCCAGCAATCAACCCTCCCAAGTTTGGGATTCAGGGGAGAGGCTGGAGCCAGAGCATTGAATGTGGGTGTTCCCCAGCCAGGTGAGGACAGAAGTGAGAAAGTGCGTTCCTTCGCTTCCCGGTCAATTTACTGTGTCTGTTTTGGTTTTTACCATATTACCGGTCACTAGAGGCCTAAGGCGGGGTGATGATGGGGGTAAGGTCAATGGTTGTGCAATCCGGTGGGATCAAAGCAGGCACCAGAGGGCATTTCCGGTTTTAGCAGACACTCCAGGTGACTCTCCTGCAGGTGACCCAGGGACCATTCTTTGAGAAGCACTGCTGAAGGCCCCTCTCCCTTCCTCTTTGGTCGTGGACCGGCCCACGTCCCTGAGTTCTTGTGTTGCCCACCCCAGATGAGATGAGTGGGTCCTGTCTTTCCTCCTTCAGCCTGCACCTCTAGGCTTTGCCCAGTGTGTGAATGGAAGGGGAAAGACCCTTATTGGGGAGAGAAGCAAGTACAAAATCAAAATGCCATTTATAAGAACAGCGGTTATTCCCATGAAGTAAACCAGCATCGCCGTGATTCACGTCAGAGTATTTCCTTCCTGAGAGGCTCAGTTAGTGCTCCCAGGACATCAGCTTCCTTCGTGGGGAGTGAAGTGCTCCCCTAGAATAGTGCTCTTACCTTCTGTGTACCAGCAGGTGTATTGATGAATTGTTAGCAGTTGATTGTATTAAAAGCCTATCAGTTGGTATTTATGAACGACAAAGGATTTTACGTACGTGTTCTCCTAAATAAACCTTTAGGATGATTCTCGTGTTTGGAGTTGGTACTACAAGACCCTTGGGAAGTAGAGTCAAGTGAGGTAGTACTGGGGGAAGAAACAGTGGGAAACGACAGCACTGTGCAGGTATGGTTTATTGTCACAATAACTTGTGCTGGGGACAGTGCCTCTGCGACTTAGTGTGACCGCAGTGATGGAATTGTAACCAGCCTTCTCCCTGCTTTTTAGGATGGCTGCTCTTCTTCTGAAGAGGCTAACATTACAAACCGTAAAGACTGAAAATAACTGCATTAGCAGGGGTCTTGGTAAATACAGCCCGCACAAGACCATCCCAGGGCAGCTGTCCCTCGGAGCTTCTGTCCCAAGACTGTCCTGCCTGATTCGTGCAAAAGCTTTCAGTACTGTTGAGGACACCCAGGACGAAAGAAAGAAGAAGAAAAAGAGCGAGCCGGCTTTTAGCAACATCGGCAGAAAAATTCACGAGCGAGTCATTCACGTGCTGGATGAGGCGGGTGATGATTTGGGAAACATGCACCGAGCAGACGTGATCAAGCTCATGAACGAGCGGGACCTGAGGCTCGTTAAACGGGACAGTGGCGCCGAGCCTCCCCAGTACCAGCTCCTGACGGGGGCCCAGATCCACAAGGAGCAACTGAGACTTCGGGAATTGGAAAAGGCCCGCCCCAAACCTGGTAGGTGTCGTGCTGTCTGCAGACTGAGTCCTCGGAACCGTGGACCGGCAGTTGAGAGCGGCATTTGCCAAGGTGCCCCGTGACCACGGGGATGTGAAAAAACGGGGGAGTTCATGGTATCCCTGCTTTCTGCCCATATCTTTCTTCAGCGCTCCCTTATTTCCATTCCGCTGCTTTTTTCCTTGATGCCCTGTGGTTAGCATCTCTTCCTTTAAGCCTGTGTAAAGAGGGGCGGGGGTAAGTCAACTCCCCAGAGTGATGGAACCGCTTTTCCCCGTGGTCCTTAGCTCGGTCTCTGATCTGGGGGTGCAGAGCCACTGGCAGTGGGAATGAAAGGAGACTCGGAGGCAGCGGACTGGAGTCCCTGCTCCAGGGCTTGGCCACCCTTTGCCCCACCTTTCCCCCACATCTCTAAAGTGGAGGTGCTTGGTTAATTGCTTGGAAGCACTTTCTAACCTCTGAGGTGATTCATAGAGCAGCTCTCACACCGAGTGTTTTGCTATAATGTTGGTAAGTAATGCTCATTTACGCGTTTTGCCGATCACCTTCCAATGCCCTTGCCATTGATGCCTTCACAGAACCAAGAATCGGATAGTCATGCATTTGTCATGATTCCTGCTAAGTGCTGATCATGATGAAAGAATAGTTTCTGTTAAACAGCCTGGGACAGGGACCAGGAAGACTGGTCTTGAAGCTGCCACAGTGAGGTCGTGTGTCTTAAGAAAACCACACACTGTCTGTGGCTCAGTCTTGTAAGGCCACATTCAACAAGGATGTTGACTAGAAAACAAAGTATTCAGAGGAGGCCAACTAGGATGATACAGACTTCAGACTGTATCCCCAAAAAATAGTTGAACAGCCCAGAGAAGCTTGGAGAAGACACGTTGCTGTTGTGAGAGATACTTGAAGGGCTGAGGTGTTAAAGGCATTGTTATTTTGTTCAGAGAGAGACATAGGACCAGCTACAGGGGCTTGGAAACAAGGAGGTGTTAGTAAAAGGACTTATTTTGTTTTTTTTTTTTAGAAAAATTACTTTTATTTTGGGAATTAGCATACAGAAAAATAGAAACACCTACTATCCACCATCCAGAATGAACAAGCGTTAATTAACACTGTTGTGCTTCAGAGTCTTAAACAAAACAAAACGTTACAGAAAAGTTGAAGCGCCTTGTGCTCCCTTCCCCTGTGCTGGCCTCCAGCCCCACCACCATGGACTCGGGGTGTAGATCCTTCTGTGTTGTTAAACTTCAGTTACATATTAACAGTGTATAGCAGGATTTTTATACACATAAAAATTATGTCATGCTGTTTTCAAGAGCCATGTTTCTAGAACAGCTGTAGCTGATTTATTATCGTTACTAAATAGAATCCTAAGAATATACCGTATACCATGACTTTAGTGCCTTTGCATGGACATTGGGCTCATTTCCAGTCTTTCATTAAGAACAATGCGCCTGTCTCTCAGTGCCTCGAGTCTGCGGGGCAGGTCAGCAGTGTTAGGAAATTTCGTTCTCCACATCCTCACACACACTTGTTCCTCTCATCTAATTTTTGTCATGCCGACAGGTGAGAAAGCCTGTCTTATTATGTGTATTTCCTTTCATTTGAGTTACCTCCTCTGTGAATTGCCTACTTATAGTCCCTGTTTTTCTACTTGCATGGTCCTCTCTCCACCCCCCATTTATAGGGTTCTCTGTTTTGTGTGATGCCAAAACCTTGTCCCAGTTAGAGTTCTTTTTAAATTACCCAGTAGTGTTTTGATATAGGAAATAACCAATTTTTCCTTAACAAAATCCTTCTCCCGTCCTGAGGTCACAAACATACACTTTCTTTTCTTCTATTTTAAAGTTGTATTTTTTTCACATTTAGTCAGTCCTGGGGAGATTGTTGTATGGGTTGAGACCTCATTTTTTCCCCCATATGGAAACTCTGAATGGTCCCAGTGCTTTTACAAAATAGTCTTTTCCTTCCCTGTAAAATAATTTTCAAATAGTCAGGGTTTCCATTTTCGGATTGCAGGACATAGGGAGCTCTGTCTTGTCTGATGCAGTCTGGATGACCCCACTGTCGCTAGGAGGCCCATCACAAAAGGAGTCAGATGAGAAGAGTACTTCCCAGATGCTGAGCTCATCAGAAGGAAAAATAAGGATAGTCGAGTTTTATCATGAAGCTAGACTCATTCCTTTTAAAGGACCGTTCTTTCATCAAATGAGGGTAATAATAATGGAAGCATTTCATAAATTACAGAATATCTATTTTGCTTTTAAAGTCTGAGACCTATATACTCTTACTTGGCAGGTAAAAGATTGGTAACTTTAAGTCTGTCCATCTCCCTTGTTTAAAAAAACATTTGAAACTGAGTCAGAGAGAAACATTGGGCCCCTGTGCCAACCTGATCGCTCACAAAGTGCGCGAGACAGCTCAGGTGTTGTGAAGAGACCAGTAAACAGTCCTAGCACCGAGTTTCACTGTTTCAAACTAGGACCTACCCTGACAAAGGAACTCAGTTTTTCTTCAAATATTGGACAACATGATTTGAACACAAAGAGTAAACAGATTCAGCAGTGGATTGAGAAAAAATATAAAGTTCAAATTACCGTAAAGAAAGGAAAGAACCTGGAGGAACCAGAACATAAGATGGTGAGTACAAGCAGGTATGAGGAATGGCTTATGGTTTTTGTTTTCTGATCTAGAGATGTAATTGTAGAAAATCCAGATAATGTAAAGCCAAAGACAAGTAACTGTTAATTCTACCCAGTGATGGAAGTAGCTTTCCAATTTATTTTTCAGAATGTAAGCACTCTATCTACATCACTTTCTCCATTGAAGCCTAAGTATTTTGTCACATGAAAACATTGCACTATGTTAATTTCAGGGCTATATACTATTCTTTTTACAAATTGTACAATATCTGCAGTTTAAAAACATAAGATTCATTTTTAGAAGTCGGTCTCCTATTTATAATGCACCTGAGAAGCATTATAAAGTCAGATTGCCTTTCTGGAAAGTATCACTTTACACTCCCAGGCTAAGTTTATAGGGTATCTATTTTGCTTTTACAGTCCAAGACCCTAGCAGCATTCGTTGCTGGTTTCCACCCTCACTCCAGGTTAGAATCACTTAGACCTAGGTTTCAGCCCAGAATCTCTAAAACTGGGTGTATTTTTCTAATCACCCCAGTGACTCTGTTAGCAATGTTAAGAACTGCACTAGACTGACAGTTTGGGGGATAAAGAGGTCCTCTGTCAGTGCCCAAACCCACTGCTTTGTACTTTTTTTTTCTGAGATGGTAGCTGGGGCCATGTCCCTCAATGCCAGGACAGAATAGGAATTTAAAACTATTAACTTTTAGTGCATCAGTTAGTTACATACTGCTGGTAAAACTCCTGGTTATCATCCAGGTTTCAATCAGCTTAACCACATAAGCACAATTTGATTTTAGATAGTCACTTCAATAACAGCAATTCAGGAATGCTGATTTTTATGTGTATTAGAGCATTAACACTAGAAAGCATGAAAGACATTGGTTTTGAATTAATCATTGGCTGTTTTTCCTTTCTAGGAGGAGATCTGTAATCAAATACTCCAGACTATGCCTGGACTAGCTACCTTCTCATCCCGGCCACAACTTGTTCGGGGAGGAAAAGCTGTAATGTGTGTTCTTCGTCATTTGAGCAAAAAGGAAGAGGATGCATGGAGAGAAACTCAAGGAACCCAGAAAAGAGACACTTTGAACAAAGAAAACAGAAACACTCAAGAATCAGATGTTGTGCATTAGTGATTTTAATAAAGAAAAATGTGCTTTTGAGCAGAAGTGATTGAGTTGGCTGCTGCGTGTCATTTAAACAAAGCAATGTGAGGTTCAGCTGAGGGTAAAGACCGCAACGGTCGAGAGCACCTTGTCTTCAGTACAGTTCAGGGTCTCTCCGTTTTTAGGCGCAGATAAGCCTTGTTCTTGCTTCCTTTTAGGAGGAATATAGCCACTGAGACGAGAGGCCAAACTCCGCTTTTCACGAGATGGTTTTACCTTTGGAGATAAGAAAACAAGATAATGGGAATTCAAAATCAAGCTGTGTGAATTCATCTTCTAGTAGCTGTACCCCACCAGGCACACAGCACCCCTTTAGAAGAAAGTGAAGGCCATGCCCTCCCTCCTAAGGAGCCGAAACATTCTAGATTGCATCTGGCTGAGGTAACTGATGTTTCAAATCAACAGCTTGCCTAACTCAACTTACTTTGAGCTTCTTCTTGTCAGGGTCATGCACGACAGCATGCCTAGTGAGACTCTGCTACAATGAAGGAGAAAGAAAAACAGTTATATCTTTGAAACACTGCCATTTTGGTATTTCTTAATATGAAAACTCCCCAAGTTATTTAAATAAACTGTCAACCTTCTTTCTGTTATGTACCACTGAAGGATGTGACCTCTACTTACAAAGATTCCCCCACCAGAGCAGAATTGTTCCTCAAATCCTAGACTTAATCACTACCTTTCCCAAGGACCCAGGTTAGGAACTTGCACAGTCTCAACCCCTGGTGGCTTCTTAGTTGTTTCCTAAGTAAGAGGAGGGGAAGCCAGTTCTGAGTGAGCTATTCCAAGCTGAAGAAGGTTCTTTTCGCTGAACCTACATCAGCAGCATTCCCAAACCCCAGCGGAAAATCTGACTGAGGTCTTGCTGTCCTTCATAATGCTGACCATCAGCCCCACGCTGTTTTCTAACGGTCTGGATGCACGCTGAGCCTGCCTCACAGTCTCTTCAGTCCCAGTTGTAACTCCTGGTTCACACGTGTAGGAACACCTGGCAGACAGAGTCTGCAGAACCGCACGGGCCCTGCGTTTAGTGTCCCATTCTTACCTATTCAAGTCACACCAAGATCCAGACTAGACCCCCAAGTGCTACGGTTCCTCACGTCCTTGTTGCCCACTTCTCTCAACCCCTAGAAGATGACAGTCTAAAAGGACACCCAAGTATCAGCATACTCTTAAATAACCTGTGGTACCTCAGGCCACTGGTTCTCAAAGCCAGACATAATCACCCAGAGGGTTTGTTAAAACACAAATTACTGGACCCCATCTCCAGAGTTTCTGATTTTGTGTATGTGTGTTGGGGGGGGGGTGGCCTGTGCATATGCATCTCTAGCAAGTTCTCAGGTGACGCTGATGCTCCTGGGCTCCTGGTCCAGGGCCACACTTGGAAAACCACTGGCATAGGCAGATCTGGTTGTTCTGCAGACTTAAGAACCGCCCCTGCTGAAGTCAGAGTGGAAGGTCCAGAGCGCCCGGCTTTCCCCATCTGTAGGCCCTAGGGCACCATCTTGGAATCCGGAGCTCCCAGGAACCCAGCTGAGAAGCCACAGACCTAAAGGACTGCATCTGCACGGCCAAGTACTTACTTTCATCGCAAAGGTTTTGCCACAGCCAGGGTGTTCACAGGTAAATGGGCGCCTTTCCTCGTGAAAAGAGAGAATGTGGCTCTGGAGGTTAAACACGGTTGTGTAGGTCCTACCGCAGCCTTCTCTCGGACACCGGCAGACATCCCTTTCCGGGGCATGAGTTTTCATATGCTGCTTAAGGTAATCCTTGCGCTTAAATGTTTTCTGGCATACCTCACATTTTATGTCCTCTGGTGGAGTAGACAGAAAAACTTAACTGATTTTCCCAGGTATCACCACAGAGAAAAAACTTACTTGAATATATAAGTAATGTATTTGATGCCAAAAATGTCATGATTATCATAAATCAGAAAACTAACTCCCAATTCTTATTGCTTGGAAGTTTGTCTCAATTCTCCCACGTTCTTGTATTACATAGTCACTCTTCCCTTACCAGGGACCAGGGGTTCTCAGCATGGTGGCTGCCGACAAGGGGAGATTAAGATGACCAGTTTCCTTCCTTGTCCTCTAATACATAAAGCACTGTTTCCCAAACTGTCCCACAGAACACCCCAAGGTTCTTGACTACTAATTTAGGAGCACCTGGGTAGCTTAGTCGGTTAAGCGTCTTCCTTCGGCTCAGGTCATGATCCTGGGGTGCTGGGACTGAACCTCACATCAGGCTTCCTGCTCAATGGGGAGTCTGCTTCTCCCTCTCCCTCTCTGCCCCTCCCCTCCCTGCCTTGTGCTCTCTCTCTCTCTCAAATAAATAACATCTTTAAAAAAAATTAATTGTGCACAGCAGCTCCTGGCATAGCTCCTCCCGAACCTGGGACCACAGCTCTGTCTGCTTATTCGTCAAACAGCTGAGGTACCCAGCACGTCACAAGACATCACACAGAAAGGTTATTATTTTAAGGCACAGATATTTACACTGTGCCAGACACGTCTGCCTTACCTTTATGGGACATGTCTGCCTTACCTTTATGGGCTTCTCTCATATGTTTTAGAAGCTCCGTCCATGTTTTTGCCACAAAGGAACATTCTTTTTGACACATATAACCTGTTTAGAAAAAAATACATTGGTGCATTGCCTTTTGTGAATATTCAGTGTAAATACCAAACGTAGTTAGAAAGGAAACTTGTAAGCCTATATATAATCTTTCTCCAGTCTCCCAATAATATTCAGCTAGTCTTTAGAGATGGGAATAAAAACTCCGTTTTACAGGAAAACCCAATAATCATGTAGCGAGGTATTCCATATAGGGCCTTACGTGCACAGACTTGACAGAAGCACGCTGTTGCAGATAAGTTGTATGTAGTGTACTTGGACTCCCGGCTGCTGTCCTTCCCCTGCCGCCGTGGCTCGTGGCCCCTTTCCCCTCCCTGCTTTAGGCCTGCCTCTCATTTTTCTCCGTGAAAGAGCTCCATGGTCCTCTGTGCTTGGCAGACCACCACCACTACGTCTCAGTGGCTGTGTGCCTATCCCTGGCCTCTAGTCTTACTATCTGGTAAGTTCCACAATACAGGAAAGACTCAAAGTGCAACTAAGGAAGAAAATAACCCAGAGGAAACGCTGCAGACAAAAATGGACATCATGCGAAGCACCAGAACTGGAGGAATCCGTCACCGTTCACAGTCAACCTGTGTTTCACCAACTAAAGAGCAGAGAGAAACTAAAAGGAACGAGGCTACTTCTCACTCTTCAGCTACTAGTCTCTTATTTTAAAAAACAAACAAACCAAAAAAACCCAATACGCTCTATACTTAGAAAACTGGAATACAGAATAAAAAAAACCCTTGGGTGCCTGGGTGGCTCAGTGGGTTAAAGCCTCTGCTTCCGGCTCAGGTCATGATCTCAGGGTCCTGGGATCGAGGCCCGCATCGGGTTCTCTGCTCGGCAGGGAGCCTGCTTCCTCCTCTCTCTCTGTCTCTCTGCCTACTTGTGATCTCTCTCTGTCAAATGAAGAAATGGAGTCTTTAAAAAAAAAAAAAACCCTCAAGGAAACAGAATAGATTCAAGTAGTTTAATGAAGTCTTTTTGAAAAAGTTGCAATCTGATTACTCCCGAACCTCAAACTGTTATCCAAGCCCCGTGGATGCCAGGGAGGAGGAGGAGGACACAGGCAGCAAAGCGGTAAACAGTGGTGGAAAAGCCGAGCGTGGCTGGAGCGCCCCCAGGCCGTGGCGGCAGACACCGCAACCCTGGCCGTGGACAGCGACGACGGGAGTGGAAGAACAGACGAGGGTGTGCAGTGCCTCGGGTCGAGTCTACAACCCAAACCGGCAGCACGCTGCCCCGCCCGGATGCTGGGGAGTGTCTGGGCGGGACCCTGGCATGGAACAGAAAGCATCCTGCTGTCCCAGGACTGGACGCACACCCACTCGTGGGCCTGCTCGGAGCGGGGGCACCGGGGGGCGCCGGACATACCCTCGTGGACCTTGCCGTGTCGCTTCAGCCTGCTGGGTGAGGCGAAGTGCTTCCCACAGCCTTCCTGGGCACACCTGCGTTAACAACACGGCGCGGCTCAGCCAACCCGCTCTCGTGGAGCGTCCGCTCGGGGGACTGCTGCTCTGTCCTTTCCTGCTGCCCAAGTCTCTCCCCACCACCAAACCAGTCATAAAAGGGAGATCTGAAACTGGGACCGAATCACAAGTGAAATTCAAGTTACTCGACCAGCCCCGAGACAAAACAAACTGAGAGAAGAGTCATGACTTCATTTTCTGGCGTTGTGATCGAACGGAAGTTTTCAGCGTTGCCCCTCTGAGAACGGACTGCTTTCCTGGCTACAACAAGGTGGCTGAGGCATTGGAAGCCGTCTCCTGGGTCCATCGCTGCCGCCAGCGGACGGCGCGGAAGGAAAGCTGCGGCAGACTCGGTGAGCCACACGGGGCGGGGGCCGCTTCCGTGCCGAGGCCCCAGCGGCACGAGGCCAGACACAGGCCCTGCGGCAACCCCAGGCAAGGCGCGGCTCGGGGGGGGGGGCAGGAAGGCACCGGGCAGGACGGTGGCACAGTGACCGGCCAGTGCCCTTCAAGGTGCACCTCCGAGCAGGCGGCTGCGGCTCCCTGACACCCCAGCAAGTCCAGCCCCGTGTGTCCAGTCGCCGTTCCTGTCCCTCAGGAAGGCCGCTCTAATGCCCGCTAAGCCCCATGACTTCTGCTCTGTAGGAAAGGAATGCTTCGTGTCTGCGTGAGGACAGTTCACACCATTAAACAGCCTCTCTCGGACACCTGGGTGGCTCATTCAGTTAAGCATCTGCCTTTGGCTCAGGTCATGATCTCAGGGTCGTGGGATCGAGTCCCACATCGGGCTCTCTGCTCAGCAGGAAGCCTGCTTCTCCCTCTTGCTCTCCCTGCTTATGCACACACTCTCCCTCTCTTTCCCTCTCTCTGACAAATAAAGTCTTTAATAAAAATAAAAATAAACGAGCTCTAACTGAATAATGTCATTTCTTAGTTTTCCTTTCAAGCTTAACCACAACTGTACTAACCTCACAAACCATTTAGAAATACATTAACTATTTCTGTTAGAAAAGAAAAACACAAACTTTTGAAATGCCCCACTATGTAAATGGGCATTCACGGTATAGAACAGCGTCGATTAAGAAATGGTTTCTGAACACATGCATCCAATCTTTGCCTTTCAATCTTATTCCCACCTCAACTATAAGAGATCTCAGCCATGAGAAGCACCTACTTGAACAGTGGCTCATTGGTGTGCTGGCACTGATGGATTCTCAGCTGCTGGTGCTTTCTAAAGGCCTTCTTGCAACCTTCAAAAGTGCACTGTTTAATAAAAGTTCGTTAGTCTGGAGAGAAAAATCAAAGAACCGTTCACAAGAGAATTCCCTCAAGATAAACATATTGTGGAGACTTTATACTTGTTACTTGCTCCCACTGAGTTACCATCAAGGTCTGAGTTACCATCAACCCTAGAACTTCGTTTGGAACAGTCTACCAATAATAAACTTCATTAGCACAAAAATGTTTGCTTTCAAAATAAGCTGTTATGCTAGCTAGGAGTTGGGCTAAATTCAGGTATTTGGCAGACAAAATCTGGTTGATGAGCATTTTAGAAACATAGGCAATAAGCATAAAAATAGAGAATTTAAGCATAGAAAATCATTCATACTTACTACATATTGTTTTTGCTGATTTTCATGTTTGCGTTCAAAATGTTTCTTCAAGTTTGATTTTGTATTGAATTTTTGATCACAACCGCTAGCTGTACAACTGTAAGAAATTGTATAAATCAAAATATTAACAAGCTGAGGGAAGAGAATTTCTAAGATGCATATATCCTCCAACTTCGTAAGTACTTTCCCAAGTACAGTATAGTCTTTAACAAATTTCAAAGTGTTAAGTCAGTGTCAGCCTCTCAACTCCGATATGATTACCATGCAATGAGATGCATTTTCATGTCAGGCCACTGAAATCAAGCACAGCACAGCACACAAGCTTAATGAACTGGGCAGAGGGAAAGTGGATATGATTACCATGCAATGAGATGCATTTTCATGTCAGGCCACTGAAATCAAGCACAGCACAGCACACAAGCTTAATGAACTGGGCAGAGGGAAAGTGGAAAATAGGGGCGCCTGGGTGGCTCAGTGGGTTAAAGCCTCTGCCTTCAGCTCAGGTCATGATCTCAGGGTCCTGGGATCGAGTCCCACATCGGGCTCCCTGCTCAGCAGGGAGCCTGCTTCCTCCTCTCTCTGTCTGCCTCTCTGCCTACTTGTAATTCTCTCTCTCTCTCTCTCAAATAAATAAATAAAATCTTAAAAAAACACACACCAAAAAATTTTAAAAATTTAAAAAAAAAAAAAGTGGAAAACACTAGTTCCAAAAGTCCACACCCTGCTTAGGCTTAAATTGTGGTTAAGTTAAAATGTTCTCAATTTAGAATCTGGTAACCTTAATTTTGCTTGAAATGTCACAATAAGCTGCATTTCCCAAAAACCCCTCAAAAACACTAGTTTCTGCTTACCATCAGAGGTAAAAGCAGGTATTTAGAGCAAACCATTATGCCACAAACCAGTATGCCCGGCATATCATCAAGCCATTCCAGTCCCCCTTAATGAGCGTTTCTCTGTCTCGCCTTGAATTATAAGCCGCTGCATTTTCTAAATGTGTGCTGTTCTTGTGATGAGTTCTCCTAAACCTGGTGGATGAAACAGACCTCCTTGAGAACCCTAATCTCAGTGATCATTCTCCGATAAACACTGGATCATAGTCCCGTCGGGCACTGGCTTATCCACAGGGACAGGCAGAGACACAAAGGTTGACAGTGTGCAGGGGGTGTGGGAACTGTGCCACCAGAAGCACACGGGAGGGGTGCTGTGGCAGAGACCACGATGAATTTCAACAGGGGTTGTTTCTGACTTCAGGAACAGGATACAGAGTTTTAGCTGGGTACACAATCAGCAGAAATAGAGCTTTTTCCAGCCTCCCTTGCAGTTAGGGGTGGCCGCACGGCTGTTTCAGGCCCATCCTATTAAGCAACCTCAAGTGTCTGAGAAGGAGGCAGACCTCTTTTGCTCCTTCATCCACCCTGATGGCTGGAACGCCTATGTGACAGGTGGAACTCCAGCAGTTCTCTTGGAGCATGATGTCGAAGCCCCAAGGTGAAGATGGCAGAGACAGGTTACAAGGAGCCCAGATCCTCCTGACTTCGGCACGTCCCTCAACTGTCCACCTCTGCACTCCTGCATTTCAGTTACACAAGGAAAACAGAGACTGTCTTGTTTAAGCCACTAGTGTGCTGGGTTTTCTGTCACTCTGGACTTGAATCCTGACCCAGGCATCTAATCCGACACAAGTGCGGGGCAAGAGGACAGGGCCCAGAAACATCCTAACGTCCTAATAAGCAAGGAGCAGGCACAGGGACCCAGAAGATGCAGGCAGAGGCGCAGGGGGGGCCGCTGGTCAGTTAAGTGCTGCTGGACCACACAGTTTCATGTCGGAGAATCAAGCAAACAGGGCAAGATCATAAAAAGGCCAGGTCACCAAGGTCATTACACAACATACTAGGGTCCTGGACTTGGTTATGAAAACCATGCTTAAAACCCATGCCCAGCTTTGAAAAGGGAAGCAGTCTGGTGGCAGAGAAAACACCGTACAAGCGAGAATAAGAGCCTGGAGTGAGACCGCAGCAGCCGGAGGAGGGACAGGGATCTGAGGGACGGCTGAGACGCCCAGGGGAGCTGCCTTGCCTCTTACCTCTGCTGTGGGTCATCAGGTAGACACGGATGCCACCCAACAAGAACGAGGAAGAAGAAGACCAAAGGAAGCAGAGCTCAGACTGGACTGGGAGGGACTTTGGCCACAGGGAATTTAAGGGGCCAGAGAGACGCCCAGTAGCACCGTGCAGCTGGGGGCCTGGAGCTGAAGACAGGTCGGGCGAGAGAGCGAACCGGCAGCGATTACCACAGAGCCGCCTCGTTCCAGAAGGAAGACCCCTCAGCTTTCCTGTTCCCCTGTGCACCTGTACCCAGCCCGTTTTCCTTGAAGATTTCGTCTTTTAAATAGTATATAGTAACTTAGCTCAGAAACCAAAAAGCATGAAAAGGGACACGGCTGGATGACTCCCCACCACACCCAGGTGACACTTTCGGTTTTATTAAGTAACTTTTAGAGTTTCATACAGACAGAAGCAAATATAAATACAGATTCTTTCTGTCCACCCCTCCCTCCTCCTTTTTACACACAAAAAGGCAGCCCTCTGTACACACTTCTAAACTTTGGCCTTTCAGTGCCTTGTGCCTTGGAGATTCTCAGTTTCCCAGACAACATCTGCCTTCGTCTTCCCAGCTCTAGAATATTCTACTGTGTTGATGTGCTCTTCAGTCCCTCGTGACCAGCAGGTGGGTTGATTCCAATGCTCCGCTACTACTAATAGTGTCACACACAACCTCATACGTGCATTTAATACAGGCACGAGTGTATCTGTAGAATAAATTCCCCAAAGCGAAACTCCCGGGTCAAAAACTATATAGCCCAGCTCTTATTTTCCAGACCACGCTTAGTTACTTTTTGCTGGGTGAGCTGAACTACATTTTGAAATCCATTAAGCTTCACTTAGGGCCATTTGTTTCAATGATACACTGTGTGCTTGAACGGGGGCTGACATAAAGACATTTGCTCCCTCAGTAATTTGTCCCATTCCTGCTGGCTACCATGCTGGTCACACCGAGAGGTGGCTCTCCACGTGGAAAAGGACAGTGGAGATGATCCCATGTAAACAACTGACAACTCAGGCTCCTTACACTGTCTGGACCTTAGTGAGACATGAGACACTTCACTTCCACCATCATCTTTTTTTTTTTTTTAAATATTTTATTATTTATTTGACACAGAGAGATAGATTACAAGTAGGCAGAGAGACAGGGAGAGGAGGAAGCAGGCTCCCTGCCAAGCAGAGAGCCCGATGCGGGCCTCGATCCCAGGACGCTGAGATCATGACCTGAGCAGAAAGCAGAGGCCTTAACCCACTGAGCCACCCAGGCGCCCACTTTCACCATCATCTTAAAACTAAAAGAAATCAAGTCAGATCATTAGAAAACCTTACTGCGCGAGGAACTGTCTCATGGAACACAATTATGATATCAAATTCTACATGGGCAAAATCTGCCACACAGCAAGTTCTCGACATGGTCTCCTGTATGCAGCTCTGGATATCTAATAGATTATTATTTTTTTCAGTGAAAACTAAGTGTTTCCACAGAACATTCTGTTCAGTGGGTCTCCAAGTGTGGATGCCAGACCAACAGCGTCATCACCTGGGAACTTGCTAGAAATGCAGATTCTCAGGCCCCACCCCCTACCTACAGAATCAGAAACTCTGGGACGGGATCCAGCACTCTGTGTTTTAACAAGCTCTCCAGGTGATTCTCGTGCTCCCTAACTCTGAGATCCACTGCTTTAAAAAAGTAGCTGATTTAAAAAGCAAGCAGTACCTCCGTCCTTTCAGAACTAAACAGCAACTCCAAGAAGAATAAAATAAAGCCTGGTATGGGAGAGGTGCAGGGGCTTGATTTGAAGGAATACAGGATAAAACTATTAAAAGCTCTACTTCTTCATGCTTCTGGCTATTATCCCAGCAGCTTATTTATTGGTTCCTAAAGACCCTGTTACCTGTGGAGACAAGACTCTGCCAGGGAACCATCATCCCATCTAGTCCGAATGGAGTGTTTTGGGGGTGCATTTCCCAGTCAGTATGTACTTTAAAGGGAGAAGAGAGGAGGCAAACTTAAGAGAACTTCAGATAAACTTATTCCTGAAGTTACCACACACAAAGGACCCACAAAACCCCCTCCTCTCTTCCACACATTCAAACCCAGTCTGCTCTTGGACCCGGAGAAGCAAATGAGACAAGCTGCGCGCTCTTGGTCTTGGGAGTGAACAATCTGTTTTCCTACCAGGTCGATATGCCAAACACAACCGCTTCACAGGCCTCAAAACTGTGCTCTACTTACCCGAACGGCTTTTCCCCAGTGTGAGTCAGGATATGGCGGCTCAGATGATAGTCCCTGACAAAGGCTTTGCCACACCCTTCATGGTCGCAAACAAACGGTCTCTAGCGGGAAGGAAAGAAAAAAAAAACAGGTCAATCATGCCCTAGTTAGTAACTCGGGTATTATTTAAAAACCTAAAATGTACAGTAGACAAAGCCATGGACGCTGCCTCCAGAGGTGGTTTCCACTCAGTAAGTGCTGAGCACCGAGGCTAGATAATGGAGTCCTACAAACGCCACAACGTTCCCACAAAGGCAGTGTGACAGATTTTGTTCTATGAATAGCATACGAAATAAGCAGATAGCCTTCACAGTAAGAGACAGTACTGCTAACCGACTCCTAACCTGACAACAGTCTTCAACGGTACCCCCCCACCCCTGAAGATGACTTGTCTGCCATCAGCATGGCCTGTGTGCACGTGTCGCCAACCACAGCGTGTTTTTATCCATTTGAAGCCTAGCGCAGAGGAACGTGCAGGTTCTGTCTCATCCGGACAAGCCCAGTGTCTGTGCTAAGAGAATACCCGGCACACTTCCGGGAAGATGTTCACAGGTGCCATCAGCTCCCAGCCTAACTGCAGCCACCACTTAGGACCGAGGGAAGAAAGGTCTCCATTCTGAACCTACAGGAAAAGTCAAAAATGTCCCCCCAAATAGCCAGTTTTGTTTATTTGATTATGAAAAACATAACCTCAAGACGGTCCAAGAAGGAGGTACCAAAGTCTCAAATATCAGTCCTAGTAGCAAAGCCAGTAGACAGGAAGACAGAAGAGTTGTATTACTAGGGGAAGATCCATGGAACTTTGCACAGTATTTGTAAGTCTTCCCTTTTTTGTTGTTGTTGTTGTTGTTGTTTTAAAAAGAGGGTGGTTTATTTGTCTAGAGAGAAGTCTATCCTTCTCCTGGGCCATGTCTCTGGGGGTGACCCACAGAAGGGAGAGGAGGCTCATGCTGCCCGCCCCAAGGGTTTTCAGGGAGGGACACAAAAGTGACCACATGCTTCCCTACTTGGACATACAAGTTTCAGAACCCACAATTTGAGGGACAGAATAGGCAAGAGAAAGGACAGGGTGGCAGACCTTAATGGATGTTTTGAGTGAAGACAGTCACTGGGTAAGATTGCCAAGACAAATGGGTGGCATGGGTAAAGTCAAGGGCAGAAAGGAGAAGTGAAAACAGGAAGAATTGGAGGAAATGGTCAACCTTCCAATGCCGGAGTGGGTAAGGAGGATGGGGGCCATGAGGACACATGACGGAATGGCCTGTATGTTAGGTAGGTGCTAGGAAAAAAGGCAGGGGCTGCAGATCCCTGGTTTAAGAAATTAAGGGTCTTCAGGGGGCACCTGGATGGCTCAGTCGGTTGACCATTCAACTCTTTACTTCAGCTCAGGTGGTGATCTCAGGGTCATGAGATCCCGCTCCACACTCAGCACCCAGTCTGCTTGAGAGTCTCTCTCTGCCTCTCACTCTTCCCCTCCCCACCGTGCTCCCTTCTTCCTCTCTAAAATAAATTAATTAATCTAAAAAAAAGAAAAAAGGAAAGAAATTAAGGGCTTCAGATGAGGCAGTGTGAAGCCAGGTTCTGCCAAATATTGGGAAATTGGGCAGATTCCTTGGCCTCCATCAATTTCCCTTTCCCCAGGGGTCATCTTCCAAAGACCTCCTATTGCCCTCAAAACCCAAACTCCAAACCCTATTTGTACCCTGGCCTACAAATGAGTCCCCCAGACCTGCTTCTCAGACCTGCTCTTGTATTGTCCCCAACTCAGTTACACTCTATCACAGCTTCCTTTCGCAGTTTTCTTTTGTTTTCCTGTCCAGACTGTTCTTCCCTCGTGTCTGCATGACTGGATCCTTTTCTTCTCATTCGGGTCAAGAGAGACCTTTCCTGACCATCCTCCAGGAGCTCTCAATTTGCTGTGTCTCATTCCTACTTATTCCTTTGCCTCAATTAAAGCATAAGGTCGGTGACAGCAGATGCCTCGTCTGTTTTGTTCACAACTCTCTCTTCAGGACTAGAAAGGTACTGAATTATGAAGGAATGAACGCATGCTGCTCCCCGAACCTCCAGTACTTAGAAGTCATCCCCCATTCCAGTTCCAGGAGGCCAGGGATTAAGTCAGGTGTCTGCTGGGAATGCATAAAGTATAAGAGTAAATGAATCCTTCCTCTGCACCTATTTACAGGTTATCGGGAGGTGATGAGCGGCCAGTACTCATGACCAAAGGGGAACTGGCAGTTTAGTAAGCCCCGAGCCCATGACAAGGGTGTCTCAGTCTCAGAACGAGTCTACCTCTCCTCAGCTCCTCCCAAACCTAAGGCAGAGCTGGTTCGCCTCTGGGATCCAGGATGCCAAAGCTAAACATGTCTTGCAAAGACACGGCGCACAGACAGAGCCCACATGGCCGGCCACGGCGTTCCGTGTCCCTGGGGCTGGACGCCACACCCCTCCGCGGCCTGGACGACGCCGAGTTACCTCCCCTGTGTGCTTGCACAGGTGCGCGTCTAGCTTCCAGGCCTTGTTGTAATTGGCGCTGCAGTCAGGGAAGGAGCAGATGAACCTCCTATTGAGCGCGGAGGACGGCGGGGCGGGGCTCTCGCCGGCCTCGGCAAAGGCGTCGGCGATGGTCAGGGATGACACGGCCTTCGCGACCGAGGCCGGCGGCTCCAGGGCTCAGCCACGTGCCGAGGCACGTAAGGCGAGCGGCTGCGCGTGACCGACGCTCAGGCCCGCGCCTTCCGTGCCCAGAGGACTCTACTTGCGGCCCCTCCGCACTTCCGGGAGCGTGACCTCAGCGGGACGGGTCTGGAGCGCCGGCGCACGCGCAGACAGAAGGCCCCACCCCGCGCCGGCGCCGCATCCGCGCATGCTCGGGGATGCCGCTGGCTGGCCGGCCCTCCTCCCGCGCGCGGCGCGGGCGGCCGCTGGCTTCCTCCTCCCCAGCAAGAAGCACCGTTAGTACTCACGTGTGTTTGCACTGCGGAGCAGGAGGCACAGCTGGCTTGTGACCTGCCTCCCATCCGCCACCACCCTCTGCAAAGCATTAGCTGTGGATAATTTAAACTAACTTGTCCTTACGTTATTGGTTTGTCTTCTTTATGGGTATGTTTGGTCGTATGCTTCCTACCTGCTTCCTAAACTTGTCTGCGCCTTAGAATCATGTGGAGATGTTTCACAAATTCCAAACCTAGAGCATACCCCGGACCAATTAAACCACAATTTCCGGAGGTAGGACATAGGAATCAGGAGTTCTGGAAACGCCCAGGGATTCCAGTGTGCAGGGAAGTTTGGGAACCACTGCCCTAAGGGCTTTGCTTCTCCAAGTGTGGTTTGCGGACCGGCGGCACTGTTAGAAATCAGAACCGCAGACCTGCCTGAATCAGAGCGATCTCCAGGTGGTGCGAGGCCCATGAAAATTCGAGAAGCACTGTTCAGAGGCTTGAATGAATATAGGTGTCTTGGTTTACAAGGATCCCATGTATAAAGTATGTCCTTGGATGAAGGTAACAATGACAGGATAGATTGTTGTTCTGCCGGGTGTGTTTCTTTCACATCCTGAATCATTCCAAATCAAAACAGGTCTTTGCCAGAGGGTGATGAACAGGTCCCTGCAGAGAAGTGCAGTTTCGAAAACAAGCCAGGGCATACTGGCCAGCCCTGATTTGGGATCCTCACATAGCAATCACTCCTGAGCTCAGTCCCCTCATCTTTACGGTGTTGATGATAATAATGTCTGTCTCAAAGTGTCATGAGAACTGAGAGAAGTGTCTGGGACGTGGATCCACCTGTTGCTTTTCTTGAATTGCTGCTCTAGCCCCGATCCATGGGACAAGTCCACAGGCATCTCTCCCTCCCAGAACTCGGAGAGTCTTAAGTGGTTTCCTTTGTGTTGGTTTTGGCTTTCTCCTCCTCACACCCGCTGCACCCTAGACATGGCAACGGTACTGCGTGAATCTCTTCGAGATACTCCCTTAGCCTCCTGACCCCATACAGTGCGCCCACGGCTCTCCTCCCCCCTTCTTGACTTTTCCCGTCTTCTGAGTTCTCTTTAGTTCTTCCCACCTTCTTAGCTCAGTACCCATGTTCTTGTGCTCAGCCCTCTGCTGTGACGTATTGTGGTGGGAGAGCTGCCCACTACACCTAACTTTGGATTCCAAGTTTATTAACTGTAGGAGTTTGGACAAGGTTCTTTGAATCTTTTTCTCACCTCTCAAGTGGACTGTTAATACCCACCTGTTATAGTCACTTTTGGAATGAATGAGATTATATGAAACAACAGTTCCATTTATTACAGGCCACTGTGCTAGGCCCATTGACCACCAAGTTTCAGTTTTCCCAGCAACACTGCATGTAAAGCAGCTAATGGATTCAGGCCATGCCTTTTTCCTTCTGTCTCTTTCTTTCATGTGAACAGATCCATTGCTGCACCTCTTTCTTTCTGCAGTTTACTCAACAGTATGTTTTTCCAATGCCCACATTTCTAAATGACAGGTGGATTTTTTTTCTAACTTTAACACCAAGCAGTCAACCTTACTTCCTCCATCTGGCTACACCTCCTTCCCTCTCTGACAACAGTGGCAGAACTCTGTCTCCCACTCATGAAATCTTAGAACAGTGGTTCTCAACCCTGGCTGTACACATGAGAGTCACTTTTGAAAATGATGACACCTGGGGCATCCAGTGAAATCAGAGTCCCTGATCCTCCTTCTTCCTCTGCCTGTCACTGGCCTGGCTGACTTTTATGCCTGTTCTATCCATTCCCCTTCTCAAGCTTTGTCCAGTTTTTCTGTACTCGGGACCTAGACACCTGAATCAGCCTGTCATGTGGCTGCCAGCATCACCTCCCTAAAACACCTGAGATTGCATAGGTTTAAGTGTGCAAGACTGGTAATTGCAAAGCATTTTCAGTCCTCTTGGCTGTTATGCCTGCAGCTCAGGTTACAGCACTCAGGTGGGAAATGGGGGCCCTGAGCTCAGTCCCCCAGCAGGCTCCTTCTTACTCTGGACAAATCAAGTCCTATTTCCTCTAGATAAGCCTTACCTGATTGCTGCAGCCTTCACCCATCTTTTCTGCCTTTGAACTTCTGTAGCCTTCCTTCCATAGCACTGAGTAGAAAGTTTTTTAATATCTGGGTTATCTTTAACTATTCAGGCTATAATTTCCCATTTCCCTGATCTTTATTTAATCTCCAGAAGGGCAGAGACTGGATCATATTTTGAGTCATCAACGGCTCATTATTTGTTAGCTATATTGTTATTTGTTATTATTTGTTAGCTATATGAGCACAGCCACGAACTATTGTGGGAAACCTTAAAGGTTTCACATGAATCTCTTCATTGAGGAATCTTTCTGTGCAAGGAACACTCAAACCCAATCTACATGAAAAGAGATTTAGGGTAAGCATTCAAGGGAATCTCTCTACACTGATTGTGGAAAGACCTGCTAGATCTGTCATCTGCAAACAGTTCACTTCTCAGTCTGACTGTCACTGCTTGGATCTGCTGTCCTCCTTAGCCTCTCTCTGGGCATCTCTTAGACTATTCTAGGAAACTACTTGTTTCTTGCATAGGTGTATGCCTGGATGTGTGCACATAGGTGTGTGTGTGTGTCTGCATGTGCATGTGTTTTTCCTTCCCCCTTCTCTCCCAGGCTTCATGCCCTCACAGCCCCAGATTTCTTGTCATCCCTACCTGTTTCTCCACTCTTCTCTATAGGTCAACTTCTTCTATGAGAGTCTGAGTTTCTGCCCTTGTGACTGTGGTTTTCCAAGAGCTATGGCTCAACCCAAACAGCCCTGACTTGTATAATCTGGGCCCTTAATTCTCCATAGCTAATCACTCCTAAACGAGAATCTTGGGCCCTCCTGACATTCAAGCTCTTTTCCCTAGGCCCAAACAGCTTCAGCCTGGAAGGGATAAGACCATGCATCTTGTAAGTCAAGCCAAAAGGTTAAAATAGAATTATGATATACACCTTCTAGCTAGAACATTGCATTTACTAGCCTCTGTTTTTGTTTTGTTTTGTTTTTTATCAACTCTGTTCCTCTCATGAAGGGAACTGGAGATATTTTCTCTCTCCTCAGCTGTGTGACTTGCTTTGGCTTGTGAGTTCAAAGTGAGTGTGCCGGTTCCAAGCCCAGTCCTCAAGAGAATTTGTATGTTGCTCTCTTAGGCTTCTGTCATTGTCCGCAGGAGGACATTTCTACTTTAGCCTGTGCTAGGGAAAAGAGAGATACGAGGAACAAAGTTGAGTCATCCCCACTGAGCCCAGTGTTGATCAGTCTCCCATCAGCTAACTGTCCACCTCTCTACGCATCTTGACCATAATGATTGGGAGCCATTATATTGTAGGGTGGCTTCTAACAAAGCAGTTTTGTGTCAATGGCTAAGTTGTACTGTCTTCTCTAGTGCTTTCCCTCAGCCAATAAATGTGCTCTAGTGTCTCATCTTTAAAATGAAAACCAAAAACAAAAAAAACACCCAAAAAACTCCTTAATGTCTCTGTACTTCTGTCCATTGCGTGGTTTCCCTTCTTCCCTTCCCAGTCAAGTTACTGAGAAGAATAGTCTGTTCCCGTCTTCCTCATTTCCTTTTCTTGCTCTTATCATTATCACCATCATCATCTTCTTCTTCATCATCCTCAAAATTTTAAGACTACTTAAAAATAGAGTGAATAGTACAGAGAAACCCCATGGACCCATCACTCCACTGCCACAACCATCAATTTGTTTTCATTCTAAATGCCTCCATCCCCAACTTTCCCCATGCTTTTTTTTTTCTGGACTATTTTAAAGTCCAGCAAAATACTCCTTTAAAGAGTATTTTAAAGTCCAGTATTTTATGGGGCACCTGGGTGGCTCCATCCTTAAGCATCTGCCTTTGGCGGTCATGATCCCAGGGTCCAGAGATCAAGCCCTACCTCAGGCTCCCTGCTCAGCAGGAAGCCTGCTTCTCCCTCTCCCATTCCCCCTGCTTGTGTTCCCTCTCTCGCTGTGTCTCTCTCTGTCAAATAAATAATTAAAATCTTTAAAAATTTTAAATTAAAAAAGATCTAAAACATAAAATCCAGTATTTTAAAGTCCAGCAAAATACTCCTTTAAAGAGTACTTTAAAGCAGTCTCCTGCATCATCTCATTTTGAGAATTAGCTCTAACTGCTGATTCCAATTATATAATCGTATCTTCATTCTATTATCAGACCCAGCAAAATGAGCAGTAGATCCCTAAAACCACCTAACACCCACAGGCGTTCAAACTCAGCATATTCAAAATTTCTCTCCTTTCCTCCTCTGGGATTTTCTGGTCCCAATGAATATGGCCACCATCCACCCAGCTGACTGAACCCATGGCTTCTTCCCTTCTCTCCCCTCCTGAATTTATTAAATAGCTCGTCACGGTTGATTTCCCCTTCCTATCTTCAGTTACACCCAAGGAAGCCCTGATCCTTCCAGTTGCTGTGGTGGGCTGTGATACCATCAGAAAAGCAGTGTTCAAATTAGGCCACTCCCCAACCATTTGGAGAGAATTCTGCTCTGAGCTATCCTCCCCAAAACTGCTCCAGATCTACCCACTCCTCCCGGAGTTCTTCCAGCAAGACTTAGATCTTCTAACACTAACAAATATGGTACTAAAGAAAAAGAATGTAGATAATAGGATTAGAAGGGTGGGTCCTAAAGTCAGAAAGGCACACTGAGGTACATTATTGTCAACAGAGTGGGAGGTCCAGGCTCAAGGGGGTGACCATGGGACCAGAGAGAAGGAGGCAAGTAGGAGACATTTGAGTGCCCAGGTAAAAAGGCATCTCAATAATGGATGGGCTTAGTAGTTTGGCAGATCTAACTTTGAATCCTGGCTCTACCATTTACTATTTGACCTTGAGATAATTACTTAATCCCTCTGAACTCTGTGTTATCTGTGCAATGGGAATATATGTGCTACAGGGTTGTTGTGAGAATTACATGAGACAATTCTTGTGTGGTGCTCAGCACAAGGATCAGCACATAATAAGTTATCAAAAAATAGTAGCCTTTATTTTTTTTCCCCATTTGCTGCTGCCTTATGCTTTTTACTCTCAAGCTAGAGTTGTGATAGCCCCCAATAATCACTACTTCCTGGTATTCATGTCCTTGTGTAAGTACCTCTCTCCTTGGGTGTGGACTGGACCTTGTGAGTTGTTCTAACTCATAGAATAAGACAAAGGTGATGGGCTATGATTAGGTTACAAAATATTGGGATTTCGCCATCTTCCTGGCAGACTCCCCTCCCCTTCTTGGCTTGTACACTTGGATGAAGCAAGCTGCCATGTTGGAGAAGCCCACAGCAAACAGTTGAGGGTTGGTTGGTTGGTCAATAGCCAACTAGAAGTGGAGGCCCTCACTCCAGCAGGACTGAATCCTGCCAACAACTGTAGGGGCTTAGAAGTGGATCCTTCTCCAGTTGAACCTTGAAATGATATCCTAACCCTGGCTCACCCCTTTATCACAGGCAGGTAGAGACCCTGAAGCAGGCAACCTAGTAAAGCCGTGCCTAGATTCCTGACCACAGAAGCTGTAAGATAATAGATGTGTGTTGGCTTAATCCATTAAGTCTGGGGATAATTTGTTACGCAGTATAAACAATACATAGAGTCAGTATCTTTCGTTACACAAAGTAACTCTAGACCTGGTAGTCCTGAACTCACACTAAGGGGAGAGCGGCTGAACAAAGAGGGTTCTGACAGCAGAGGGGACCCTGACACAGCATCCAGCCGTTATACAAGTCTCTTCCTAACAGAGTCAGGTGCACAGTGTGACAACAATCAGTGCAGTTACAGTGATGACTGGACAAAATAGCTCAAATGTGTAGAGCTCTGGAGGACCTTCATCATGTAGTTCCATTCACCCCAATTTTACTCATATCTCCAATGTTGACTTCTCTTGTGTTGGCCCAGCACAAGCAAGGTGGTTAGCTAGAGTCTTTGCTCTTCGGATCAGGCAAGGAACCAAGACATCATCCTTGAAGCACACCCTTAACTTAATGAATGAAGCAGAACCACACGCTCTTTCTTCCTCTATAGGTGTGTGATAGAAAGAGCTTGGGATTGGGCCCCAATCACCACTACCTGAGTATGACTTTGGGCAACTCTTCCCAGACTGCTTTGCCTCATCTATAAAATAGAGGAGACCCTGCCCTCCCTCCCTCACAGAGTTGTTGTGGGCATCATATAAGAACATGGTAAGTTCATTAACCCCTCTGTACCTCAGTTTCTTTATGAGTCAATTTAGGACAATAGTACCTACCTCACAGTTTGTGAGGACTAAATGAGAAAACGCATGTAAACCATGTAGAAAAATGCATGGCTCAGAGGAATTGCTCAGTGAACGTTAGCTCTTGTCGCCAACATTACGTGACCTGCGTGGACACCATGAAGTGCTACACATCTGTAAACTGTTACTGACACTAGGTTCTCAGATACTGGCTCCAACAAAAAAATGAATGAATGGCTGACCGCTATTACATTGGCCAAGGTCAGTCCAAAGGAAGACAATGGTCAGGCAAAGGTCCCTCCACTTTGCCTTCAGATTGAGCAAGAGAGATTCCGCCCCTTGGCCACATTCCCTCTATCTGGCCCATCTCTCAAGGAGCCTTGAGGAGTCACTGATTGTCTAATTGCCCAGTTAAAAGACATCCCCCAGGCTGTCACCTGTATCTTTGTCCTTGCTCCCAGCTGTGCTGTGTCAGCAGATTTCTTGCCCTCTCTCAGCACCCGTTCTTTGAATGTCCCCCATGACTTGCCCTGCAACCATCCAGTGCACGGTGCTTAGACCCAGTACTCTTCTCCTTCTTGGTTGCCTGCTCACTGCACAGTTCCAGTCTGGCTTCTCAAATTAGCCCTCCTCTAGCTTCGGTCTGACCATCACATTCTCCTGCAGCTGGAACTCCCCCGCCAGGGAACCGCCACAGGCCTGGACTTCGCCATTCCCTCCCACTTCGATTCCATTTTCGTCTGGAGCGACCAGATTGCATCTAGCGAGTGAGGCCTAATTACCCTCTGATTGCCCACAGGGGCAGGTGCCTGAATGCACACAGTTTCCACCCACAGCCCGTAGAAGATTTTTGTGTTTGATAATTTCCTCTGCCCGCTTTTTTCACTGAGGCCAGACACCACCCCTGGCAGAAGTAAGCAGGCACCATTAGGGAATCCTTGCCCCATTTTGGAATGGATTTTTGGTTTCCACAAGGAGAAGAATCCATCTCTTTCCCTTTACCTCCACTGCCAGCATTGCAGTCCAACCCACAGTTTCACCAGGTGCATCCTGCATCCAGGCTCAGTCTCTCCAATCCTTTTTCCACATGACTGCCAAAGGGTCCTTCCCAAATGCCAGGGATTGCAGCAGCGTCCCATAGCCTTTAGGACAGAGTCCCCACTCCTTTGTAATACCCTCGCAAGGCCTCAGGGAAGGTGGCATAATTTCCAGCCTGATTCCTCGCCACTTCCCCTCGGTCCAAGCTATGCTTCCTTCATTCCTCACACCTGCCCAGCTCCCACTTCCCTTCACACCTCCCCCAGATACTCTTCTTGCGGTTTGTGTCACTCTCTCTTCCTTGCTCCCTGCTGTCCCTCCAGACTAGCAAATGTGAACTCATCCATCGGGTGGCAGCTTAGGGTCAATTCCTCCAAAGACTTTTGCTCCAGTTGGCCAAGTGGCCTTGCTCCAGACCCCACAGTACTTGGCAGGTCTCCACTCTTGGCACCAGACACGCTTCACTGAAATTCTTCAATGCATCTTCCCTGGCAGCGTGCCAGCTCTGTAGGGCAGGCTCCGTGGATCTTGATCACCACTATAACCCCAGCATCTAGCACAAGGCCTGGCAAATGATGGGTGCCAATAAATATTTCTCACTTGAATCAATGCATTTCTTACTACTTCCAAGAAGCAGCAGAAATAACAGTGGAAATTTCTATGACATTTCACTTCTTCAAACACTTATTGGTCCAGAAATCATTTCACATAAAACATGAATTTTTGCCTTCAACGAAGATATAACTATCGCTTTCTAGCATGCTGATGATGTCTTTAATTTCTACCTTACTCTCACATGCTTCACGGGGTCCCTGTATCCTATGAACTAACTTTGAAATACTATTCCCCCCTTTCCTTCTCAATCACTGAGGTCAGATGTAAGAGCAGCTGCTGCCCCTCCGATTGGGGTCCCTGTCCTTGATATAAAAGGAGAGCTGCCTTCATCTGTTTGCAGCTAGAGTGGATGAAATGGTTCTGCTTGGCTTTTCTTTTCTTCCCTTCCCTTCTCTTCTCTTCTCTTATCATTTCTTTTCTTTTCTTTTTTTCTCTTTGGCTTTTCTGTTTTCCCAGCCTTTTGTCATTCTTTCCCCCAGTGGAAATATTTCCTTTGCCAAATGTACACAAAAAAAATATTCCACTGCACACCAAAAGCTCTCCTTTTGTCACCCTTCTTGCCTACTGCTACAACTGGGAGGTCATCTCCAGGCTCCTCTCCCCAGAAAATACACATCTAAGCAAAAAAACTGTCTGACAATCTCATGGAGTTGGACCCTACATTAAGAATTCCTGCTCCAGGGCTGCCATGGTGGCTCAGTAGGTTAAGCATCAGACTCTTGGTTTCGGCTCAGGTCACAATCTTAGAGCTGTGAGATTGAGCCCCATGATAGGCTCTGTGTTAGGAGCAGAGCCTGCTTAAGATTCTCTCTCTCCCACCCCCTCTGCTCCACTTTCCCCCTGTTTGCACACACTTTCTAAGAAAAAAAAAAGAATTCCTGCTCCAGGAGGTGAGTAGAAAATGATTTTTCATAAGTAACACTTAGGGCAGCCAAAACAAAATGGAGCCAGCAACTTGGTTTGGAATTTGAGATCTTTCGGTTGATTTGTTGTGGTTGCTGTCATCATTTTAAATCCTAGAGTTAGCGATGATTTTGAATGAGTTGTCTCCAGCTCCGTGGTGGGCTCCAACATCCCAAAGGGCGGGCAGCTCAGGAATGGAAGCACTGTCAACTTAGAAAGGAGCGTGTTCTCCTGTGTGATCGTTTGTGACCATAAATCTTGTCCATAAACCAGCAGCTTGCTTAGTTACCTCCCACAGAGATTTACCATTATTATGATACAATTGCCACAGAGAGACATGTGTCTATGGTACCTGTGATAATGGCAGGGAGCCTGCACGTAATGGCTTCAGGTTGGTTCCTTCAGATATTTATTGGGGATCTCTGGGTGAGACGCTATGCCAGCCCCACATGATGCTGGGGTGTGTCCCACAGAGCCTTCCAGCTGACCACCAGGATGCCTGGGCCAGTGCCATCTTGGTGGTAAGAAATATGAAAACCTGAGTGTGAGATCCCTCCTTGTTTACGGCAGAATTGCTGAAAGAAAGACTTTCTGTGAATTTCAATCATGTCATCACATACAAACTTTTTATTAAGCTTCTATTTAGCAATCAATGAAAGTATGTGAATCTGGAAGAAAGCTAGGGCAGTGTCCTCTGGAGAAAATGGAAGGACTGGTTTTCTTCTTTCAAAGTTATCTTGAGCCATTAAGAATCTTTGGTGATCTTTTGTTGCTGGTTGTATTTGCTGAAAAATGCTGTTTGAATATTGTAATTGTAATAAAATTTACTTAAACACTGTTGTTTCTAGCTAAATTGCTTTGAGGGGAAGATAAAAATGTAGTGATCCAAAGGGGCACCTGCACCCCAATGTTTATAGCAACAATGTCCACAATAGCCAAACTGCGGAAAGCGCCTAGATGTCCATCAACAGATAATGGATAAAGAAGATATGATATATAGATATATATACATACACACACACACACACACACATACACACACACACAATGGAATATTACACAGCCATCAAAAAATGAAATCTTGCCATTTGCAATGATGTGGATGGAACTAGGGGTATTACGCTAAACGAAATATGTCAATCAGAGAAAGAAAATTATCATATCCTCTCACTGATATGTAGAATTTAAGAAACAAGGCAGAGGATCATAGGGGAAGAGAAGAAAAAATGAAACCAGATGAAACCAGAGGGGAAGAAGCCATACAGGACTCTTAATCACAGGAAACAAACTGAGCATTGCTGGTGTGGAGGTGGGTGGGGGAATGGGGTCACCTGGTGATGGACATTGGAGAGGGTATGTGATGAAATGAGCCCTGGGTGTTATATAAGACTGATGAATCTCAGACCTGTAGCCTTAAACAAATAATACATTATATGTTAAGTAACTGAATTTGAATTTTAAAAAATTAATTAAATAAATAAATTGCTTTGGGGAGAATGCCAATAAATAACAAGGTTATGGGGCACCCGGGTGGCTCAGTGGTTAAGCGTCTGCCTTTGGCTCAGGTCATGATCCCAGAGTTCTGGGATCAAGCCCTGCATTGGGCTCCCGCTCTGAGGGAAAGCCTGCTTCTCCCTCTCCCACTCTCCCTGCTTGTGTTCCCTCTCTCACTGTATCTCTCTCTGTCAAATAAACAAATGAAACCTTAAAAATAATAATAATACTAAAATAACAAGGTTATATTTCTTGAGCAGCAGCCCACTCACAGCATTGAGACTGACAAGGCAGGTGTGCTGATCTACGTGGAATGATTTCAGGGGTTCAAGGAAGAACTCTACCCTACGCTTAAACCTACACACTGAGGTATTTAGGTAATTGGGGGGGGGGAAATCCCTGGAAGGCTATCTCTGGCCCTCCAGCCACAGACCTCTAAGAGCCCCTGAAGTTGAACAGGTTGGGTTTATTGCCCATCCCAGTGAGGTCTGGCAGAGTCTGGCTGGAGATACAAACTGGAGAGTTGTGAACTCTATTTTCAGGACCTTTAGCTAGCTAAAGGCCACCACCCAGGACCTTTTTCATTTCCGAGGCCTGACACCAGCCTTCTGGGAGCCGGCACCAAGGAGCCAACTAGGGAGGCGGGGTGCCCTGGGGCCACGGGAGCCTCCTTCACCTGGGGGCCTGTGGGGGCACCTGGCCCCCAGTCAGAGGTGCGGGAGAGGCCGGGCTAGCAACCTTGCCTGCAGCAGGGTCAGCCTGAGTCGGGCCCTTGCCTCCCCCACCTTCTCCTATCTCCCCGGTAGCGCTTCCTTGCTAAATCCTGCCCCCGAATCCTTGTCTCAGGGTCTGCTTCTGGGGAATCGACAGTCAAATCACCTGACAAAGCTTATTGAGAAACAACATACTTCTACCTTTCCCACCTTCCCTCTGGGCTCCCTCCAATTTCTTTTTCAGAAGCAAACATTTTATGTTCCTCTTAGCTTTTTTTTTTTTTTTTTTGGTCTGCTCATTTACGTCCCTGAATCACATTTTTACAGTGTCGTTTGCTTGTCGTCCTGGTGGAATACTCTGTGGCTTCCTGAGAAGAATACTCACTCAGGTGTATTTAAAAAGATCTCTTGTCTACCCTCCCACTATAGTGTTTGGCTGAGTATAGAATTCCAAGTTGGAAATGTTTTCTCTTCAGAATTTCAAAGACATGGTTTCATTGTCTTCTTGCTGCTAGCCTTGTGCTAGGAAGTCTGAAGACATTTGATTCCTGACCCTTCGTATATTACATGTCATCTATATCTCTACATCTCGTTTATGAATTGATTTTGTTTTTTCCTCGAGGACTCCGGAAACTTTCAGCATCCTCTCTTCCTTGGTGTCCTGAGATTTCCCGCGGATGTGCAGTCCTGCGTCCATGGTGTGGTCTATCTGACTGCTGGGCCAGGCAGAGTGGGCTCACATGTTCTGGAAACCTGTGTCTTGCAGTTGGAAGATTCTTCTTAAGTGCTTTTTTTTAAGGTTTTTGTTTTGTTTTATATTTGACTGAGAGACAGAGAGAGAGAGCACAAGCAGAGGGAGCAGGAGAGGGAGAGCAGGCTCCCCTCTGAGCAGGGAGCCCGATGCGGGCCTTGACCCCAGGACCCTGAGATCATGACCTGAGCCGAAGGCAGAGGCTTTAACCCACTGAGCCACCCCGGCGCCCCCTTAACTACTTCTTAAATGATGCCCTCCAGTGCCCTCATATGCTCACCTTTTCATTCCTATTTTTCATTTCTTTGGCTTTTTGCTCTATTTTCTGGAAGATTTCCCCACCTTTATTTTCTAAACTGAGTTTTCTTAATATTCGACATTATCTGTATGTTTTTATATCTCCCACTATCAAATTTTGAACTTTTAAAAATTTGTTCTCTAGGTTTGTTAAAACAAAACAAAACAAAAAAAAAACGGCATCCTGTTCCTGTTTCAGGCATCTGGTATCTTCTCTTGTCTATTTGAGGATATTAATGATAGTAGTTTTGAAATCCTCACCTCCCTGCCTAGATGCTGGTTTCTCCACTCTCCTTTCTTCCCTTTGTGTTGAACCTTGTCGTACATCACAGAGTTTCTTCAGCTGCGTGGCGATTCTTGGCTGCCCCTTAAATTTCTTTCAAGACCAGGTACATCCTTGTGCCCGTGGGTGCTGACTGAGAGCTACACCGTGTCACTGGGAACCCCCGTGTTTTGAGGGTTCCCTCTCAGACTGGTCACGTGTGCCAGGTTTCTGTAGAAGATAACGCTTCTGGTTCTAGAATCCCAGAAGGTTTGCAGAGGAGGAGACTGGGAATCTCCCTGTTCATTAGCTACGTTTTCTCTCTGTCTCCCCTACCCACCCCTGTGCTAGACCCCCATCAATCCAGAGACCTCATGCTCACCGTCTTCACTGGGGGTAAGTCCAAGCTTCTGATGGGAAGAGGCAAGGGGAAACTGCACAGCAAGGAGAGAGAGAGAGAGAGAGAGAGAAAGTGTGTGTGTGTGTGTGTGTGTGTGTGTTTGGGGCCTGTACACACACGGGCACACCAACCCTGTACCTGGAGTCTGACTGGTTCTTAAACAGACTGTCAGTCAGTTCTTCTATTTCTTCTAGAAGTAGACATAATGCCGATGTCAGGCTGTCTAGAATTAATCCTAGCTTCCTCTCCACTTCCTAGCTGCGTGGACTTGAGCAACTTATTCAATTCTTCTATGCCTCTATTTCCTCATCTGAAAAATGGGAACATTAACAGTTCGAGGTTATTGTGATAGATACCTAAGGACATGAGCGCCTACAGGCAAAGGGCTTACTTTGGGCTTCTTAATGAAGATGGTGGACAAAGTATGAGCATTGGCGGCTTGCTTCCGGAACCCTAATAAAAAGACTGAATAGATGTTTCCCCTAAAGGCATATTGTCCCAAAAGAACAAGAGACAAGATTGTAGCAAGAAAATTTTGGAGACTGCAAAGCCGAAATTTGGCTGCTAAGTGATTCAGCAGAGTCAAGAAGCCGAATGAGTTCATCCGTGGTAAACACTCAGAACAGTCAAATGCAGTAAAACTGTTTTGGAGGCTCTTCGGCTGAGAGAAAAAGACAATGCTTTGGAGATAATGAGATAAATGCCCAGACTTCCCTTAAAAAGGACCCGCAGGAGTTGGTACCATCTAGAAATAGGGGATGGAGGAACAGGAATGCAGCTAACGTTCCTGACGGAAAGCAAGTTTTGAATCACCTAAGTTTGGGGGTTTGGGAAAAGGATCATCTTCATACAAAGAGCCAAAGGGAAAAAATTGTGTATTAAAAATTGTATAGAGCAGCATTGCACGTGGGGGAGAATTGAGGCAGTGCGCCCTCATTTGGAGGCTGAAGCCACGTGGATCCAGCATTTGGAAAAAAGCCCAGGGCATCGGGGACTTGAGAGAGAGGGAGGCACGAGGGGGCTGAAGTTCACGGGTTCAAGCTGCCTGTCCAGTTTTGATGATATCCCCACCCCAGGGCTTGCCACGCTTCGCAGACGCAATTTGATTCTGGAGCCCATGTTGCTTTGGAGAAGAAACGGCACAGAGCCATCTTGTGGTGGCAAAAGGACATGCAGGCTTCGGGCGGAAAATCTTCATAGGATTTTATATGACATTAGCTCCTGTAAATACATCTGCATACTATTGTACCCTTGATTCCTCCCATACGGTCGGGCAGCGATTTAAAGTGGTCAGCAAATGTTTACAGCAATCTAGACCTGTCCCGCTAACACGTTTACCGCAGGTAATTATCTTAACTACCTGATAAAAATGTAATTGGCATGTTGTAATGCTAGCTATTGTCTGAAAAGGCTTTGACTGACAGTCACTTACGTTGGATCCCTGGTTATCTTTATAGGCACATAATCCAATCCAAATCTGATCATTAGTTTGTGATTTGATTAAAGTAAACAGCCAAATTGGGTAATCGTGATCCTGAAAGACTGGTTATTTGCCTCGATTGTGTGTTTTTGATTTTTATGTTGTTGGAAAATAAGAAAGTCACCCGATTCCTGTCACATGCCCAGCAGTCACCGCTCTGTGCCGAGGATAAACCTAATGTGTCCGAGACAATGCAAGGTGCGGACTATTATGTCTTCCGGAAGCCTCGGTCATTTCGCGGGGGTCTTCTATCACGTTGCAAACAGCAGTGGCACACGTTGCCCTCTGAGACCACGTGGAGTGTGACACCAGGCGTCAGGGACAGACCTTCCAAGTGCCCACTGCCAAACAGCTGCTGTCTGAGCCTGGCCGCTGGCATCTGAAGGTCTCCCCTGCGCCTCTGGGACCATTACAAACAGTGTCCTGAGAGACTTTTTTTTTTTTAATGTGTTGACTGATAAGTTTGTCTCACCTTCTCTATGTGCTTCCTCTGATGGGCAACTTCTCAGCCACCTGCCCAGCACAGGGAAGAGGAGCACTTCTGGGCCGTGTTTAGGAAATCCAGGTCTCAGGACCACAAGCAATGGAACTATAAGAGCCCCAGCGTGGTGTAGACATTTCCAGGCACCGAACCGGACGGGGTGTGATCTGCTAAAAATGACTTTGACCGTGCTCTTGAAGCCCACTAAGACAGAATTCAGTTCGATTTTTAAAACTAGATTTTTTTCTCCATGTCCTTAGGGCAACCTAGAATGTATTTTCTGTTCAGCCATGCTCTCCCAGCCCCTACCCCACACCAACCTGATCTTTGCCCAGCAGACACAGAGGCTCCTGCCTGACCTCAGCCCTTGGCCCATAAGGGCCTCTGAGCCTCATGACTTCCTGCCGAGGCGTGCCTGCCTTCCCCATGGCTCTGCGGCTCTTATGCTGTTGTCTCATTGTTTCACGACTGCCAGTAACACCCACGTCTGCCCAGGGCGGTGCCAAGTGCCACAAAGGCAACTGGCGACAAGTGCAGAACAGGTGATGGGATCCATCTGGTCATTGGACAGACATGCACTGAGTGCCTGCTCCGTGCCAGGCGCTGCTCCACGCCCTGCAAAGACAGCAGTGAATAAAACACGCCAAGGTCCTGGTCGCACAAAGTTTCGATTCCAGTGGGAAGAAAACGAGCAAAGAAATTCATCACATTCTAGATGTAGAATCCAAAGCTCACTCCAAGGTCACCCAAGAGTCTGGGGACTGGAGATGGGAATAAAACCAGAGCCTTCAATGATGAAAGTGAGTCCGATTCCCCAGCTTTTGATGTCACTGGCCGCCACTGTGTGTGACGCACACCGTCGGTATGTTTGCAGGTGAGGGGTAGGCTCTGGGAAGCTTGTGCCTTGCTAACATTTGGGTACTGCGGTTCAGTGGTTCTCACAGAACCTACGGCATCTGTCCTGCCTGAGGGACTTGACTCAGAGTGGTCTTGGGTACCACAGGGCTGTTTCCGGCCACCTGATAACGCCCTGCAGCGCTCACCTCCACACAACAGCCCAGCAGCAGGAGGAAATCAAGGTCATTCGTGCTGCAGAGTTCAAATTACCCTTGGCAAATACAGTTCGCTTTATAGAGCAAACAGGATCACCCAGTTAACTTAAGGGGCAAAAGAGAAAGATCTTTACTCACCATTAATGTTTTACTACCTTTCTCCAAAAGTATAACCTTTAACCCCCAAATCAACCCTGGACTGAGGCGGAGGAGGTTGGGCTGCTGGGTCAGTTCCGGGTGCCGTCTGTAACTGGGCCAACGCTGTTTCCATCAGGAGAACAAATAAACAGGGAGATAAGCTCTTTAAAGCACACGGTGAAGCAGACCCAGGATTTCCCCAGCAGAGATAACCTGCCGCTCAGCCCTCATCTGGATGACGGGGGTCTGTCTGCCTAAGTGCCTGGCACGGACCTGGGCCTTTGTAGTGACCAGAGCAAGGGAAGCCCTTCCATCCACCTGGAGAAGAGGGTGGACCGCAGACGTTCTGTGACTGACTCTGCCCCAGCCCCAGCTGACTCTCCGAGGACCCGAAGGATCTGATGCTTCACTCACTGCCAGTAACTACCAGCAATGATCTTCTTTAGCCCAAGGACTCCAAAGTCCGAGTCACGTTTGGCAGACAGGGCATCTATGCATGAAACGTCTGGGATGCCACAGAGCTCCCTTGGATGTGGGCTGCCCGGGCTTCCCTTGATGCACAGCCCATGTGCTGCACAAGGAACAGAGGAGAACTTTCTCACGTGTAAATGTCAGGCACTTCCAGACACTTAGTTTTTATAGATGACTGATGCCTAATGATTTGTGACCTAAACGGTGAGTCATTAGGAGTTAGGACAGTTTATCATTCTCTAACCAAGATGAGCCCTGGACTGGAAGAAACTGACAGATAGTTCCACTTCGGTTCCTTCCCGAGCAGGGCTAAATTCTGTGGCCCAAGCGGCATGGTTGGGATTCCTGCAGTTCGGGGGAGGAGCACTTGGTTATCAGCCTCTGTCTTGAGTTGGTCATGCTTTGCAATTGCTGGCTTCTCTTGCTTTTAAATTAGAACTCACCGGTGCTTTCGTTGCTTTCGCTTCTTTATTGTCAATTTCGTTTGTTGTGGGTTGTTTGATTAGCCCTGCTGTGTGCAGTGGTGTATATCAGCATCTGCCTCTACTCTCCTAGTAATTACACGGAAACACGTCAATGCTCTTGTGTTTAGATGTCATGCATCCATGCCCCTATTGCTACATCAGAAATGCACCTAATTCTGCAGAAGGGACAGGAGGAGGTCTGTTTTTATGCCATATGGAAACTGTTTGAAGTAGGTAGGTGATGGTTTTTAGCTTGTCAAAGTGCGCTGCCCTCAAAAAAGTTTCCTGAGCCACTCACTGTCCTAGAAGTCTGGAGTTACATTGCACCGGATGCGCGTGGGTGTGCTAATAGATATTTAGCAACTAGCTCTCAGGGGTAGTGTGTGTGTGTGTGTGTGTGTGTGTGTGTGTGTGTGTGTGTGTGTGTGTAAAATCTGTTTCATATATAGCTTTATTCTAAATGTCACCAATGTAGAAGATGTGTGACACACAATGTACAAATAAGACAATATACAGCATTCTTGATTGGAAATTCCGTGCAGCCAACTGACCCTCACGGAATGCTCTCAGCGGATGTTTGTTGAGTTCTCATATCCGTGGCCAAGCTATAGGTGCAACTGAATAAAAAATGTAGTTCCGACATAAACGTTAGTTGATATTTTTAAGAATAAGACAAGAGTAGAATGGCAAAGATGATGCCAAAACTTCAGTCGTTTATCAAGGACATGTGTGGTCGCTAAATCAGATAATGTTTGCAAATCCTGGAAGAATATACTTTCAGTTTTTCAGCTATTCACAACTGAGTGGCTAGCACATGACACACTTGTAAGTTTCATTGGCATCACATCCCTGACATTTTCTCTGTCAGTTTCTTAAGTCCAGACAATCAACAAAACAATAAACTGAGTTCTGGTTTATAGCATTTTGCTGACTTCTATGGTGTAAACACTCCCATTGCGGCTGATTTCAGTTGACTTCCATGACCTCACTGAACGAGGGGGTGGGAACGATGCCGAGTTATATGCCCTCTGAGAGTGCGTCCGTGGTACTGGCACAGTAACCCAAAGTCCCTGCAGGACAGTGGTGCCTGGCTGGCTCAGTCGGTTAAGCGTCTGCCTTCAGCTCAGGTCATGATCCCGGCGTCCTGGGATGGAGTCCCATGTCAGGCTCTCGGCTCAGCAGGGGGTCTGCTTCTCCCTCCCTCTCTCTCTCCCTCCAAGCTCTCTCTCACTCTCTCTTAAGTAAATAAATAAAATCATTTTAAAAAAATGAAAAACAAAGACAAAACAAAAAACCAAAAAAGTACCTATAGGACAGAGATAATAGTAAACTGTAGTAAAAACAAATGAGGAAGTGATCATCTTTGAGGATTCTTACCTTTGCTTTAGGTAATTTAATTACCAATCGTGGCTCTGTTTAATCACTGGTATGGGAGATCCTGGCCAGCAGGTACCAGCTGATCTGTGCCATCACTGAGTGTCTGGCACGAAGACAGCTGTGGCTTAAGAAAGACTAGTTAGTTACTCAGACATGGTGATTGTATTTCCCATTCTCACTTCCTTAACTTTATAATTTGGCCGGCAGCTAGGCCTGGGCTCATCCCTCTCAGTGCCAGCCCCCCACCCGGAGGGCCTGGCTGCCCGGATTCTGCGGGGCAGCCTGGCGGGACAGGTCCGCACTCGCCGGCCGGAAGCCCAGCCCCCGCCATAAAGAGGAAGTGCTAGGAGCAGTTTGAGAATTAGGAAGAGAGTGCCAGCCGGGGACTAAAAGCCTAGTGCAGCCATAAAAATCTAACCCCGGGTTATGTCTTGAGAAACAAGCTGTTGGCTTTTAAGGTGTTTAATTTTCTCTCCCTTAGAAACTTAACCAAAAACTTCAATTACACAGGCAGATCATAAAACTCAAATTCCAGTGTCAGAGGATGTGTCCAGGGATATGTAATGGGTGACATACATTTTATAATGCTCTATCAGATGTCTAAAAATGCTCTTTTTTTATCCGGTGTGAATAACTGCATTTGTGTGATTACTGGTCAAGTGAGGAATTGTTTGAGGTTTTTTTTTTCACAGTATCTAATTGCCAATGACGACAGGTCTCCACGTCTTTCCAAAAGGGTCCATTCATTTAAAAAGAGAACAAGACAAAAAGATTTCTCCACCTTCCACTCCCGCTTTTTTGTTGAAGCGAACCCGGATCCTGCAGATCCCAGGTGAGGCCGTGTCCTTTCCCTCCTCCCATCGGGACCGTCCTAGACCCTCTCCCAGCCTCCCTTGCTACCGTCATTCCAGTAAGGAAGTATTCGAGACTTTGAGACTATTCTCTTCTCAGAAAAACACTCACCTGTGCACTTCTCAGGAGAAGGAGTTCCAATAAACACATTCCTAATTTGGAAGCCATCCTAGAGTTTTGAACATGAAAATCTGCTCTTTGAAAGGCACTACAGGAAAAATAAACTTAAATATTCTTACTAGTAAGTAATTCTATTCTAGAAGCCTCTTCTATTCAGAACCGATATTTAGTAATAGGTTGAGGAAGACAAAAGTAAGATCAAGTCTTCTTGAATAGGAAGCCTGACAAAAGTAGGCAGCCTCATAAATTCCTTTTTCATTAGGGAAATGGCCAGGTTGAGCTACAATGATCTGGTTTCCAAGAGGCACCTGGAGAAGCAGGAATGCAGGTAGCACTTGCTGAAACACAACTGTCACCTACAGTTTGAATAACTGTAACACTAATAGCATTTACGTACATTCAAATGAACTCTTTTCTCTGGGCCCAGATGGCGTATTGACATAACTGCTTTAATGAAAAGGTCTTTTGACGACAAAAGCATTTTAGTTTTTGAAGGAGGAAGCATTCCTTGCTGGGTTTAATTGATGAGGTTTCAATGTCCCCTTTTTTTCTAGTAAGTCCAGCTCTCCACTCGGGTCATATTGTTAATGACCAGGATGCAGGGAACAGGGGACAGGGAGTGCCTGGTTCTGCAGGATGCCCCCGTCTCCCAGGGGCTCACTGTATCGGCCCATCTGGGGTCTGCTCCCTCTGCACCTCCATCTCCACGTCCGTGTTATGGGTATCCTATCCTAGCAGTGACTCCCCCGCTGTTGCTGGAGAGGTTGTAAGCCTGGTAGGTCAGGCTGTGTGAGCATGCTTCATCTGGACCGTGCTATCACTTCAAGTCTTTCTCTGATTTCCCCGAGCCCCAGCCCCAGCCCGGGGGGTGGGGGGTGGAGTGGGGTTCTACAAGTGGCGAAGATTGTAAAGCTACCTATTTGAACCAAGGACTCTTTTATGAGTTTATGCAGGTGTGTATTATTGGAGCACAGTTGGTAGGTTTGTCTTTAAACACCAGAAGTCCAAGTTCCCTTCTGGGGCTCATGGGTAAGGAGGAGGAGGGGATGAAGCGGGAACTCCTTTCTGGGCTGTGGAACCAAGAGAAACAGTGTCCTAGCAGTGCCTTGGGAGCACTAGCTATGAACCCTGAAACATCATTCATTTAACAAGAAGTTACCAACGCGAGGTGCCTGGGTGGCTCAGTCGCTAAGCATCTGCCTTTGGCTCAGGTCACGATCCAGGGTCCTGGGATCGGGCCCCACATCGGGCTCCCTGCTCAGCGAGAAACCTGCTTCTCCCTCTCCCACTCCCCATCCTTGTGTTTCCTCTCTTGCTATCTCTCTCTCTGTCAAATAAATAAATAAAATAAAAAAACAAAAAACCAAGAAGTTACTGACTCAATAATGTGTAATCCAAAGTAGAAAACAACCCTATGAACACATGGCCCAAATAATTACAGACAAAGGGCTAAAGCAGTTGGAATAAAATTCTTACTGAAATATTCCCATCTGTATTTTGGCCAGATTTCACCTTTGAGGATAAAATTATGCCCTATACCAACAACAGCCTTGATTAATAAAAGCACAGAAGAAAACTTTAATGAAAACTGGAAATTTCTATGACTTTTCAGAATTCAGAAATTTGGGTGTTGTGAATCGAGCTATCACCTATAGAACCTGGAACTGAGAACATTTCCTAAGACACTAACAATAGGTGTAGCTAAGTGGGATTGGGATTCCTGGTCACATAGCTCTTCACTATTTTCAAAGACAGATAATCACCCGGGCTACAAGGACCAACACACAACAAAAATGGAAATGTAATGAATATTTAATAAATATTTTTCATGCTAATGACAACCAGAAGTGTTTTTATATTTGGATCAGTATGGTAAAATGCCTATAGGTCTATATCAGGCATGAGATCACTGATCTAAGGTCCAAAGAAATACAATACTTCGTATCAAGGGGTGTGCAATATATACTATTGGGCTCTAACACTCTACCCACGTGAGCATATATCATGCTTTGTACTTTTAAAACACAACCTCACACATTTGAACCTTACAAAAACACCATAAGAAAATGTGATTCCCAGTTTATAAATAAATAAGTTCAGATATGGAAAATTTTCTCTTTTTTAAAGATTTTATTTATTTATTTGAAAGAGAGAGAGTGAACACAAGTGGTGCGAGGGTCAGAGGCAGAGGGAGAAGCAGATTCCCTGCTCAACGGGGAGCCCGACGCAGGACTTGATCCCAGGACTCCGGGGTCCTGACCTGAGCTAAAGGCAGACGCTTAACCGTCTGAGCCACCCAGACGTCCCTGAACAAGTATAATTCTGATAACAGCTCTTTCAACAAATATATTTATCCTAATACATTCTTTAGCATTTTTTATGTTTTAAAAATTGTGGCAAAATGCAAATGACAAAATCTACCATCCTAAATCCTAATCATTTTTCAGCTGTAAAGTTCAGTGCATTACGTACGTTCTCACTGTTGTACAACCATCCCCACCATCCCGCTCCAGAAATCTTCTCATCTCGAAAAACTGAAACGCCTTATCTAGTGAACACAAAGTCCCCATTTGCTCCTCCCGCCAGCCCCTGGCAGCCACCATTCCACTTTCTGACTGCTGCAGACAACTATCTAGGTGGAATCATACAGAACTTGTTCTTTTGAGACTGGCTTATTTCACATAACATCATGTCCTCAAGGCTCATCCATGAGGGACCGTGTGTCAGAATTCTCCTTTTTAAGGCTGAATAATAAATATTCCATTGTATATACATCACATTTTGTTTATTTGCTGATCTGTCAAAAGACAATTGAATTACTTCCAGTGTTTAACTATCATGACTAGTGTTGTTATGAACATGGGTGTACAAATATCTGTTCAAGGGGCGCCTGGGCTGCTCAGTCCTTAAGCATCTGCCTTTAGCTCAGGTCATGATCCCAGGGTCCTGGGATCGAGCCCCGCATTGGGCTCCCTGCTCAGCGGGAAGCCTGCTTCTCCCTCCCCCACTCTCCCTGCTTGTGTTCCCTCTCTGACAAATAAATAAATAAAATTTTTAAAAAAATCTGCTCAAGTCTCTGTTTTTCATTCTCTTGGGGGATATACCCAGAAGTAGAATTGCTGGATTATAGAGTAATTCTATAAATTTTTAATTGTGTAAAAAAAAAAACCCACATAACATTAAATGTATCACTTAACAATTTACGAGTGTGCAGTTAAATAGTGTTCACCTGCTTCTAATTTTTTGAGGAACCACCATACTGTTTTCCATAGTCTCTAACACATTCTTGTTTTCATCGGCAGCCAATGAGATAAGACAGATGAAGCTCTTAGAAAAGTACATTTAAATTCAATAAATATTAACCAACAATAAGAACAGCAACAATAAAAACAGAAATGATGCAATTCAGGGACAATTTATAGGGAGTTTTTATTGTGGGACACCGTGCCAGGCGCTGTGAATGATGTAAAAACCCATAGGACAGTCTCTTTGCCTTCGCCATGGTTATAAATCTCCCTGGAGGGACAAACATGTAGGCATCTAACTCATCATCTAAGCAGAAATGCAGAAGGGTGCACCGAGGTGTGCCAAAACGAGGGCTTCCAGGCAAGAGCCCATCAGGTCCCTCTCAGCTGTGCTTCAGAGTCAGCTGGAGTGGGAGTGTCTCTACCACGGGAATCACAAACACTACAAATCAGGGCTCACTTTCCCCCCAAAGAGCTGATTGTTACATGTTTACCAGCCTGCCACTGAGCACACATAACTGAAAGAGGAACCCCAAAAAAGAGCGTTTTTGGACCAGGGGATATCGAAGACTTTGATGAGAAGATATTTGAACCGTGTCTCGTAGGCAGAATGATGTCTGTGCTTTGGGAAATCCATCGATGGACTGTGCTCTCTCTTGCCATTTTTTTTTTTTTAAATCAATCATGAATTTGTTTCTCAGCTCCAGGCTCTGAAGGAGAAATGACGGTAGGAGCAAGTCCGTGGAGCACCCAATACTCTGATCCACATGCCTCGGAAATCAAGTCAGAAGGGCCCATTGATGACCCCGTGTGCTGGGATCAAACCAAGGACCTTCCGACTACGAGCAGACCATCTTTCCAGTGAGAAGAGTGCAGCACAAAGCTGATAAGAATGCAGCGCCGTGGACACAAATTCTCCCAATCCTGACATTTTCCGCTCGGTTTAACCTAAATTATCGAAATCACTAAAACCACACTTCCCCTTCAGGGATGATCGGATTTAATGATTTACATGAAAAGAAAAGAAGTTTCTTCCAAACGGTGTTGTCGTGAAGATCACATGCGCTGACAGTTCATCAAAAAGTTTTGCAAATTGTAAAACACCATGCAAAATCAGAGACATGATAATAATGTATTTGTTAAAAAAAAAAAAGTGAGGGACCGCGTGCTTCATTAATTTCAGCTCCTTTTTGTTATCATTACATAAATTGCTTTTAAAAGAATTTTTGAACCGTTAAATGTTTATGAAAGACATTTGGTGCCCAAATCAAGCACTATATGGTCTTTTGTATGTATGTTCCCAGTCTTGAGTAGAAATGCAAAGAAATCACAGTTATATTCCTGAAATGGAAAAGGCACGTATGTTTGTTATATATCCTCTGATAGAAGGTTTCTAGCCAGCTGGAGCGTCCGGTGAGATTACTACAATGTTTTCAGTAACTACCTATATTTGACTTTGGCACCTTTTTAAAAGTCAAAAGAGGCATTTGCAAGGAGCCATAAAAAGTCATTCCATATGCAGAACAATCGAAGCTCCTTAGCATCTGGGGAAGGAAACACATCTGTCTTCTGTCTATTTCTTCCCTAAATGTCTCTCTGAATCCACTTTTATGGGGGTGGGGGAGGGACGAGGAGGTCGTAAATATCCCATTCTATTGGAATCCCAGAGTTAACAATACCCCTGTGACTATAAACACAAGACTCTGCATTCAGGAAAGAGGTGCACTCAAGTAAGCAGAGATCTTTGTGACAGTGGCCTCGGTGTGGGCCACAGGCCAGCTAATCACATTACCATGAGAGCCAAGAGGTGGCCTGCAGACAGTGAAATAAAGAGGAGGGGAAAAGCAAGACTAATCTCGTTAAAAGGAAAGCGAAGATGGACGCTGATTTTACATAGCTGCTCAGAACGCCCCGTTTTCCCAGGACTAGGTCACCTGGGCGTCCTCAGGGGCTTGGGCTGGTTTCCTCACATTGTTCAGTTCGGCCAAATGCTGGGGCCTCATGGGCTCACTCAGACCTCGCCTCCAGAGTATTCTTTTTAAGGAAAAAAAAAAAACCAGACATCACGCCCTCTCCCCACGAAAAGCCTTCTGGAGGTGCCTTTTTCCATCATTACCCTAGTTTCCATTCACTATCCCCTAGGTTGTCCAAAAGGACAAAGTCCTCTAAAGACTTGAACAAAGGGTCAAGCTTCTCACGCGTTCTGCAACTTCGAGGAAAGAAGCACTTAAATGAAATCTGGGGAAATCTACCAGATGGGCAGTTCTCGAAGTGTGGTCCGTGGACCCTGGGGAAGCCCTTGCTTCCAGGGGCCCCTCCTGGTTCTCCCTTTTCCAACTGCAGAGCTATGGGAGGTGGGGCTTCCATATAGATTTCAACCCAACCAACAGATGAGGACAGATCGAAGCAGACAGGGGAATCAGCTGTTGGCAAGATCGGTGAACTAGAAAGTGGGGCACTGAAGGAAATTTGCAAAAATGGGAAGCCATGCCAGTCTTTTCATTAAATGTTATGTTGTTTCAGAAAGTGGAACTCTTCCTGATAAAAATATTTATGTTAACATGTAAAGGATTTATTACTGCTATTTTTCAGAGAATTCGTAAAATATTTTTTCAATTCCTTGGTTTTTGTTTTAGTGCGGTAAATATGGGTAGATAGAACCCACATAAACGAAAGGTCTTTATGGGGGGGCGCCTGGGTGGCTGGGATGTTTGGGCATTTGCCTTCAGCTCAGGTCATGATCCCAAGGGTCCTGGAATTGAGCCCTGCATCAGGCTTCCTGTTCGATGGGGAGCCTGCTTCTGCCTCTGCCTCTCTCTCTCTCTCTCTCTCTCTCTCTCTCATGAATAAATGAAATCTTAAAAACAAACAAACAAAAAAACAAAACCCAAACAAACAAACAAAAGGTGTTTGGGGTCCTCAGTAACTCTTAAGAATCTAAAGAGGTTCTGAGACCAAAAAGTTTCAGCACTGCTGCACTGTAAAGACCTGAGAACATTTCACTGTAAACATTGCTCATTGTGCTAAATCTCCATTTTTAAGACTATGGACTAAACAGTAGAGATTTTCCTCAAACTGCCTCCAGGGTCCACTAAGGCTGGAGCCTTAAATTAGCCTTTGATCAGAGACACATGATGTATGGGGAATGAAGAACCATAGAAACCCCGAGCCCAGAAAAATGGCAAAGAGGTGAGAGATAAGTCAATTAGCAAAAAAGATGACTCTCTGGAGATCTGTCCAAGTTGTGTGTTCCTTGTTTTTTGTTTTTTTTTTTAAGATTTTATTTACTTATTTGACAGAGAAGGAGAGATCACAAGTAGGCAGAGAGGCAGGCAGAGAGAGAGGAGGAAGCAGGCTCCCTGCTGAGCAGAGAGCCCAATGCAATTCGGGGCTTTATCCCAGGACCCTGAGATCCTGACGGGAGCCGAAGGCAGAGGCTTTAACCCACTGAGCCACCCAGGCACCCCAGGAGCTTCTTCCTTCTTATTGTTGAGTAGAATTCTGTGATGTGGACATACCATGGCTCATTTGACTCTTCACTTACTGAAGGACATTCAAGTTGGCTATAGTTTGAGGCTATTACAAATAAACATTTGCATACAGGTTTCTGTGTGAACCTAAGTCTTTGTTGCAGGGGGATACATTTCCAGGAATGCTGTTTCTGGGTCATATGTTAGTTACAAGTTTAGTTTTTTAAGAAACCACCAGACTGCAGAGTGATGGTACTATTCTGTGTTCCCACCAACAATCTATGACTGATCCAGTTTCTCGGCAATTTCATCAGCATTTGGTGTTGGCTCTGCTTTTTATTTTTACCACTCTGGTAAATGCAGAGCGAGATCTCACTGGGCTTTTCATTTACATTTCCCTAATGGCTAATGATGTTGAGCGTTTTTTTTGTACACTTATTTGACATCTGTATGTCTTCTCCAGTGCAATGTCTTTTGCCCATATTTTAATGAGATTGTTTGCTTTTTTTACTGTTGAGTTTTAGGGGTTCTTTATATATTCTATTTTTTTTAAGATTTTATTTATTTATTTGACACACAGAGAGAGATTACAAGTAGGCAGAGAGGCAGGCAGAGAGAGAGGAGGAAGCAGGCTCCCTGCCGAGCAGAGAGCCCGATGCGGGTCTTGATCCCAGGACACTGAGATCATGACCTGAGCCGAAGGCAGAGGCTTTAACCCACTGAGCCACCCAGGCGCCCTCTTTATATATTCTAGATAGCAATCTTTTATCAGATATATGGTTTGTAAATATGTTCTTCCACTTTGTAGCAGGCTTTTTCATAATCTTAATGAGAGGGGTTTCTCACGGGCAAGACTCTTGGTGTCAAGTCTAAGAACTCTGCCTAGCCCTGAATCCTGAAGATTTTCTCTCATGTTTTCTCTCAAAGTTTCATAATTTTATTTTTATTTTTAAGTTCATTTTCCACTTGAAGTTAATTTTTCTAGGAAGATGACCATTTGCTCCAGCACCATTGTTTGAAAAGGCTACTCTTCCTCCACTGAATTGCTTTTGGTCCTTTATCAAAAATTAGTTGAGTGTATTCACATGGGTCTATTTCTGGGTTCTCTCTTTTGGTCCATGGAGCCCAGCATTTGTGCCTCCACCAATACCACACGTTCTTGATTACTGTAGCTATATAATCAGTCTTGAAATCAGGAATCCCGCAATGAATTCAGTTTTGGAAAATTTATTTACAGACCTAAGTGGTTAGCCTTTGATCATAATAAATGTAGTAGTTAAAACAATGACCTCTTCTTGGCATCAATGATGTCAAGATTGTCGATGATCACAATTTGTGCTTTTTTCATTGAAATTCACACTTTTCCCCAGGTCCCAACACTAAACGTCGTGCAAGTTACTGGACCGCTCTGGATCGCAGCATCCCTGTCTGTGAAATGGGGGCAAACAGTCCATCCTTCCAAATTTGTACGTACTTTGCGCCAGTCAGACTGTACGAGGTCACGAGAAAAGCAACGAGTGTGGGACCAGGCATGCAGCCCAGACTCTGTGCTCCCATCCTCCTTTCCCTTGGATTGGAGTGATTCTGGCACTCACGCTGATAGTATGTGGAATTGTCCCTTATCTTTCTGCCACTTGCTTTCACTTCCCAAACCTGATATCATGTGAAGGGACACACTTGTAATGATCATCACTAATCTGTACTGTATTGATTGATGTTAAAATCTAGAAATGCATCCTGAACTGAGCTGTTGGCGGCAGATAGATGGGACACTGGTTCTTGAAAGGGCTCTGCTGGCTGCTGGAGGCACAGCAAATCCACAAGGATGACCAGAGGCTGAGCTGGCAATAACAGTAAACTGATTTCCTCCCGTTACTCAAAACAATCCCCTCTGCCCCGCCCTGCATACACACACCCCAAAATAAAACAGTTTTATTCCAAGCCCTCGTCCCCCGAAAGCAATATATTTCAGGGTTTCCTTTTTCTAAACATCTCAGCATTTAGATGTTTTGCGTCCCTTATGTATGTCTAGTTTCTATGACGTGCTTTATGTGAGTGTGATTTCTATGACTCAGCAGTTTAGCGACTTTAGAGACAATTATGTCCACAGCGACTGTTTTATAAGTGATGCATTTTTCTTTATAGACAATGTTTATGTTATTATGTCATGTTGTTCTGTTTATTATTATGTTTCCCACACTTTTTAAAAATTCCTTTCCTTAACTTTTTTAATTTTTTAATTGAGAGATGTAAGACATATGCAGAAAAGTGTATGTAAATAAATGTCCAGCTTGATAAATCATTTAACATTGTCTGCCCATGCATTCCCCAACCAGGACGATCCAAAGAACATTTCCAGAACCCCAGATGTGTCTACGTGTCCCGTCTCGTTTGTTTCTCCCTCCCCACCAGATAACCACTGTCCTGTCTTCTAGGATGAGCATGTTCTCTGGAGTGAATTGTAGGGTTTGACACATCTCCGTGCGCCTCCTTTAGCGGCTGATTTATAAACAATGTAACTGCATCTTGTTTGTCTTGCCTCCTCCACCAGCATCATTCTTGCACCGTTGATGATCCGTGTTACAGAATGTCTCCATGGTTTATTCATCTTCCTTGCTGTGTGATTATCCAATAGGTCAATATTCAACTACATAGTTATCCTTTCCGTTGCCGATGAATATTTGTATCGTTTCCGGTATTGGGCTGGTAATGGTTTACTGACGGTGAACATTTGTATTGTTTCCAGTATTAGGCTGTTGTGTACATTCTTTTGTACTCACGCCTGGGTGCACATATCTCTGAAGTGGATCTAAGAGCTGGGATGTGGGGGTCATAGCATCTATCTCTTTCCTGTCAGTCAAAACAGAGCTGTTTCGCAAAGCAGTTATAGCTATTCATGTTTAACAGGTAATATATGTAGCCAGGATTCAATTTAAAAAGGAATCAAGGGGGCGCCTGGGTGGCTCAGTGGGTTAAGCCTCTGCCTTCGGTTCAGGTCATGATCTCAGGGTCCTGGGATCGAGCCCCGCATCGGGCTCCCTGCTCGGCGGGGAGCCTGCTTCCTCCTTTCTCTCTGCCTGCCTCTCTGCCTACTTGTGCTCTCTCTCTCTGTGCCAAATAAATAAATAAAATCGTTTTTAAAAAATAAATAAAAAATAAAAAGGAATCAAGGAGAATATATTTGTCTCCCTTCTCCCTAATTCCAAATGATCCAGTGCCATCTGTATTTTTTTTTTCCCTCTCACAATCTCTTAAGTTTTGATAAGGACTGAGAGAGTGCTAACTTCTGGTGAGCAAGACCTCAATCTCCCCGTCCTCAGCCTACGCCATCGACAGAGGGTACCAAGCTGCAGGATGGAGCGCTGGTTTTAAACACAGCACAAGAATGACCTTACTATAAGTGCTGACCTGTTGGAGGGCAAATGAGGGGCCTGTGGTCTGCGGTCTGTAATGTTTGTTTCTAAAAAATTCGTTGTTCCAAAATAAAAGGAGCTCCATAAAAGTGACACTTATGACATCTTATTTATCCTGTCCTTTTGAAATGCTTAAGAACTTCAGGGACCGTCCAAAGCAAACTCCAGGCAATACACAAACACTACAGTTTTTGTATTTTTTTTTTATTTTTGGTATTTTGTATTTTTTTTTCTAACAGTTACAAAACAGAACATTTCAACCCAGCTTTCCCCGGAACTCACTTGGTGTATAAATCGGATATGCCTATATTGGACCTTTAAGTCCCAGGGAAGGATCTAGTTTGGTTACAGGTAAATGTTTACTGGAAAAAAGGATTAACAAAAGTACCTCACCCTGAGCCACACTAGTACTCTGCCCACTGCAAGGCATTCTCTACCTATGACTTCTGCTGTCCCCACTCTGGCTGCAAATTTCCTCAGACAAAGTACCCACCCCTCACTAAATCTGATTTTTTATAAAAGTCTCATATTGTTCCACATTTCAAAAAATTGAGAACCTGAAACTCCTTTCTCTTTAAAAATATTTTTGTTATGGGCAATTTTAAACATACATAAAAGCCTGAAGAATGATAAAAGGAGCCTCCAAGTACCCATCACTCCACTTCAAAAATTATCAGTTTATGGCCATCTTATTTCATCTATCTCCCCTCTCACCACCACCAGGATTAATTGAAAGCAAAAAAATAATCATATTTAATCTGTCATCACAGGGTAAGAATGCAAAAAAAACNGGCCATCTTATTTCATCTATCTCCCCTCTCACCACCACCAGGATTAATTGAAAGCAAAAAAAAATCATATTTAATCTGTCATCACAGGGTAAGAATGCAAAAAAAACCCTTAACTTCTCAATGGCATTATCAAAAGTACACACACACACACAAATTAACAATAACTCCTTGATTTCATTAGATACCTGATATGGACATTTCCTTGGTTTTGATACAAAACTTTTTTTTTCTTAAAGTTTTTGTTTCAATGAAGATCTAAAGATCCATGTATTGTGATAGTGTAAATCCTTGTTAAAACTTTAAAAATATGGTTTGTACACCAACAATAACTGGGAAAACCTTGGAAAGGAGCCACACTGGGGAGAGAACAGGATAGCCTGACCAAACGTTAGAGTATACTATAAAACCTCTATAATAAAACTGCTTAACTTGGGCCCAAGGACAGATAGCAGACCAAAGAACAAGGAAAGAAAATTCAGAAACGGATCCAACTGCACAGAGAATTTAGTAGACTGTTAGGGACACGTCCCAAACCCACACACCGGAAATGGGACAAAGTTCCCTCACTCTGTTTCAAACCCAGAAGTAATAAGGGATTGATAAACTTGCTTATATACAAGAACGACAACAACAAATACCTTTTACGTGGTACAAAGCTCTATTATAAAATAAAAAGACAAAAGGAAACACCCTTATCACAGAGGGTTCCAAAGGCCACCCTACCTATGGAAAAATGGAGGGGAAATGAGAACATAGTTCCCAAGAACTGCGAGTGGCTGTCTGTCACCCACCCGAAGGCCCTCAGCCTCACTCAGGTGGAGAGAAACTCAACCCCAAGTTGTGCTGAGAGGTAATTTCTCTGCTAACAGGTTAACGGAAATGCAGTCATTTGACACTATGCAATGCTAGCCAAGCTGAGAGGAAACAGCTTCTCCTATATGTATGGTGGGAGGGGAATTGGGGAATGTCTAGAACAAAATGACATGCGTTTCCCTTTGACCCAACAATTTCCCTTCTACAAGTCTATCCCAAGAGTAGACTGGCCAAAATTTGACAACACATATTCATTGTTTGTAACAGCAACAGTCTAAACAGGACCCGGATGTCCACCAGTGGGAGATGAGTCGACTGAATTAATGTACTTGTAGCCACTGCAGCCATGGGAGTGGACGAGGAAGTTCTGTACATATGCGCATGAAAACATCCCTCGGGTATACTGTCGGCACGAAAAGCCAGGCAGACAAAAGTGTTTACTATATGCAGCTGTTAAAGAAAACTTGACACACACACACACATTATAAAAGAATGAATTTTGTGGTTTGTAATTTAGATCTCGATACAGCTCTTACACAAATTTATACAGCATTTAAACATGGAAGAATAGGAACACCTGGGTGGTCCAGTCGGTTGAGTGTCTGCCTTTGGCTCAGGTCATGATTCCAGGGTCCTGGGATCGAGTCCCGAATCAGGCTTTCCCCTCAGTGGGGAGCCTGCTTCTCCCTCTGCCTGCTGCTCCCCCTACTCATTCTCTCTCTGTCTCTCTGCCAAATAAATAAGTAAAATCTTTTAAAACAATAAAAATAAAAATGGAAGAAGGCATACATTTTCAATACTTACAAGTAGAGGAAGGGAGAGGATAAGCCACAGGAGGCAAGATAAAGGTCTACTTGTTTCGTACACCAGGTCCTACAAAATTTATTTTGGAGTCATAAGTATTTTACATAATTTTACTAAACAAAATTAAATCAAAAAGTGATGCTAAAAAACTTCGAGTAAAAGGAAACAAATGGACCCAAGGATGTGCCCTGCTGTGACTATGAGGCACTACCACTCGATGGTCCGTTCTCAGTGGTCTTACTCCTGGCACAGAAAGAACTAGAAACAGAACCATAAGTAGCTTTCAGGAATCCTGCTCTTGATGGTCATGTTTGTATCATTATTCTGAGACTCGTGTCTGTACGGTGGGCTAAATCAAAATCGTAACTACACTGGTGTGTTTTCATGGACTTTTCTCTGTGGGTTGATGAAGTGATGTCAAATCCCTGTCATCCTGGGTGTGAACTGAAGTATCAGAAAATCACCTTGTGATTAATCTTCCATAAAGAGCACAAGCGTTCCAGCTCTGTCCATGGGAAAGGCCTGGACACAATGACCTTCCCAGTGGGAATTAGCACTCCCAACACCGAGGCTGTGATCTCCAGATAGCATCGGTCACTAAAAATAATCAGGGATCCTTGAAGAAATGGCCCATTGCAGGGTGGGGCTTCCAAGGTAGTCTGTTTTCTCACATCAGGAAGCAAGGAAGCTATCTGTCTAACCAAGTGACCTCAACGTTCTCGGAACCAAGCTTGAAAAGGCTGTCATGAGTCAGAGAGGTAAGGCCATTTCAACATCTTTGGTAAGGACAAAAAGTGTGGTGGATTGAAGTCAGCCCCATATGTTTAAGTCCCTGAGCTCACAGAGATGTAAAAGCCCACCAAAGCGGTAACTACTCTCGGAGATGTTAAGGAACCAAATCTCTCCTCACCTTTGAACTGGGAAAGAACCGAGCAGGGGCGCCTGGGGGGCTCAGTCAGTTAAGCACCCTACTCTTGATTTTGGCTCAGGTTATGATCTCAGGGTGACATGGAACCCCACATGAAGCCCTGCATGGGGCTACCTGCTCAGCAGGGCATCTGCTTGAGATTCTCCCTCCCTCTCCCTCCGCCCCTCCCCACCACTCGCACTCTCTCTCTCTCTCTCTGTCTCATAAATAAATAAATCTTTAAAAAAGAGAAAGAAAAAGACAAGCATTTGTCCTTCATTTTTTTTGAGACTTATATTGATCATATTTATTATTTTCTGTATCTTATGATGTTTTGACATCTCAGGAGGGTGTTACAGACCTGGAGAGAAACTGCCTGTTTCAGGACTGATTAATTCCATTTTTATTTCCTACGTGATCTGGACCTCAGGATAACCAAAGAGTTGATGAGAGAGGTTTTACTTTATAATATGCTAGCTAATAGATGGAGAAGGAATGATAGAATTAGAATATCACCATTTTGCCACTCCCAGTAAATTAATAAATCTGGCTAGTCGTCATCAATGGTTAGTAACATTTCACAAGGAGAAGAAACTGGACACCATACACTTGCTGATAGAAATACACCCACCTATAAATCAGTCTTGCACACGAACACCACCCCGCCCAACCAAGCCTCTAGATCTGCAAATATAAGGGATAGAGAGAAGGTTAAAGTACATTACAAGAATTCCATCCGCAAGATTCAGCCTGTAGGCAACTTGAAAGAAGGGACAACTTAATTTCTGAGGGGTAGGAGAGGTTGTGGGAACCTACAGATTAAAAGATACTCAATGGGCACCTGGGTGGCTCAGTCATTAAGCATCTGCCTTCGGCTCAGGTCAGGATCCTGACGCCCTGAGATCGAGCCTCCGTGTTGGGCTCCCTGCTCAGCGGGGAGCCTGCTTCTCCCTCTCGAGCTTCCTTGTGCTTGTGTTCCCCCTCTCACTATCTCTCTCTGTCATAAATACATAAAATCTTTAAAAAAATAAAATAAAAAAATAAAAGATACTCAAGAGACATATGTCAATGCATTGACCTCTCTTGGACCCCAAATCGAACAAACAAACTGTAAAAGAATTATTAGGCAGTCAGAGAAATATGAACGTTGACTATATATTTGAATGATATTGCGGGATTATTAGTCATTTTTAGGTGCAATATTCCTGTAGCTATATTTTTTGAAAGTCTTTATCATTACTAAAGTATTTACAAACTATGAGCTACCTGGGATTTACTTCAAAACAATCTGGGTGGTGGTTATGTAGGGGTTGTCAAAGAAGACAAAACAAGTTTGGCTCTGTGGAAGCTGGGAGAGGGTAGATGGGGGTCATTATCCTATTCTCTGTGTTGAAGAATATCCCAGTTTGTTCAATGAAGACCCAATCTGCCCTCCTACTCAAGACTCTCAATAACTCAAGCAAGGCAGACAGTAGTTCCCTGAAAGAGGAGTTTAGACAGAACCATAGGATGGTCCATCTGCTTCCCTTTGGTTGCAAAAGGGAGTCTCAGGGGCTACCTGGGGCCCAGCACATACAAGCCTACGTTGAGTGAAGGAATGAGCAAGTATCAAGGTAAGGGAGAGGTGGGGGGGAGGGGGATGGGAAACTCATTTAGCAATATTCCAATCAAGAGATAACAGATAGCTAACTACCTGGATAGCAATCTTGTCTTAGCTGAGATGCATTGTTTAGATTACCCGAGCCCATTTACAGATGAGGTAAAATAGGTCAAAGTTGCCTTAAGAATAAAGAGATGGCAAAAACTCAGTTTCATTTTTTATCTGCTAGAAACAGCACTTCCTCGCTCTGCCCTCGGGTGTGCTTCCCACCCCCCACCTCCCACTCTTCCTCCTCCTCTTCCCTCCTCCCCCCTCCCCACTCTCAGTCCTCCCCCCACCTCCCGTAGCAGTCTTCCCCTCTCCTCCTCTTCCCCTTCTCTTTCTCTCCCCCACTCTTCCCTCCTCCCCAAGTCCCCCTCTCCCCTCTATGCCTCCCAGTCTTTAGTCACAGCCCCTTTCCCATGGCAGCACATGAGGGCACCCTAGCCCAACCCCCGTCCCTTCTCCCCCCACATCCTGGTCCTGAGCAAGGTGGGAGCGAGGGGAAATGTTCAAGTGCCTGTCATCTTCTCACTCTGTATCTGTTTCTCCTTAGAATGCTTCACTGAGAATCCAAGATGAAAGGAAAGGACTCTCTGTCCCGGAACGATCTGCTGAAGACCCCTCAGTTCCAGCATCTGTTTGTACACATATCTTAGACCGTGGGAGACTGAAGCTCTAGTGCTAACAAACCCACAGCCCCAACTCCTTCTTTCCCTGCTCTCCGTTTTCTTCCTTTTTCCATTTTATTTTATTTTATTTATCGAAGTTTATGTATTTGTGTCAGTCATCTCTACTCCCCACGTGGGGCTCAAACTCACCACTCTGAATCAAGAGTTGCACATCCTCTGACTGAGCTAGCCATGCACCCCTCCTTTTCTTTTTAAAGCTGCTGGTGTATGGGGGAGGGTGCCTAGGGGGCTCAATTGGTTAAGCGTCTGCCTTAGGCTCTGGTCATGAACTCAGGGTCCTGGAATCGAGTCCCGCGTTGGGCTCCCTGCTCAACTGGTGTGGGGAATCTGCTTCTCCCTCTCCCTCTGCCCTTCTCCCCACTCATGTTCTCATGCTCTCTCTCAAATGAATAAAATAAAATCTTAAAAAAAATAATCAAGCTGCTGGTGTCACTGCAGCTGGGCTGGGCGTGTTATAAATGATCAGAAAAGCCACCCTGAGATGCTTCCAGACTTGAAACGGAACTGTGTGGCTCCAAGGGAGGAGCATGGGGCCCGTGAGGCTGTGGCTCTGCCATCACCCTTGGCTCCCGGGACGCAGGCACCCAAAAGGAGGCTGGCCAGGCGGCAGGAAGCAGAGAGCAGCTGCGATCACACTTCCCTCCCCCGCCTCCTGCCCCAGCTCCTTGAGCTCTGCATACTGGCGGCTGCAATCCACAGAGCTTACAGTGACATGCGCTGACTTGTGTCCCCCCAAAATCTGTACCGTGAAATCCTAACCCCCAGTATCTCACAATGTGACTGTATTTGGAGATGAGTCTTTAAAGAGGTGATTAAGTTAAACGACGTCATGAGTCCCATGTGACTCGTCTCATTAATAGGGAGATGAGGCCACTGATGTGAGCAGAGAGAAGACCACGTGGGACACAGTGAGAAAACAACCACCTGCAAGCCACGGAGACAGGTGTCACGTGGACAGAGCATGCCAGCACCTTGATCTGGGACTTCCACCCTCCAGAACAGTGTGGAAAGCAAATGTGTAAATGCCCATGTGTAAGGCATCTGGTCCGTGGCACTGTGGTATGGCAGCCTGAGCAGGCTAATACGGTGACCAGCTCCTCGTGATCTGGAAGCTGATATGAAGCAAGTGGCATGTCGCATAATTTAGACTGCACTGGAAAAGTCGGTAAACTCCCCACAAAGCCTCCAGGCTGATGTTCTGCCTCCCGTCTCTCATGCTGTCTGCCCACGTTCTGCATCTGTAATGAAACTGAATTACTGACCCACAGAGCCAGGGCCCCATAGGGGCTATTGAATGCATGAGGAAACAAAGGCACAGTGAAGTCCTGGAAGATCAAATGGCCAGAAAGTGGCCCAACCAAGATCTGAACCCAGCTCTTTTCTCCAGAGTTCATGTTCCTGACACTGTCCTCCCCAAATCCAAACTCCATGCCCAGCTTCCCCCCCTTGCCCTGAGCCGTCCCTCTGCCCCGATCCTGTCCCCTGCAAAACAGTCCTTTCTCCACTGCAGCCTGCTTCTGACTGTCCCTTGCACCCTCCACATGATGAGAATGCCAACTCAGACCCAGAACGCCTGCCCCTCCTCTGCCCATCACACCCACCTCCCCTAGGAAATGCTCTTGTGATTTGCTGACTGCCTGCCAGATCTCTTGCTCTCCAAAGTACCCCCCCTCCCTGCCTCCCCGGGGGGTTGCTAATGCTGATCACATCATACAGTTTTTGAGGAAGTCACTGCCCTGTCTGATCCCTGTGGATGTGTGAGTCCTGGGATGCTTGATGGCTCTGACTCAGAGGTCCCAGAGCTGGGACTACAAAGGTGCTTTGGATGCAGGGAAGGACGTAGCCTGCCGGGGCCCCTGGGCAAAAGTAAAATCTCTTTGAAGATGTTCTTTCGTTTGTAATATCCACCTACATGTTGCATTTTAATCTGTAACATATTCATGTGTGATTTCGTATAAAAGTTAAGTTTACATTAGGTGCCAGAATGAAAAGAGAATCCAAGGTTAATTTTACAATCTTTCACTGAAATTTACCCCTCATTTGCCAGCTGGGGTCTGTGTCCCTGGCATGGTACCCCACTGAGCAAATATCCTGAAGGGTCCTACTCGGGAAGCCTGGGTGCTGTGCAGAGTCTGTAGGCGCGATCGGGGTGACTCCTGGGCTGCCCCTCACATACCAGGTCTTCTCCAAGCCCCAGTTTCCCTGACCGTAGGGGGATGGCCCCCATCTCCAGGGGTCATGGGATGTTTAAATGGGAGCACACCTGGCTTACAGTAGGTACCTGTTGATCTCACGGAATAATCTCCCTTCTTCCCCCTGGAGCTCATCTTAGGCTGAAGCACCATCAGATTGGGACCCTCCTCAGAGGAGGCTCAAGAAATCACCATGCAAAACATGGTAGAAAGTTGACCAACCTCGAGGAACACCTCTGGGTCACCAAGCCCAGTGGTGTAGCCCTGATGGTCTCTATGTAGGGTCAGCAAAGGAACAGCAAAGGCCTATGGAGAAGGGTGGCCCCTAAAATAATTTAGGGGCTCAAAAGTTAGGAGCTTTGTAAATGAAAAGCCATACATTCTCATGATACCTTTTCTGCACTTCTAGCACAGTGCCAACAGCTTTGGTTAAAGTTAGTTTTTCACTTGTTTATTAGAACTCAAGCTTCTTTGAAAAAGAGGCCACCTATTTATTTTCTGCCTCATACCTCCACATCTGGGCAGTATCAGAAATAGACAACCAATGAAAAGAATCTCTACCTGATCTCCCATCAAGTATCTCTAAGTCATTCTTGTTGGTATTTAGTTGACACACTTTGAAATTCTAGAGATTTGTTTTCTATGGAAGGCACTGCTTCCTCCAGAAGATTCACCTCAGCAGGAATCCCCGGGGCCCCCACCAGTTTCACCCTCAAGCAAGGAAGAGTAGTCTTCTGCCACATTCCTCCCAAATCCTTTGTGCCTTCAGAATTATTTGCTTCTGTGTTTATTTGCCTTGTGGTTAGGGACCCCGTCATTCATTTCTCTATCTCCACTGTCTTTATCAGTGCTTAGCACAAGGTAGGTACCAGCGTCCCAAACCAGTGCCATTCAGAATACACAGGACAGTGAAATTTTCCCACGGATGAAGGAATTTGAAGTGTTCATAAACAAGAAGAGCTAATCTGTTGCTTTTTGTACATCTATTATCATAATTTTTTTTCAATTTTCAGAATTTGTGGGGAATGATATAAAGTTTTCCTAGTTCCTCAAGGAACTAGGGGGGAGGAAGGAAGCCACAATGCCAGGAGCTTCACCTACGTCATCTCAAGTAATCCTCAAAACAGGACCCTCGGGTTGGGGAGGAGGCTATTATTACCTTCATTTTACGGATGAGGAAACAAAGACTTTGGGATGTTAAGTAACTTGTCCAACTACTACATTGAGGGGATGGAATTCAAAACCAACTATCTGATTTCAGAGCCCATGCCTTTCCCCTGCACCGTTTTCTCCTCTGACAAAGAACTGGTTTGTCACCACTGAGGGGGCGAGAGCCCCATGGACTCGCTTCTCTTAAGATCTCCTGAGTCAGGTGAGCTGAAGTCCATCGGGTCCTCTTGATGGTGGCCTCCTTCCCTGGTTGGTGACTCTACCTGAGAGCCACCTGGTCCTGGATCCCTGGAAGCTCCAACGACTTTCACAGGAAGCCCCAATGACCTAGCATCATGCTTAGGGTCTCCCTGCTCCTCTGCTACCTTAACTCCCTCCCCAGGACGCAGCATCATGGGTGAAGGACAAGCATGACTGCTTCACAGCAGCAAAGGGGTGAGCCGCAGGAACCACCCTTCAGGGAAGCCAGCAAGAGAGTACCCTCAGGAGAGACACCTGCTGCCCCCCTATGGACCTCACAGCTCAGGGAGACGAAGTCCCGGGGGTCTTGTCCCCCAGGCAGCTGACCTTCAGGAGAGTAGAGTGATTTGTATCAAGCAGGGAGACTTGGAGACCCATGCCTCTTATGTATTACCAAATGCCCAGAGGGTGTGAAATGCTTCCTAAAAGTGAACATAACATGATTTCCCACCAGGACAATGTCGCTCCTTTGTTACTCAGAGTGTTATTTGTCCCATTTTGTTGTTTGCTGGAAGGGAACCCGCAGATTATAAAACAGCCAATTTTACAAATAAGAGAACAGTCCTAGGAAAACATCAGAGTAACTGAGTTTGTATTAGAATGTGCTAGAAATCAAATTACAGAAACTAAAGGCATTTGACAGAACAGGCTTCATTGCTAATTTTCTTACGTGTTCTCCTAACGAAGAAAGCATCGTGAGTGTTACAGAACAAAGCTTATCTCTTTTACCCGCAAGACTGATCCAAGAAGGGAGGGAAAAGTGCATGAGTATCAGAAGAGACCTTTTCAGCTGGGCTTTTGCATTTGGGAGGACTCAGCTTCAACAAATGGCAGCTGAAGAGTCACGATAAATTCTTAAGGGGAAAAAGGATCCACCTGATGCTTCTTCCATGTGCCTCTGATGACTCCTTTACTTTATTAGTAAAAATGAGACCTTCAAGTGATTTTTTGGCAAAAATATCTGGCAGCCTTTCCTTCTGAGCATAAACAACAGACTAGGCCATATGACGTCAGGATGGCGTACTTGCAAGAATCATGTTAGCTTTACTTGGCACCGCACTCTCCAAAAGTACCACCACCTGGAGTGGTGTGTTCTTGGGGAGAATAAAACAGGGGTGTGTATGTGTATGCGCTTGCCCCCGCCCCTTAGGACAGGACTGTGTCCCACGCCTGGATGGCCCCTGCCTGCTTGCCTGGCCTACAGTAGGTGCCCATTTGTTTATGTGTTGCGCTCTGTCAAACAGAGCAGGAGATGGAGCAGCGGGAAAGGTGTGCAGAGCCCTGCTGGAGGGGGGTGGTGCTGAGGTCCTTGGGACATTTCAGTCATAACCACCTTCTTCCTTAACAAACCCTTATCTTCCTCCTGGCCACCCACAGACCTCACGAAGCTGCCCGGAGGAATGTTCCCTCGGGTTACACTCCCCACCTTCCAGCTTTCCAGGCTGATGAGTGGGGCCTGAGAGGCAATCCTTCCAGAGACCACTGCCCTGCAACCTTCTGCTCCCCGGAGCCCCTCAAGTCCATGATAAAGGAATGTGTAGAGGGAGTGGAAAAGTTGGCTGAGCTCTGCCGCCCGGGGCGAGTACTCTCCGGAGGTCACCAGGCCCGGGGACCCTGCCTTCTCCCCCGGGGTCGGAATGTGGGACCGGGCCCTGGGTGGGGGCGGGGCAGCCCCCCCCCCCCCCCGCTGCGCCCCTTCCCCCTGCATCCGGGGGCTTGCGTGTGTGTGCAGTCGGAGGCCGCCCTGAGAGGAAGCCCCTTCCCTGCACTCCGGCCGCGACTCCCCCACGGCTCCTGGCCAAACGAAGCCCCGCAGCCCTTCGCTGTCCCTCGCTGTAAACACTTTTATTTTCCCGTCCGTTTATGGCCTCCCCTTCCAAGGGATCACAGCTTGTTTAAACCAGCTCTAAACAAAGGGCTCTGGTGATTACAGACATGCTGCTGGGTTTATGGTGGTCTTCCTTTGTCTCCTGCTCCCCCCGCGGTCTTCCTTCCTCCCCACCCCCCACCGCCAGGTACCCGGGCTTCTAAGGGGGAGGCCCGGCGGCCGCTGGGGGGCGGGAGGTGCGGCCTGCGTCCCACCGCCTCCGTCTGGTTCCCCTCAGCTGCGGGCTGGCCGCGCTGACAAGAGGTGGGGGATGAAAGGGCCAGGAACCCGAAGGCTCCGAGGTCAGGGTGCAGCCCGCCCCGCCCCCCAGCGAGGGGGCCCCGGGCCCTGGCCTGGGGGTGCCCCTGGCCGGCAGCTAGGCCGCGCTCCCTCCGAGGGATGCCGGCAGATGTCAGCGGACAGCCAGCCCGAGGCGGTCCCCGCACCCTCCACTCGGCTGTGCACCCCTTGTGGGGACACCCCCGGCCTCTGCCGAAGACACTGGGGGGGGGTTCCCCCGGGGGAGGGGACCCACCGTGGGGCGAGTTGAAAACTGGCTCCAAGCTGGCAGCCTTTTACTCATTACCTGGCTGACTCTTTCTCTGAGGCCAGTGCTAATTCCCTTTCCCGGGCCTCCTCCCCCGGGGGTGGAAGGGGCAGAAGGTACTGAGGGAGCCTCAGGGCCTAAGGATGTGACAATTCCCTGAGGTTCCTGGGCTCACCTGCCCCTGGGAGAGTGGACTGGGGCAGCAGCGGGTGACATTAGCAGCTCAGGGGACACCGGCCTCTGTGCCCATGGTGGGGGGGGCAGGGCTGCACACACAGCTCCCCAAAGATACAGAAGGAAAGAAAAACAATGATCCATGAAAAGGAAAGGTTGTAGGATCCCACGGACTGACCTCCCTTTGTTTCAGCCTGGGGATTTCTCTTTGGCAGAGGGTATTTGTCCAAGGGAGTCCAAAGGAAGCCTTTGAAAGAAGGGTCTAGGGCTGTGGCATTGTGGGGGTGGCAGGTGTCAGGGCAGGAAAATCTCAGCAGGCCCTCCTCACCCTCTCCCTGAACCCCAGCCTCTGAGTTAGAAGCCAGAGTCAAGGAAGGAGGAGCCTACCCATGACCAGATTCCAGAGTTGCTCCAAGCTCTTTAAAACCCCTTGTAGGCAGATTTTGCTCCAGTGTTCATGTGTGTTCCTTCTCACTGTATAATAAAAGTCCTGCGTTTCTATAGTAGGGTTTTTTTCCCCTCCAGTTTGCAAATACACTGTCTCGTGTAATGCTCAGGATTTCTCAATTTGGCTTTTTGAGGGATCTAGGCAGGGGCGCCCTGGGTGGCTCAGTGGGTTAAGCCTCTGCCTTCAGCTCAGGTCATGATCTCAGGGTCCTGGGATTGAGTCCCACATCGTGCTCCCTTCTCAGCGGGCCGCCTGCTTCCGCCTCTCTTTGCCTGCCTCTCTGCTTGTAATCTTTCTCTCTGTGTCAAATAAATAAACAAATTCTTAAAAAAAAAAAAAGAAAGAAAAGGAATCTAGGCTATAGAAAAGGTAAATGACTTACTCCACAAACTGAACCACAGATCAATATAATTTAAATGAAAATACCAGCTGTTCATTTTGTTTTTAGAAATTGCCTACAATATGCTTCCAAAATTCAGGTGGAGCTATAAAGGTCCCCCAATAGCTAAGACAATCATAAAGAACAAAACTGGAGTGACTACCAGGTGTCAAGACTTACTATAAGCATACAGTATTTAAGATGATGTGGTATTGATGCAAACATAGAAAAATAGCCAATGGCACAGAACAGAGTCCATAAATAAATCCACACATAAGTAGACACTGGATTTATGTCAAAAGGTCCAGCACAGAGGAGTGGAGAGGGTGACTGTCTCAGTAATTAACACTGGGGCAACTGGATAACTATATTAAAAAAAGAATCCTGACCCCTGGCTCACACCATATACAAAAATTAGTTCCGGATGGATTGATTGTCTGAAAGTAAAAAATAAAACAAAGTTTCCAGAAGAAAACAAGAAAGTACCTTCCTGACTTCGAGCTAAGGGGAAAAAATTTTTAAACAGGACACCAAAATCATTAACCATAAAGGAAATAGATAAGTCAAACCCTATTAACATTAAGAACTTCTGTTCATCAAAAACCTAATTAAGAGAGTGAAAACTCAAACAAGCCAAGAGTCCAAGACAATGTTTATAAGCATGTAACAGATAAAGGACTTGTAACTGGAATATATAAAGAACTCCTACAGATCAACAGGTGAAAGACACCCCACTCACACTGCCCTCTAGTGTAAGGTGGCTTTGGAATAGGAACAGGCATTTTGGCGATCCTGCTAAGGAGAAGTTGAATAGAGATACATTCCATTTGGGCTGATGAGATGTATCTATGTGGTTCGCAGTCACTTCCGTGTACAGTTAAGTTTTTGCTAATTCTTCTGGTATAAGAATGTCTTCAAAGAATATGTTCACTTCCCATTACACTTGTGTGCCTAGCATCAGGACACAAAGGTGAAACATTCTTCTAATCACTAGGCACTCAGTGTCATGACCGTGTGACTTTTGATCTCTAGGTTGTGAGTTTGAGGCCCATCTTGAGTGTAGACGTTAGTTCAAAATGTTATGCTAATTGAAATAAGCCAGTCATGAAAAGGACAGGTGGCTATACAATTCCACTTAAACGAGGTCCCTAGAGGAGGCCCAGTCACAGAGACACAAAGTAGAATGGCAGTGGCCAGGGGGTCAGGGGAGGGGAAATGGGAAGTTAGTGTTGGATGGCGACAGAGTTTCAGTTTCGGAAGATGACAAAGTTCTTGAGATAGCTGGTGGTGATGGTTGCCCAACGATGGGAAAGTACTTAGTGCCACAGAACTGTACACTTAAACGTGGTTAAAATGTTAATTTTATCTTATGTATTACTGGAATTTTTTAAACGAAGGAAAAAGTGTTCTAGAGATATACTAGGTAGTTCATTAATTTAAACATTGTTAGTTTTCTGGATTTTGAAGTGATGATAGTTTTGGTCAGCTCTTAAAATTTTTGTGATTTCTTTTCTTATTCTAAATAAATATTCACTTCTATACATCATGGTTTTCAAGGTTATTATTTTTGTGAAATTTAGTTCCTTCTTGAAAATGAGGCCAAGAACATATAACTTATAGAGTTAGTAAAAATGTTGGATGAATTGATAGATAAAATAAAATTGATAGATAAATACATAGTACATATTATGTAAAATACATAAAATTTTAAAATGTATAAAGTAGATTTAAATATTTTTAAGAGAGCCATGACTTGTTGCCAAGCAAGCACTCTTTTGTGTTATGATAAAGGAAAAGACAGTTATAAAATAAAAGCAAGGGGCACCTGGGTGGCTCAGTCGGTTAAGCGTCTGCCTTCGGCTCTGGTCATGATCTTGGGGGTACTGGGGTGGTACTTGAGCATGTTGTGCTCCATGCACAAGGGGGGATCTGCTTCTTCCTTTGCCTCTCCCTGCCCCCAGGCCCCCACACCCCCCATGCTCTCTCTCTTGGTCATCTCAAACAAATAAATACAATCTTTAAAAAATAAAAAAACAAAACAAAATAAAAGCAAATACCCTCAAAAAGTGCTGTCGAATCTGATGGCTGAGCCCTCTCTTGTGTGATTTTTAAATTTTCCAAATTCATCAGCAGTGGATTCTCAATGCACTGCTTCCATGCATCCTTGGTTACTTTCTTTGGAGGTCCCAGCTTAGTTGAGGTCCCCTATATTTGTGGAACGCCTCTGATTTACCACACTGTGCTAGCCATTGGGAATGCACACAGATAAATCCTACACCCTCCTCTGAATGGGGCAACAGACACAGAAGAAACAGTTTCAATACGGCAGTGCTGGCGATCTGGGCTTTATTTCATCTGTTGCTCCCCAAAACCTTAATGGTTGGATCATAGCCTGGAGGGTGAACAGGGAAGGGAAAAGTTTTTGTGAGAAGGTAACTGGGAAGAAGGGTGGGGAAAGGTGAAAGTGGGGAGTGGTCTAGGGAAGAGAACTAAAGCAGAAGAGTGGAGCCCCCTGGTGGGGGGACATGGTAAGGGCTGTCAGGGGGCGGCCAAGGCCCATGGTCAGATTCCGACATAATACCTGGGGAATGAGTAGAAAGCTGATTTTTCAGGGTTATCCTTTTTCTTAGAAAATGTTTTTGTTTCAACTTCCTCTCCTGGTCCTAATATGTCAGTTTATGGTTTGCAAAGCCCTTTCCCACATACGTAATTTTATTTCACTCGGCTAACATGTTTTACATCACTGAGACATTAGTTACCTCTTGACTACACAGCCCTTGAAGCTTTTTTATTTTGTTGTTGATAACCAAAATTTTATTGTTACTTATACCAAAATTTCTCCTATTCTATATTAGGCCACTATGAAAATGAGACACAAAACTGCTAAATAATGTTTTCTAGTGTTTTTCTTCAGTAAATCAGAATTTTAAAAACCACTGATGAGATATTTTCTTTTTATACAATGCACTTCTTTTTATTCCTAACAGTTCCTAAAGACACACATGCAATTAAAACTTTATGTTCCAAATTTGTTATACAGGAAGGCAAACCAATTTTCAAATTAACTGAGGAAATACAGGAGTATAAACAGTTGGTATCGATATCATTTAGGGATTCAGCCCAAATCTATACATTCACCGTCACTTCAGCACCAAAGAACTAGTCCTCTATCATTTTAACCAGAAAAGATACTGCTAAACGTACTACCCTGACCTTGTGAAGATGATGTTGTTACATAGCAGATTCTTCAAGGTGTTCTGGTCCAGGTAAAAGGTAGATTAGATTTCCGGGGCCAAAAGAGCCCAGCAGCACTCACAAGTAGAACGATGGCCAGCAAGCCGGAGGACCGGGAAAAACTGGTACAATAAAGTGTCTGAGAAGATGACAGTGGCTACACAGTGCCCCCTGCTGGTCATTGCAGGAATACAGAAAGCCCACAGAAAGGGCAAGGGCATGCTGATATCTGAGCCACTGAAAAATAGAGAAGTAAATGCGGCTGGACTATTTCTTCTGCACCTTATGAGCATAATACCTCCAGGAATTGGATGCATCCATAAATACGCCCCACATGGAGGTCATCAGGTCAAACGGGAGGCTCAAAGCAGGTGCTGACTCCACAGAGCGGGGTCTGGACTAGAGTGAAGGAGAACACTCTAATTATTGCTAGAACGGCCGGGCATGTGTTTGCTCAGTAGGTCAAGAGCTGATTGAATCAGTGACTGCAGGTCAAAACTGCCCCTCTCTTCGCCTTTGCCAGGAAATGACACTTCTCGGCACCAGAATGTCTAGGGACAGCTTTGAGAACTGGGGTGTGACCAGCCTATTGCTTACTGACACTTCCCTCATCTTCCACTCCTTTCCAAAGAAGAATCTCTCAGGATTTTCCAAAGTTCCCTCCTCGGGCTGCCCCCATTGCCAAGTCAGGGTTTTGCAGGGCACTCCTCACAGCACACGTGGCAGCTCACAGAAGACCTTCGTAGCCAAGGGGAAGATGGCGGCTTGGTCTGAGGAGGAGCGGGCAGGAGGCCACGTGTGGGCATGGCAGGCAGTTCAACTCTGAGAGGGAGCTCACTGTGCTTGTGGGCCTGGTTCAACGAATTCTGTTTTATCTTGCTGCTGATTAGAGCTTTACAACTGTAGAAGGTATTGCCTCCTGTTTAGATGGCAAGACCACCGGAAGTCTACTGAGGAGACCCCATTTAGCACAAAATATCTGTCTGGTACTTTCAAGATGGAATGGAATGAAGCATAACAAAACCTTTGTAAACCTCAAGGAGCTTCCCAAATGTAAGAATAGTGGGAAATAGAGACAAACATTATCCTTACTGGGCCAGGAAGTATTACATTTCCAAAAAGCGTCCATTGGAATGAGAAACCAGAAAGGTCCTTAGGATGTGGTGGGGCTAGGAGAGGGTTGGATACTCAACAGGGAGAAATGCAACAGAAATGAGACCAGAACCAGAGTCTGGCCACCAGTTGTTGCTGTTATTAAGCCCCTTTGTGTGAAGAGCTGTTCCACCCAAAATGCTACATCAGTTAAGTTGAAGTACTGACAAGTGTTTTAGGCTCTCAGTATCCTGTCTGGAAGGATCCTTGATGCTAGAAATAACACACCACCAAGGCCACCAAAAACCTCATAACTCAGTGGTCTTTTAGCTAGCAGATAGACAAATGCCAGGATTTCCTGAGAATTTACTGTGTGTGAGCCTCTGTTCTAAGTACCTTATATTATCAGCTTATATAGTCTTCCCAGCAAGATTCTTAGGCCCATTTTACAGGTGAGGAAACTGAGCTACAGAGAGGTTAAGTCCCCTGCAGAGGGAACCAGGATATAAATACAGGCAGCCTTGCTGTGGAGACTGCTTTCATGACCACTCTGCTAGAAAAGAGAGAGAGATCTGGGAGAACAAGGGCCTCTCACATTTAACACTGTTGTTCTCTGCACTCCATGTAGATGTTTTGAGACACTTTCGTCTGAATGCTTTACTTCTTGGTATATGTTTTTGAATCAATGCACCAAGGTGGCCGTCTGATAAGGAAAAGCCAGGAGAGCCTTCCGTGTGCCTGCTGCTCCAGTCCCGGGCCGGGAAGTGCTCCTCAGTGGCTTGTTAGGGGCGGTCTGTTTGCTGACAACACACAGTGCAAACAAGGGCTCTGGTGGGGACGTCAGGGGAGCAGCTGCTCAGTGTCTAGGAGAGCTCGAGTGTGGTTTGCAAAGTAAACGGACTCTAATTTGGACAAATACTGCGGTGGCCTGGGACCAAAGCAAGATAAAGCAGCGAGGGTGTGTTGACATGGATGTTTCCATGGGCTAAAGTAGGGAAATAGAGGAGTGGCCCAGGAACGCCAGGGGTCCTCTCTCCCCAAAGCTGAGTTCACTGCTGTCAAGGACTCAACCTCGAGGACTGAAGAGGAAATCCATCCAAAGCCAATGGTGTTGCTAGAGGGAAGGCGGAGGCTATTTGGGAGGAGGTAGCCTTTGATAGAGGTGTTTCAGTGTTTCTACCAGCTTAACAGCCTTGCAGGCCAAGCTGGGCTCAAGTCTCACAAAAGCAAGCTGGTGGGAGGGAAGAACACAAATAAAAGTTGTTGAGAGAGACAAGTCTTCATATGCACTGTCTAGTCCAGAGTGTCTCGGACTACCCCGCGTGCATATCATCTGGAATAAAGGCGAACGGATCTAGGTTTGAGCCTTGAGGTTGCCACCTCCTAGCTGTATGTCTTGGGCAAGTCACCTCGCCTTACTGACCTCAGTCCCTCCATTTATACCATTAGCACCTGCCTTGCAGGGTCGCTGTGGAGACAGACTGAGGTTGTGTAAGTGAAAGGCAGAGCGCAGTGCCTGGCACATGGCAGTCGTCCAAGGAAAGACCATGAATTTTGTTTTGTGCTGTCAACAAGTATTCACTCAACAATCATGCAGCTCTGTGGTAGAACTTTGTGGTGCCCAGGGTGTGTTGACAGCTAATACAGCTGCTCCATTCTCCAGAGAATTGCCATCCACTGAGGGGTTCCACATCACGTGGAAATAACTGGAAAGTTGCTCCCACGGACTGACTCCTACAGCAACGAGGGCCTGGCCCCCTTATGGACAACTTTATGGGGCTGTTCATGTTCTGGAACTCTCTGTGGGACCAGCCTGAGGCCAGACATCAACTGAAGCCACATTTTTGCTTAGTATCTACCCTACGGAGACTCCCTTTTTTCCCTACAGTTTCCTCCCAAGAGTGCTTCCTCCATCAGTGGCTTGCTTGCCTCAGACTCTGCTTCTCTGACCCCTGCCCTAGGCATCTACCATTTCCAGGCTCAAGTGATACCACAGTGATGAAGGAGAAGTCTCTGCCCAAAGGAGCATGTATTCTGTGGGAGGAGGTGTGACCAGCAGAGAGACCATCAGAGTCAGAAATTCCCCAGAGGTTAGCTCTGAGGCAGCATGGGAGCTCGTAGGCTGGGGCCCCACCACAGGACAAGGGCTTTCAGGAGGAAGAGACACCTAAGCCAGGAATGACCGGGCCGGTAGGCATTAGCCTGGCAAAGCAGTGGTGAAGGGTGTGCTAGGAGGAGAGAGGCCCAGGCGGGAGCTGCGAAGATTTGAACGGCTTGAAGATTTGAATGGTGGCCCAGTAACCAATGAGACCACTTACCTGCTCTAGAGTTACCCAGAATCCTTTCCTTCCAGGACCACAGAGGTGAGCCCTGAGCAGAGTCATCGTGGTAACACAGCCGGCACTCCACTCCCCGAGGCTGTCTGGCAGGAGTATTCTGTTAGGATGACAAAGATGTGGTGACCTTCACACAGTGATTCCTGCCCAGTGAATTCCTTCCCGGGCTCTGACCACAGTGAACCTCTGCCCTCCTTCCCACCTGCCGCAGAAAAGAATCAGGTATTGTCCCCACAGTACAAATACTGTGCGATTGCACATAGTGGAGGTCCCTGGAGCAGTCAGATTCAGAGAGACGGAGAGCAGGACAGGGGTTGCCAGGAGCTGGAGTTAGTTTAATGGGCACAGAATTTCAGCTGGGGATGACGATCAAGTTCTGGAGATGAATAGTGGTGACGGTTGCACAATAGTGGGAATGTCCTTAATGCCACTGACCTGTACACTTAAAAGCTACTAAAATAGTAAATTTCATCTGATGTACATTTCACCACAACAGTCATAATAAAAAGAATAAGACTGTTGTCTTAATCTACACTCTGGATATTGAGCGATGTTTCTTACAGTGTAAGACTAAGAAGTTACTTGAGACTGTTTTTTTTGGAGGCCAATTTTTAAAAACCTCACTTGGGGGCGCCTGGGTGGCTCAGTGGGTTAAAGCCTCTGCTTTCTGCTCAGGTCATGATCTCAGCGTCCTGGGATCGAGGCCCACATGGGGGGGGGTCTCTGCTCAGTGGGGAGCCTGCTTCCTCCTCTCCCTGTCTCTCTGCCTACTTGTGATCTCTCTCTCTGTATCAAATAAATAAATAAATAAAAATCTTAAAAAAACAAAAACAAAAACAAAAAAAACAAAACACCTCATTTGGTACCAGAAAGTGGATGACGGGATAAACAGAACTTCCCAACCGTGTGTCTGTCATGGTCCTGACTACCTCTTCCGGAAGCAGCAGCCTTGTGAGTTCCGAGAACCCGGGCTATTTTTGTCATGATTCATCTCCCGGATGAGTCCCTTTCTGGTGAGCTAAATCTCCTCATCAGCCTTTCTAGAATCACACTGAAGGTGATGAGACAAATACTAACAGGGATTCCTATTCTGAGGTCACAGAACATCTGCGTCATTTGGGGACCCTCATTCGCTACAAGCAGAATAGAAACAGGGGCACTCTCTTCCTGTGAGCATGGGCATTCCTTCCTGATCTCAGCCTCCAACCCACCCCAGTCCACCACAGGGACTGACACACAGAAGGTGCGCAGGGGATGTCTCAGGAGGACGGGAGGAGGGAGGGGGGACTGAAGAAGGAGGAAGGGCTCCCAGAACGCCCAGTGCCTAACTCCTCCTTGCTCAGATACAGGGAAACTTGGTCCAAGACAGAGAGGTCAAGTCCAAAGACACGAGCTTCGGGTAGGTAAGCAATGACCCTGTCTGGGGTCAGAACCAGGCCTCCTGGTCCCTAACCCAAGACTGCTCACACTGGGTTATCCTAAAATTTGACACCTTGAGACTCTGTTTGATGACTTTGGTTAAGGCTAATGAACACCTACCTGGAATAACTGAACTTTTGTATTTCTCTTATTTGTTTCTTTGATACCTAGTGTTTGCCCAAGTAAAGTAAACTTTTTAAAAGATACAGAGCAAGGTCAGAGGCCTTGCTTTTTTACACAGTGATAAGTATAGGAGAGTGACTATGTCTCCGCAGGGTTCATTTGACTAACAAATTGAGGTTTCATAGGTCACGTTATATTCCAAGCTGCCTCTCTTGTGCTTGAGTTGAAAAAAAAAAAAAGGAGCAAAAACTGATTAAGCGATTATTGTCAAATGCTGGCTTGCAACATCTTCTGCTTTAATCCTCATGGAAATCCAAAGGTATCATTATCTCCATGGTAACAGGAGAGGCAGCTGTGGCTCAGGGGCCCCAGGGAACTAGGCTAGACTCACCTGGGGTTGAATTTGGGTGAGTGGCATGGCTGATATGTCGGCAGCATAATGCCTGGCATTCAGTGAATGTTTGTTGAATGAAAAAACAAACTGAACATCCATCTGTCTGCAACATCCCCACCCCTTCTCCTCTGCCATGTCAACTGCCATTATTTAGAAGGTGTCATGTAGACCATAGAGATAGATCGTCCCCAGTCCCAAGCAGAGGGTGACACTGTAGTCAGAGGGGAGATAAAGACACCTGAAAGAAGAAAAGAATAAGCAAAGCAGGGTTTATTCATCATTGCAACAGATGGAAGTGAGGGGGAAGAAGGCGTGTTGCACAATTAGCCAGTTAATTGGGTGGAAGTTCAAATTTTGAGGGGTGTCCGGGTGACTCAGTCGGTTAAGCAACTGCCTTTGGTTCAGGTCACGATCCCAGGGTCTGGGATGGAGCCCCACATCGGGCTCCCTGCTTAGGGGGGAGCCTGCTTCTCCCTCTGTCTCTGCTGCTCCTGCTCCCCTTGCTTGTGCTCTCTCTCTGTCAAATAAATAAATAAATAAAATCTTAAAAAAAAAAAGAAAGTCCAGATTTGGAAGCGATCAAAATACACAAGAGAATCGATGTCTGCGTGTCACCAAGCAGTCACTGGGGAAGGACCATAAACGTTTTAAGTCAGCAGAGCAGCACAGCCGGGGTGTAGCTGATAAAACGGGGTCCGCTGAATTAACTCCTATGCTTCTTACCTTTCCCCACTCACAGGACTGAGTTTAAAACAGAAAGAAGTTTCACGGAGGCTTCCAAACCAGAAAGGCTCTCGGGGGGCAGGAGTGCTTCCTGTTTCCAGGAGACTGCGCGGCTCCCGCCGGGGTCCTCGGGAACACCACCCCAAGTTGCTGAGAAGCCATCGCTCAGGGAGCCCTACCTGGACGGCCGGGACCCAACCACATGTGCCTTTCATTGGTGCCCTTCCCCGGGGTTCAGCTGTTTACAGCCCTGCTCTCGGAACCTCTCCGCGGTGTTATTTCAACTAAAGGAGGCCACGTGCTCTTCCAGCAAAACCTAGTCCGGACCTGGTGACACGGGAGTTCGGCAATGATCAACTACCCTGATGTAATAGTTTACATTTGTTTCAAACGTGGGGCGGTGCAGCGGAGGGCGGGGTGAGGGACAGACGGTGAAATCAATACTCCAAGTATGTCCTGATTGGAAGGGCTGCGTGCTTTCTTTTTCACCTGAGCTCTTGTTGAAGCGGCTTATTGAAAGGTTATGCAAATACGATTAGTCAGCTCTGGGGCCATTAATAATCCACGGGACAGAGCCGGCTCCGTTCCAATTGATTTTTGCATTTTGCAAAACGTCAGATTTTTTGCAGCAGAGATGAAAGTTCCGGAGGGATTGGCAATGAAGTGTGAGAGCTTTACCTCCACTGTGACTGAACCTATGGATTCGGGAGACTGGCTGTTATATCACCACTATTTGCTTGTCATTCTGAGTAAATTGGGGTCCTGCCGTGGCTCTGGAGAGAGAAGGAGGAGTCACAAACAAATGTTTGTGGGGCGAGACAGGTGCAGCAAGCCCGAACCAGAAAAAAAGTGGGCAAGTTTAAAAAGCAAACTGTGAATTCCAAAACTTCTCCGCCTCTGGGCAGTCCTTCCAAAACTATTAGATAGAATATCCCAAGAAAAGGGGTGTAAGGTAAGCTGCAGGGGCACGTGTGAAAGGCAGCCAGTTGGGGAAGAACTCAACTTTTGGGGCCTCCTGGGATAAAACTTGGAGCAAATTAATCTCTCCGAGGTTCTATTATAGTAATTGTGAATTGAGGATTTCATCATGACCAATTCCCATTTCAGAAAAATATATTTTCTCTGGACCTAGTCCATTTAAGAAAGAACTCAAATTCTGAACATGGAACACAGCAGAGCTAACGTGTCCACACGTCCAATTCTACAACTCCATACGGAGGCCCAACATCAGAGATTTCAAAAGAGGGGCACCTGGCAGGCTCAGTTGGTAGAGCATGCAACTCTTGATCTCGGGGTTGTGAGTTTGAGTCCCACATTGGGCATAGAGATTACCTAAAAATAAAAAAAAAATGTTTAAGGGAATTTCAGAAGAACACACACACATCCAAGAACAAAGCCATGCTTCCTCACCAACATGCCAAGACCACCAAGGCATAGCCTATGCGATCCATTAATTCGACAGGGTCATTGGCCAAAGGTCCACTGGGGGATGCTCACTGAGGCTGCTCCTGTCTTCAGGTCACTCTTCCCAGGTCATTCCCAGCTTGGAGTCTACCTTGGGCACCCATCACGGCCACTGAAATTGAATGGTCCCTGCTCCTGTCCTCTCTGTGGGGTGTTCTATGCAAATATGATGTATTATGCCCTTTTTGATTTTTGCTTTTTATTTTTTTAGGGGGAGGGGCAGAGGAAGAGGAAGAGAGAGAATCTTAAGCAGATTCCGTGCTGAGCATGGAGCTCAGTGTGGGGCTCGATCTCACAACCCTGAGATCAGGACCTGAGCAGAAATCAAGAGTCAGAGCTTAACCGACTGAGCCACCCAGGCGCCCCTGCTCTTTAACTTAACCATATTCAAAGTCTTTCAGAATTTCTTTGTGAGAAAGGTGGAGAAATGGGAAGAATTGGACAAAGTGAAAGGCAGATTCAGGTTTGGTTGAAAAAAAGACCAAGAAGGGGTGTCCAGTCATGTGCCAATAGGCTCCTGCATCTTTAATGTGCTGCTCAGTGACATAGAGAAGATGGGGAGACATGGCTATGAAGTGTCTTATCTGACAGAAAGAGCTGATGGGACCGAGAGAGCGATCCAGACACCAGATCGCCCTGGGAGGCAGGAAGACTGGTCGGAAGCACGGGGTGAAGCCAAAAAGGGGAGGCCCTCAAGTCCTACACTGAGGGCCCAGCAATTCAATTTCGGAAACTTGGCGTGGGGGAGACCTGGCTGTCACCTCAGTGGACCTCGCCCCTTTGGTGCCAGTTCCGCTGCTGGGGGCTCTCGGAGGGCACATACCCTGGTGTGAGGACAGGGACTTCACCTGCGCCCTACTGACCAGCCCAGGCCTGGCACGGACTCCACACTCAACTCGTATTTGCCAAGGGAACAGTCTCATGCATACTAACAAAACAAAAGCAATTTTACACCACGTTAAGAGAAGCACAAAATGCAGAGATCTGACCATAGCAGAGCTTGTGTGGGAATCCGGGCAGGAACGGCCTGACCTGGAGCCAGGCAGCCAGGAGGGACACCGGAAGGACCTCTGAGGGACTCGGATTTTAATCTGATGAAGTGAAGTCCCATTAAATTTGAGATCATAGAATAGAACGGACACTTCTAAACTACTTTTTACGTTGTCACAACCATGAGAGAGAAGCTTAGTTAGAAGTGGTTCTTCCCAGGCCTGCCGTCACCCACGCCACCGACAGTGGGGGTGGACAGGGTTGGAGAGGCGGGCTGCCCCATGGGAGCCCAACCCAGCACACCCGTCATGGCCCAGTGGCAGGGTCACTGGGGTGAGGCCAGCCTGGGGCTGCTGACCTTTGGTGAACTTGGTTAAATGGCACCCCCTCCCTTACCTCGTGTGCAGCTTATCTGGGGGCATGAAGATCTGACCTCCCAGGATGGAGCAGAGGAGTCAGGAACCCAGGAACCTCGGCCCCCAGAGAGCTGCCTGAAGGGACTCCTCACGGCACAGGCAGGGTAGAGCCTGAGGTCAACTCCACTGTTCAGGATGGGGAGAGAAGTCAGGACATCCTTGGGGCTTGTCGGGGACTCTGGAGATGGTTTAACACAGGGCTTGTTGGGGACAGACACTGGGGGGGGGGCGGTGATCTGTCCTCTATCCCCTGGCCCATGGAACGTATTGAGAATAGACTGCACCCACCGGCCCCGAGGCCTAAATCTCCCTAGGATATTTTATCGTGACCTGTATGTTCTAGAAATTGTCAGCCACAAGGGTCTGGAGGCCCATCAGGCCCTAAGCAAGGGGTGCCCTTGGCAACCAGCTTTCTTCTCATTGCAGTGAACCTGCCCCCAAGGAAGGAACAGCTTTACGGGAGCCAAGAAACACTTCCTCAGAGAAGACTTTGCACAGGACTGGAGACAAGGCCATCTGTATCTTCAGGTCCCCTGGGAGCGGCAGTGACAGGGAGGACAGGGGAGAGGGGAACCTAGGGCTCCGGGACAGACCTGCAGGCAGGAAGGGCCCAGTGACCACACAGCTCTAGGTCCCCCCTAGAGAAGGCCGTACCACCACTGCGAAGAAGGCAAAGACAAGCACACCCACATATAAAATTAAAGTAAAATAAAATACAAATAAAACTTACCAAGCGAACAAACTGAAAGATGAATCCTGACTCTCAGGAGGTCAGCGGACTAGAAGTGCGCTGATGCCCTTCCGCAAACCCCGGGAAATGAATGACCCTGAAGAGGTCCTCGCTCAGCCCTCCGCCTTAGGACCAGACTCTTCCAGGTATCCTCCCCGCCCCCACCCTACCCCCAGGTGTGCCAGTGGGTCCTGGCACTTCATGTCTTGTGGAATGGTGACATCTGCTGGCAGTCGCTGTCACTAGAAGCAATTTCTCGGAAGTTAAAAGGGGGGAGGGTGCGCGCTTGGCTCGGTGCCCTGACATGCCAAGCCCTCTGTGTGGAGGGAGGGGACGAAAGGTATTTTGTTGTGAACGCGCGCACACACACAAACATACACACGTCCCCTCCATATTAGAGACAAGAAAGGCCCAGTGAGGGCTGATACACTTGGAAAAGGTCATTGAAAAAGGATATAAATCTCCTCCCAGCGGAACTGAGACCCAGCCTCAATGGTCCAGAATGATTGCTCAGTGAGTTGATAGAGAATTCTGTGATCTCTTTAGAGCTAGACCAATCCACATAGTCCATGCTCTCACTGCTTCCTGCAAAATAATTCTTCAAAGAAGATGAGGTGCATTTTTGTCATTCCTCTTGTTCCCTGGTCCGTGGGCCAGCACAGGGCAGGAGTGGCTGCCGAGCTGGTAGGTAAGTCCAGCTTTAAAAGATAAAATTAATCAATTCATTCAAAAAATACCTGTGCAGTGCCTCTATTTCTAGGCACCGTGGGCTGTCCGTAAAGCCAGGAACAAGACTGGTAATGTGAAGGATGCTCACGTTGCGGTTAGGAGAGAGATACGCAGTAAATAAGTAGACAAAGATACTTCCCGATGTTGGGAGGGAGATTAAATATTTTGTGATAATTTTATCCCCGCAAGGACTCCCTTAGATTGGCGGCATTTGGGCGCAGCTCAGAATGACCCCGAGGAGCCAGGCAGGAAGAGGAAGTCCATTCCCAGGAGAGCCAACAGGTGCCCGGACCTGGGGTGGGATGCTAAGGGAGGCATGCTGCGGCGTGTCTGTTCTGGGGCACGAAGAGGAGGCAGGACATGACCTGAAGCAGAAGGCTACCTGTACAGCTATCATCCTGAAAGGTGATTTTTAAAAAAGCTTTATTTTTTTAAAGATTTTATTTATTTGAGAGAGAGAGACAGAGAGACAGAGAGGCAGCACAAGCAGAGGGAGGGGCAGAGGCAGAAGCAGGCTCCCCGCTGAGCAGGGAGCCCTGCACAGCACTCCATCCCAGGACCCTGGGATCATGACCTGAGCCCAAGGCAGATGCTTAATCTACTGAGCCACCCAGGTGCCCCAGTGATCTTTTTTTTATTATTATTAAAAACGAAATGGGCACTTCCCCCACAATATAGAAGAGTAGACGTGTCAGATTTATGTTGCTCAAGGGAATTTCCCCTTCAGAAAAGAATGCTTTGCCCAAGATGAAAAATTCATCAAGACACGAATTAATATAGTTTTTCAGTGGGAATGACTTATGATGGAGAAAGAAAAATCGATATTGTGTTTGGTATTGAAAGCACGGGCAGGTTCCTGTAAATAAGAGTACGATGATAGTCTGGGCTAGGAAAGATCAAGAACTGTGTGAGCATGCCGCCACCAGGTGGGGCTGTAGACTCACAAAAGTAGAGCATGGGCCCAAGCCCGTGGAAACGGAGCCTGGACCCCCGTCTTTCCTTTCCCCAGAGGGAAGGAGAGCTGCAGAAACACATCCATCTCAAATATTAACACAAGCTTGCTTTTGCTTTTTCTTTCCAAAGCGCATTTTTTATTATCCCCCTTTCATATCACTTTGTGTCTTGACGTCCCCTCCACGCCAGCACACAGGTTCCTTCAGCCAGTGTGTCCCCAAGAGAGGGAGCGGTGGGAAAATGGGAGGTTTAATGAAATCAGCCCTTCTAGCCCCTGATGAAAGTCTTGCAGGAGTGTGCTTGTGGGGAGGTAGGGGTTAAAGAGGTATGAGGTTTGGGCACAGACTCGGTCATGGAAGAAGAGTTATCTCTAAGAATAATCGAGGTCATGGAGAAGAAGCGGGCGTGATTTGAGCCATTTACATGCCCAGCACATGGCCAGTGGTTCGCAATCATTACCTCTTTTTAACTGTATGACTCCAAAAGTTAGGTCCTGCCGGCAGCCCCAGTGTAGCTAAGGGATCTGAGACTCAAAGAGATAAGTCACCCAAAGCCACTGATTTGAACCCAGGTACTCTGACCCCAGAGCTCAGAAAATCAGCTACCCCATCTGAAAACAAGGACAAACCAATGGCTTGGGTACATTTCCACCTCTCATTCCTAAAGCTGCCTTGAAACCTTTGGTTCGCGTGTGTCTCCCCTTTTTACTTAGTAATGGCAGGAGCGGTCTTGTTTATTTTTGTATCCCTAGGTATTGATTAGGTATGTCCACCTGATTTAACTAATTGATTGATTGATTATTATTTTATATTTATATATAATTATTAATTATAATCATATAATTAATATATAACATCACACAGTGTAATTATATATAACTTATATAGTTATAATTAATTAATAAATAATGATTGATTAATAGATTAGTTGTATTAGTTAGGTTTACTAATTAAAATTACATTTTTTGAATTGTGGTAAAATGCACATAATACAAAGTTTACCATCCTAAGCCTTTGTAAGCTCACGGTCCAGTGGCGTCACATATACTCACACTGTTGTGCGCTCATCGCTACCATCCACCCACGGAACTCTTCGCATCTTGCAAAACTGAAACTTTGTCTCCACTAAACAACAATTCTCTATTCCCCCTGCCCCCTCCCCCACCCTCCAACTTTCCATCTCGATGAATTTAACTACTCTCCGCTACCTCATGTACGTGGAATCATACCATCTTTGCTCTTTTGTGACAGGCCTCCTTCAATTACTTAATGTTTCAAGGCTCACTGATGCTGCAGTTTCAATAATCATCACCTTTCATATCACATATTTATTCAACAAAAAAAGAGCGAATGAGGGGACCTGAGTGGCTCAGGGGGTTAAAACACTGACTCCTGATTTCAGCTCAGAGCAGGACCTCAGGGTCCTGGGATCCAGCCCACGCTCAGCACTGAGTCTGCTTGAGGATTTTCTCTCTCATCTGCCCCTCCCACCTACTCATGCTCTCCCTTCCCCCCCCCAAAATAAATAAATTCTTTTTTTTTTCAGAGAGCAAACATCTATTGAATGTTCCTGGATGTTAAGCAATTTTTAATTTTAATTTAAAATCTAAATGTAAGATTTTACAGTTTAATCATGTTAAGCGATTTTGCCTTCACCTGCTGACTTGAGCCTCCTAACAACCCCGCATGGTAAGTGCTATCAGGATCCATGGTTTCGGATGAGAAGACAGAAAGCAAGGTTGCACAGCCAGTACTGGTAGAGACAGGATTTGACCACAGGCAGCTTCACCCAGAATTCATGCTCGTGTTATCATTATCACGCTGTATAGCTTCTCTCTCTCTTAGAAGACTTCAGTTTTTGGAGCAGAACATAGTTGGATTTAAATTTATACTTTAGCAAGGACCATAGAAATTAAAATGGTAATCAGCTTGGGTCACCTAAGGAATGTGTCAGCAGGAAGTTGAAGAAGATGATCAGAATATACTTAGAAGAATCACAAGCCCCCTTGTGTGTGGCTAAAATGGGGAGGAAGTGGAAGGGTCCAGGAAGGCAGCTTTCTATTTAATCACTATAAAGAATTTTTGAGTAGTTCGAGAAGAATGGAAAATAACCTGGAAGACCACTGGTGAGCCCTATTACAAAGGAGAGGTAGGTTATATAGCCAAAGTCCCTTCCAACTATGAGAGTCCGCATTTCGGTGCTCTGTATCAGGCTTGAGGGGGATGCAAGGCTGGAAGAATGTATGATTTAGATCGCGATGCCTGGAAGGGTAGCAGGACCGTCCCTGGAGACAGGAAAATTATAAGGAAGGACTGATTGGGAAAAGCAAGACGAACCTGGTTTGGGGCAAATGTGTTTTTTTGTACGGCAGGCAGAAGGGGAGTTTTGCAGGAGGACCCCCGGAGGTGAGTGCTGAAGAAAGAATAGGGAAAGGATGGGAGAGAAGAGCATGTTGGGAGGGAGGCCCCGCCTGGACAGGACCAAGCTGGGAACAGCCTCCCTTCCGGGGATGAAAACGCCCTTGCGCAGCAGGCTGCTGTCAGCCCACACAGGCCTGCACTGGTTCAAGGAGAGGCTACTCGGGGCCGCAGGGACCGGACGTCGGCCCAGCCCTAGGCGGCTCTCTGGTAGTGGAGGGCCTTGGGCACCAATCATCCTAAGCCATGAAAGGGTTAATGTAGAGTGACATAGTGCAAATCAGCCTACAGGAAACAGCCTGCAGGTGGGTCTCAGACTGATCCTCAGTGGGGCAAGGCTGGAAACAGGGTTGCCAGAAGAATTATTGCGCTGCTCCCCTGCACTGAAGGCCCCCTTCCTGTCCCCTCTGCCCTCCCCCTGGCAAACCACAGTTCACCTTTAAGACTCAGCTGAGGCTCTTCTCCCTGGAGAAGCCCCAGCCCAGCTCCCAGCACAGCCCCTCCACAGCCTAACCCACAGAACTGCATTTACTTCTTTTAAACAGGTCTAGCCCCTTTCTAGACAGTTTGCAGCTTGAACACAGGGGCTGTGTTTCATCCACTCTGTAACCTTGGGGCTCCGCGGGGTCCCCCATGGACTGTACGCGCTGAGCAGATGTGAGTAAGGAATAGGCCAAGGGCTGGAGGAATGAATGAACGAGCACATGCCGTGGTGACAGCGCCGAGTAGAGCAATTTAAGAATCCAACCACCCTCCAAAGTGCATCATGGCCCGATGGTGCCGGCTGACAGGGACACTGCAGGGGCAACTGAGCAGAAAATGTTACCCGCCCGTGGTCCCCGGCAGCCTGGGAGGGCCAGCCGCTCGGCAGGACCTGGAGCTGGAGCTGCCCCAGGATGAAACCAAAAATTCTGCACCAGCTCTGTGCCACCTGCCAGGGCCACAGGCCAGCCGACTGTCCTGCCTCTGGACAGGTGATTTTCTTTATGAGACAAACATGAATCACTCTGCGTAGCTCCTATCATCTGTGCTTCTTAGCTAGGTCATCACTTATCCACTTACCACTTTCGCATGTGTGTCACTGGCTTGTCGCCCGCCTGAACACCGTTGGTGACACCAGTCTGCGTCTACCGGTACCTGTGCTTTGTCCGAGGGATGCTCCTGGAGCCCTGGGAATCACAGCGAACCTCTGCGTCCTTTCCTTCTCTGGGAAGAAGCAGAACACCATGAAGAAGAAAACTCCAGAACTGGATGTGGCCTGTTTCCCCAGTGACTTGGCTCTGAAGCCCCCTGCTCGGGAGAGGGGTGGAGGGATCAGGCCCATCCCCGCTCCGCTAATCATTGGCTGTGTCACCTTGGACAAGGTACTTAACCTCTCTGAGCCTCAGCGTTGTTATCTGTCAGACTAAGGTAATCCTAACACCCCTGGGGCCAGTGTCCTGAAATCCCTTAGCAGAACACTTCACAGCACTCCAGAACGGAGCTGTTCTTCCTCCCACGGGAACCTTCCTTGCTAGCCCCTGCCTCTGAGCGCTCGGTCCACAGCTGGGATGAGGCTGTTCTGGAGCTGCCGCCCGATGACGGAAAAGACCAGCGTATTACCAAATCTCTTTCAACCCAGAACATAACCTGTTAAATGGAACACAGTGAGGTTTTAAGCAGACGTGCAAAGTGGTTTCTCTTTGGCTATTATCAAACATGAATCCCAGGGTCTGGGAATCTCTTGCAGTGACTTTCTTCTAATCACCCCAGTATTCAACCAGGGCACAGAAGACCTCTCCATGACCTTGTCCGTGAAAGGTTGGAGTCATGCCTCCCAAATCCACATCTTTCTGTGAGAGGTGTCTCGTTCACCCTTGCTCCTCCTGAACACCACTGACCTTATTTGCTTTTCCAAGCCAAACAACGCGAACATGAGACCGGGTGTCAACCGGCCGCGGGGCGCCTGGGGCTGAGGCCGCCCACAGCCCGCCGCGGGCTCTGGAGCATCAAGAACACGCAAAAGTTAAGGACTCTCAGCAAATATTTATTAAATACAGTACACTGAAGGCACAGGCCCTGACTGCAGCTCTCTCTGGAAAAACAATCATGATTTCCCCAGCCGGTAAGTCAGCTTGTGTTTATCTTCCGCTTCTTTTTTAACCAAGATCTGTTATAGTTTCCCTTTATGGTGCTTAAGGCTCAGCACGCCAATTACTTTGGATTTATTCCATTTGACATCATCCCCTAAATTGGATTTTTGCCCCCTTGCGCTCTGAAAACTCACCCAAGCACCCATTTGATGGCTTCTGTTTGCAATACCTGAAGCCCGGATGCTTATTACTCAAATCATTCCTTCGATTCCCCGTTTCTGTGCAAGGGAAGAGCTGGCACAAATCTTCTTTGGCACATGAGATGGATGCCCTGTTTTGCCTTCCCGGCGGCCAAATACTCTCCTCTGACCAAGACCTTGCCCAGAGCCTACAATGCCAGGCCAGCCAAGAGCGTCTGCTTTCCAGAACAAATTCCACCACTCGGCGAGGACTGTACTCTCTTCCCAGGACACAGCCCTCAGATGGTGCGGTTGCTTCCTGGGTGGGCTCTCCCACTTGCCTTATGTCTCCCCCAGGCCAGTTTTCTTTCAGGGCCACAGGTCAAGCAGAATCTGGGCAGGTGCACCAGCAAAACTAACAGAGGCAGCCGGTGGGGGGGACCCAGCACCAGGCCTTGAGTCAGACATCAGCTCTGTGACTCAGGGCGAGCCACCTAGACTTCTCGACTCCATTTCCTCACCAGCAGAGTGAGGCTAATAAAGAGAGCGTACCTTGAAAGGTGGATGACAAATTAGAAATAATCTTTAGATCTGGGTTTCTCCAGGCCGTGTCAGCTAAGTCTTACTTTAAGCGCCCCCCCCCCAAACAACAACACTTGGCATTTCCAAGGCCTGGTCTATGGGGGCCTTCCCTCTCCACCAGGGACCCTCATGTCCTCATGAGCAGCACTCCCGCTCTGGCCTGGTGTTGGCCAACCCCTCCCCTTTACCTCGACCTACCTTGGTGGGATGGGAACACGAGGCCCCTGAAGCTTGTCCCAAAGGCTTGGGGATGCACAAAACTGCAGCCGCAGAGGAAGCCCAAAGATCCAGTGCTGATGGGGACATGGGTGCCCCTTTCTATGGCTGCTGAAGTTGCCGGTCCCATGGAGCCTGTCGAGGCCATCCTCTGAGTTATAGGGGGCACTTCTTTCTGCTCCCCTTGGCTATTTCATTGTACCCCCTTCTACTGAGGGTATGTTCAGGCAGGAAGATGACAGGTGCTAGATCTCAGTAGTTCTTAGAACATGCTCCTCCTCTCCTGACCCTGACCCATTCATTCACTTCTCCGGCCACTCCATCTCCAGTCCCCAGTACTTAGCGGGCACTTGCTCTGCCCTGGGGATACAGTGGTGAACAGAATCAGAGCACTCCTTGGCCTCATGGAGCTCACAGGCTGCTGGGGACAGTTGTCAGCCAGCGTGGTAAGTGCTCTGATAGGAAGCATGGGGTGCTCTGTCTTAGGGTACTGAGTACCGTGAGGTCAGGGAAGGCTTCCCGGAGGCTCCAAACTTGAATAGCAGCTCTCTCACCGCTGGGAGGCCCACTTCAAGAGACCCCCACCAACAGACTCCTCGCAGGGCACTCCACGGGTCCTGCAGGCAAGTCAGACAGCCCTCTGTCCTGGGGAAGCCCTGGGTCGGCTTGACCCAGATACCCAAAGCACACGTGCAAAGAGCCCAGCACAGTGCCTGGCCCAGAGTGAGTCAGTAAAAGAGAAAAGGGAACCTGTTTTTTTTTTACTCGTGGGCCTTTAGGCAACGATAAGGGGCTTGTCTGGTTAGTCGGTAGTCATTTGCCAAACAGTTCTAAGATGGGCTTAGGCGAGGTGGGGGTGAGGGATGGAGACAAAGGTAGAGTGAGAGAATTCATGTGACAGGGGACCCAAGGACACACTTTCCTGGTGGCCACTGGGGTTCCCATAAAGGATTTCTTCCCATGGTGGTTTTTTGCAGTTTTATTTTGCTGATAGAATAGCAGCAACTTGCACTTTCTGTAGCAAGAAGTTTTTCTTTCTTTTCCTCTTATTCCTCGGATTTGCCTCTTTATGTTTTTCTGTGCTCCAACATCCTCTTCTTTCTTCACTTGAAAGTAAAGCAAATTAAACCGGATGAAAATTCTCTGTAAAGAGGCATCTTGCTCCCCCAGCAGCTTGGCAGCAAAGGGAAATTTGCATCGCTTCAATTCCTTGTAATTATTCACTTCCTTTCTCTTTCCCGTCTTGAACATAATGGCCCCACGTGTCGTTTTTCCCTAGATGAGAACTTGAAAGGGTGACGCTGATGGCAATGACTCAGCTCTCTTTTCCAGGCTCGTCGGTGTCCATGAATTTTTGACCGAACGTTCCTGAGAAGGAGGGCCATGCCAGCCCCGGGTGAAGACTAGCGAAGGATGCATTGAGTAATATTCCTCCGAAAGTGTATTGTCATGCCATTATGGTTTTTCTGTTTGATATTTATTACCCACTCACAGTGCATTTGGTGTTAAGTGAAGCCATAAAAAGTTCAAAATCAATTCTAATAAAAATAATGGCTCCTATAGTTTAAGGTTTGGTTTCCCCTGCATCTACAGGTTGTGAAGTTGAGTGGCTGGATCGAACGGCCCAGCCAGGGTTAGAGCCTGCTTCAAGAGAAGGCAGCTCCAACCTGCCATCTCATGGAAGAGTCACAGACCGGCCTTGTCCCCTACCCAACCACCAAACTGGAGCCCTCCTTGCTGTTGCCATGGCGACGTGACTGTCTACTTCATTTCTTAATGCCGATCACCATCTCCAGTTCAGACCTGTCCCAAGCTGCCAGCTTGTAGACAGAGTTGCTTCTTGGGCATTGCTCTATGACGTCACTACGTCACATCAGACTCTACCCGTCTGAGGCTAAACGAGAATCTTCTGCGCTAAAACCTGTGCCTCATACCAGCCTCCCAAACTATAGGGCTGAGAGTCCTGTCATCTCTCCCCAGTTGCTCAGGGAAGGAAGGAGCTGGAGCTGCAGCAATGGTCCTTTCTTGGGGGCATTAACCACGCCCCAGTGAACCCACCCCAAACACTATAGTATGTAGTGAAAAGAACCTGGAGAGATTAAACTATACCCACTCCTGTCTCACTGAGGTCCATTTGTTCGTGACCTGAGAGGAGAACTAGCCTAGGGTAAAAATCGACTTGATCCTATTGTATGGATACTATACTTATTGCCTTCAAGCACAACGGAGTTGGAAGACGGGGTGCCTGATCACAGTCTGGAAAGGAAGCCAGGAACTAAATTGGTGGAACAGCAACTTTTAAGAGAAGGCCGGCAAGGGCTATGTGTCCTGTGCCCTTGCAAACATTCCTATTGGCTGCCTGCATGAAGGTCAAAGTCATTCCAGGAGAAGCATCATTCATCATGGAGAAGTGCCCACGACCACAGTGAGCCTCGAGAGCTGTGCCACACAGGATCTGTGGACCAAGCTGGCACAGAGCGACATGGCCTGGGTGAACCCCTTTCTCACCAACACGCAGGTGGCTGGTGGTGCAGAGGGTAAAAGGCGGAACACAGATGAGTGAGGGTGGAGAACAGAAGCTTGTCTGGAAAATTCCAAAAAGGCAGCAGCTGGCCCCTGAGAAATCTGTCCACAGGGGCATTCCTGTGCAGTCCGATGATCCTTACCTATACCCCTGCACTATTGCGCAGTCTATTCCAGAGCCCCAGAAATGCCTCTGCCGCCGTGACCCCCAGCCCGAACCCAGCCTTTGGTGCCGAGCCAGATGCCTCCCACCCTCCGTGGCTCTACCGTGGATGAACACTGTAAGTCTTCAGTCCTCACCTGCGGGCCTGTGGGGCAACCAACATGATCTCAAGGGATGCTTTCATCTACCTACCCTGGTAGATGCTTTTCCCATTAGCTTTACCCTCCCAAAACAATGAGTTTAGAGAGGCCTGCAGAATCGAAAGCTACACATGTAACATCTAGAGCAAAGCTGGCCCCCGGGGCCTGAGCTGTGAGGATGATCTCAAAGCCAGCTCCCTTCTGATACTTGGAAATTTCCCTACAAGAGGGGTTTGCTTTGATTTGCTCAAGGAGAGCAGCGAGTGGGACTGGGGCATATCCAGATTCTTGGAGGGTTGCTGCATAAGCAACTTAAGAAGCCCAGGGAGGCAGGGGGATGGGATGGACTAGCGCTCAGCACCCACTCCACCCTCCTGCCAACATGCCCCCTAGGACACGAGAGGCTGGAGCGCAAGACTCCTTGCAGCCACGGTTGTGAATGTGGATTCGGTTTGGGCAGACAGCTCCATGGGTGCCCGCTGTGCCTGGGGGCAAGAACAGCCACGAGATGCCAGGCTTTCCTGCCCCAGTGTGAGCAGAGGCGGCCGCCGCTCCAGCATCTGGTCAAGAGCCTCACGGGTGTCCAGAGAGACAGGGCACTGGCCAGTGACGGGGGCAGGGGCGGGTGATTCGAAAACCAGCCCAAGTTCATGGCGGCTTTCTGATGTGACCTAAACCTGTAACTGTGAAGCTGGTTGCTGCCTGCTCTTTGAAAGACCAGTCCTGGGATGTGACCCGATTTATAATCCCCTGCTTTCAAAGTGCCAGCATCGAAATATCATATCCTTCCCTGCAGCTCTTTCTGATAAAACTCATTCGAGAGGGTTCTGTCCTCTGCAAGTCAACCTTGACCATGCGGGATTGGAAAACTGCAAAGCTCATGTGTGCATGGCATTGCCAAGAAGAAATTTCAGGGGGAAAGAAATAATGTATGCAGTGCTCTCTGTGTGTGTGTGTGTGTGTGTGTGTGTGTGTGTGTGTGTGTGTGTGTAGTTCAGAAGATCGCTTGTTACACCACAAATATATGAGCATTCAAAAAGCCATTTTGCTTAAAGATAGTCATGATACATTAGATAACTCACCACCATGTCCAAGAGATCAGAACTACCATCCCCACCAGGGAGCAGACGGACATTGTGTGCCTTCAGCCATGAGACTTCAAGAAGGACCTCATGTCACTTACGCCGTCTCCCATGGGGAGTGCCTAACCTCCACCTAATCATGAAGAAACACCAAACGAACCCAATAGGAGTGGCATTCTATTTAAAGGGTGGGGAGGGAGGCGATGATGAAGAATTGAAGTCTTTAAAAGTGTTGCTGTCATAAAAGGTAAAAGCTGAGGAGCTGTTCTAGATTAAAGGGAGCTAAAGAGACATAACGACTAAATATAAAATCCGGCCCCCGGCTGGAGTCTGTCCGGGAGTGTGAGAAACGCCGTACAGCCCGTTATTCAGCCAACTGACGAAATTTGGGAAATGAACAGTAGATTAAGTTAAAAGTATGAATCAACATCAATGCACAGAGTTGATGACTCTGGTTTTATGTAAAAGAAGATCCTTTTTCTTAGAAAACACACATGGAAATGTTTAGGAGCCAAGTTCCTTGATGTTATGTCACTTACTCCCAAGTGGTTTGGCAAAAAATTGAGAGAAAGAGCTAGAAGGGGGCTGGGGGACAAAGAAAAGAAAGAGTAGAACAGGTGGGTTAAATGTTAACAGGTGAATCTAGCTAAAAGGTTTATAAAATGTTCTTTTTCTATTCTTACGTTTGTAATTTTTCTGTAGAATAGACATTACATCCAAATAAAAAGTTAAAACAAGTACCATTTCTTTACCTCCATGGGTTAGGTTTTGCCAAAATTAGCATGCCTGACTCCTCTGGGCCAGGCCGGCTCTAATTCTCTGGATTGAGACGAGACAGAGCTACGGCCGCCCCGAGGCAGAGGCCAGGGCTGCTCTCCCTTTCCGTCCCACCAGCGCATTGCTGAGTGTCCCGGTTTATCCGTGCTGCTCTCACCCTCTGTCTGAAGGGGAGATACTTCCTGGATCCCACAGCAGGTGCACTGGATGGAGCTCAGCAGAGTTGCTCCCCCTTGGGTCCATCGTGGGTCTACAATGAGGTGAGCTCAATATTTCCACCCATTTCTTTAAAATTGCGAGGCCTTTGGTATTCATCATGATCCTCTATTACCTTTCCAGGGGACTGAGAGACAAACCTCCTCCTAATTTTAAGGAAACACAAAACACAGACGAGCAGATAGCTTATCTTAGGACTCCACAAGGCTTTGCCCCCCAGATTTACATCACTCTCAGGAAAGAAACACCTGGGGAAACTGATCCAAAACTAGGTGCTAAAAGTAGGTTCGAGGCAGTAAAGTGTGAGGTTCACTGGACACAGCAGTAGGTGAGGCAGGTCTAGTCAAAGAGCTGGTGTCCCCACAGGTGGGCAGAACCTAGAGGCTGAGCACCCAACAGTGGAGGTCCAGAGCCAGAAGTCACCCCAAGGATACCCCAAGGAAGCCAGTCGGAAGAGGTAAGACTCAGTCACATGTCTAGGGTGAGAAAAGGCAAATCTTCAGTTCAGCACATCTGGGACCACAGGCTTGATCCATAAAAGGGCCCCAATCCCTGCTACAGGGCTGGGCCCCAGTGCCAGGGCAAAGGGGCCACCAAAAGACCTTGTGCTGAGACCGGAGTTCATCAGAACTTTTCCAGCTGCAAGGAATGGAACCCCACTACGACCTAGCAAAGCCCATGGATTCTAGGCTATCCATGGAAGCCAAGAGCAGAGTTGATGATGGGCCCAGGAAGCAAAACTGGAAATGGAATCATGCGGGAGCAGGACTGTTACCCCTCTGGTCTTGTCTCAGCTTCCCTCTGTGATTTGCTTCATTTCTCTCTCTCAGATTCACTTTCTCTGTTTCTCAGACCCCATAGCTGCAAACAGAAGTGGCCAACAACTTCCACACCACAGTTTAGCCACCTGGAGAAAGAGAGACAAAGTCTTCTATCAGCCTCAATTGTAAGCTCCTATGCGAGGGGTTGGCTCAGATTTTGCAGTTTGCCCACTCCTGGGCTAACTGACTCCAGAAGGAAACCTGACTGCATTGTTAAAAATATGGCAGCCTCCATGGATAGATGGATGGATGGATGGATGGATGGAGTCAGGGTGTGGCAGTTCCTAAAAGACTAGAAAGACCACCCAACAGAATGCCATCCTTTAAGAGGGTCTGCCAAGGCAGGCTGCAGAATTAGGAGATTTTGATATATGTCTCTGCTTAAGTGCTGTTTCTTTGGGGCTATTTGGATGAAGCCTGAGACTGGTTGTCCCTGGGCATGTGATTAATAAAGGTTCTGATTAACAACCAAAGCCTCTCACCCAAGAGACAGCTGTGAGGCACAGGAGCGAGGATTAGGTGCTGACCTCTAAGAGCAGGACTTCTCCCTAATATCCCTGCTCTCACCAGTTAGGTGAACACCTTAGGTATGGTGCTTTTTCATGTGTTCCCTTGCTTGGCGCCTGTCCCTCAGCACTGCCTGAGGCACTCCTGGAAGGTAGTCGGGGAGCTTCCCCTAGCAGGGTTGGAAACAGCCTCAGAGGCAGGCAGTGGGCGGGGTTTGCTGGGCTGTGAGGGCTTGGCAAGGATACAGTGAACTGGGGCAGAGGAGAGAGGAGATTGGCCAGTGCACAGCACTCCACTCAGGCAAGTCCCCTCCCCCACCAGAGCCCAGCTGTGAGAAGATTCCAGAGAGACTGGAGGTATGCATGTGGAGAGGAGAGGAAGAGGAGATAGAGCCAATGTGTCGGGGGGCTTGACCCCTGTGACCAGCTTTGTGCCCGGCACGCTATTCCCAGGTGGCATGTCTACATTAGAGGGGGCAAACTCCTCAGCCCTGATAGGTAGCCATCTGTCCATCCATCCATCCATCCATCCATCCATTCACCATCGAACTAACAATTTTAATTTATTTATACATCAAGCTCTGTGCTATAGAGACTGTTCTGGGAAGGAGTCAGGAGAGACAGGCAGAGAAGCTCTAATCTGATCAATACTTGAAAGTAAGTATGAGCAAAGCGCCAGGGAGAAGAGAGAGGCTCCCAGGGGCACCTGGGACTGGGGTGAACTGGGGACAGCTTCATGGAGGAGGAGTTTCAAACTGAGCTGTGAAAGATGACCCCACAGAGAGTGCTACAGCAGAGCGAACACTGAACAGGGGGCATCGGGATGTCTGGTTTTTTGTCCCGAGTCTGTGTCCACAGCGCCAGGGGGCTAGGTCAAGGCAAGAGAAGTGCCCGAGGGGCAAAATATAAGGAGACATCACCATCAGGGTCACGCGAGTGCAGGCTAAGAGGCTCTTTAAGACTTGTGGCCTGGGCCCGTCTCTTCCTCACCGTTGCTCCCAGCTTTGGATTCTTAGTAAGTCACTTCACCCTCTGGGCTCTGTTTCTTCATCCACAGGGCCCTGGGCTAGACAGGTGGTGGAAGGACACCTCCCTCTTAAAAAGCCCATGATCGATCCACCCCAGGGCGGCTTGTGACTGACAGACAACGCTGGGGAGTCCCCACTAGGTGCCCAAAGAGCAGACAGAACTCCCCTCAAGCCTCAGGCCAGGCCCCAGGGCCTGGAATATGTATTAGCTTTTCCTCTTCCCTCCCCGCCTCTCCTGGGTCCTTGTAGCTCCCATGCCTCTCCCCTCCACTCACCATGGGAAGCTGAAGTCATCGCATCCCGTTCGCAGTGAAGGAATTAGATTTCTAATAAGGTTTATGTGGGAAATGAGCTTCTTAAACACCAGGCTGAGCAGTTCCACATTATAATTGAGGGGGAAAGAGCCTGAAAAATCATTAAGCTTTGTGTTGGGTAAAGGAAGATGAGCCACGAGAGGAGGGCCTTCTAGGGACTCAGTCTGCAAAATTACCAGCATGTGGGGGAATTTCTGGCCCCTTCTGTCCAGTAGGAAGAGGAAGTAGCTATTTGGAGCAATGTTGAGGGGGTTGAACATCTTGTAACAGTAGTTGGCTAGTGCTTTGCTGAGCTACGATCCTTCTATCTGACTGACACTGAACAATCCATTTGGATGTTCTCGCAAGTACCCCAAATTCAACTTGCCCTAGACAGGATACATCATCCCTTCCAACTCATTCCCTGGCCACCCTCACCGCCATTGGGCCATCTAGTCTCCCAGCCGGAAACCATGAGGTCACTAGATGTTGTAGACAATCCCCTTGAGCACATTCAGCACAAAACCTGTTGCTGAAGCCCAGAGGTCTACCCCCCGGTGTGTTCATGATGCCCTTCCCTCTCCATCTTTCTCCTCCGGTGCCCAGGTTCGGGCCTTCACCACTTCTCACCTGGATCACACCATGGCCTCCCTACTCGTCCCTCTCATCAGCCCCGTTTCCCAAACAACCAGAGTCACCACCACCCAGATTAAGAGAGAGAACACCGCCCTTTCCTGAGAGTGTCCACGCAGCCCTCCTTGGACTCCTCCTCTCTCTCCCCAAGAAGGAACCATGGTCCTGACTCTTAATGGGCTTTTGCATTTCTAGACACATTCCGGAATCAGACTCTAGGGTTCCAGAGAACAAATCCGGTTGGGGTTTTTTAATCGAGATTTTATTGACTCTCTAGATTAATTAGAGGAAGACTGACATCTTTAAAACCTCAAATCTTTAATCTATACCTGTTCTAAAATGTCTGTTCCTTGGGGACTTCTTTCATGCTTCTCCATAAAGACTATAGAAATCTTGTAAACATTTAGTTATATTTTTTCCTAAATTTTGGGTATTTCTATGCCATCCTCTGTTGCCATTATATCAAAATGTCATTGTTTTCATATTGATCTTGGATCCATAAACCTTTAATTTATGTGGGTTCTGTACAACCTACACTGGTTTTTGAACAGCATTGCCAAAAGTGTGTTCCTTTATTAATAGGTTCTTCAGTCAAACAAGCTAAGAGGAAACTCTCCTGGTATCAGTGACAAGTTGGCGCATCTGACTGGCTGGGGGTGCCATGGAAGGGAGGAATTGCCACCCAGGTGCCACAGGGGGTTTTCTGAGCCCTCCTCTGGGTCCCACACTGAGCTGGTTCTTACAGATACTGTTTTGTTCTCCAGGGAGTCTCTGTACAGCCTGGTAGAGTCTAGAATTATTATTTCTTTGCCAGATCACAGAGCTTTCTCTTCTGAGCACAGAGTAATCCTACACTTTCCCAAACACATCCTTCAGATCTCTTTTTACTGTTTCTAGGTGCTCCCTACCCATTTGGTATCATTAGAGTTTGGCTAGAAGAGTGTGGCCTAGAGTTTGGCTCCCAGGCCATTGGAGCCACTTAGCCCAGAGACTCAGAGAACCAGATGCCCCAGGGAATTCAGCCCCCTCCCCACTCCTGGTTAACTCACCATTGACCATGGCAGTGTGAAAATCCTATTCCTGTGCCTCAATCCAGATGAGTCTATTTCTTTTGTTTAGCTATTTGGCCCGTTCTTGGTCTTCACAGGAGACTCAAACAGATAAAAATCTCTAGATGAGCAATTTCGCATCCAGCCGTGCAGTGGACCCCCCACCCCCTGTGATTTGGAGCAGGAATTCAGTACAAGTGATGGGAGTGCTAAGAAACCCAGTGAGGACAGCGGAGGTGACCAGAAATACGAGCAGTTGGAAGCAAGACCCTTCCCAGCAGAGGGGCAGGGCGAGGAGGTGGCGGGACCAGAGCCCAGGCTACACCCGCAGAAGGCCTGGCTGCAGGAGAACAAGTCCAAAGCAGCCCCAGCTGCTGCTAAAGGGACAGGGAACAGAAACCAGGTGGGAGGGATGGGCAGCGGGGGCTTGGCAGCCAGAAAAACGGTGGGAGGTGTCTGCAGGGAACAGGTGCACTTCCAGCGAAACCAGACTGCCCCACAATGGGGACGGTTTTTTCCAGCTGAAAACATCTCCCTGTTGAAAGAACTTTCCTGGAGAGGTGACAGACTGAAAACCCATTCCTCAGTCGGTCCATGTCACAGGACCTGGGGACCTGAGAAGCATGTTCGGCAGGGCCAGGAGGCAGCACGAAATAGCACAGAATCTCTACCTGAGATTAACATCCCTGTGTGGGGTAAGCCCCTGGCGGGCCTTGGGTGGGCTGTGGGGGCTCCTTGCAGAGACCAGACCAGAGAGGATTCTAGCAAGTTTGACAACCAGCTCTAGAGGTCTCCTAACCCTCAAAAATCTTCATGCTCATTCTCCCCATGCCCACGCCAGTCCTGCATGCTCCCTGGCATAGCAGTTCATAATTGCATTTGACTACCAACCTGGTCTCTCTTCCATATGGAAAAACATCAAATCCGGTGAGGTCCAGGTGTCCTTTTAATTCAGGCTAATCCTAAAAGGATGCGAAAAAGCAGACCCCAAAAGTTGTTGCCTGGCCTCCCAGAGTCCCCATGCTGTCTCTTGGCTGATGGTCTGTCCCCACCAGGAGGCAGGGCTCAGAGGAGCATCAAACTTCTCTGAGACAGGCCCCCCCATTTCCTATCTGGTCCCACCCTCTGATCTCACCTGGGCTCTTGGTGACCACAGTACTCAAGTATTGGAAGTCGCCACCCTCTGGGGCATAGACGAAGAGTGTTCTTTGCTACAATATCCCCCCTCCTTGGAGTGGGGGTATGTGACAGAGCACCCAGCAGGAGACTGAAGGGGCAGGAAGAAAAGGGAGAAACTGCATTCCCCAGATGCCCCAGAGCATCTCTTGATTTGAAACTCCGATGATTGGTTTGATTCAGGACGGCCCTTAAAGAGCAGAGGGAGTTTTGCTGATGTGGCTGAGCCACTTGAGTCAGCCTGTGATGTTGAAGCCTTCTGCACAGGGACGCGTCTCATTGTTTCTGCAAATTATCTGCAAGTGATCGCTTCTAATAATGGATTGGAAAGCATTGAATTTACAAGTTGAAGAACATGACACTCTTTACACTTGTTTACTCAATCTGAATAACGAGAGTATGAACTTGTGCTTGCCTTGCTTTGTAAATATTCCTAAGGCATGTGCATACACATACACACATCGTGTATATGTGTGTTTGCTAGCCACATTGCAAATCTCAAACCTGTGTCTTTCAGTTCTTCTTCAAGCTCAATTATACTGCTCTTGCCAAATTTAGTACCAGAGACAAATTTTCATGAATTACCTGCCAAAACCCTCTTCCAACTCCCCCTCACCCTTTCATTAAAATCCCAACTCCTTTCCACATGCAGAAAGATCTGCATGGCTGGGCTCAGCCCACACAACTTTTTCCATCTCCCCTGCATTCATTTGCTCTCCTCACACTGACACTGCAGTTCCCCAGATGTGTCAAGCTGGTTCTCACCACAGGGCCTTTGCACTTGCCATTCCCTCTGCAGAAATTGTTCTCCTCCTAATTTTCACATGGCTCTGCTCAAGTGTTTCCTTCATTGGTTCTCCAACAAGACCTTCCCTGACTGCCCCTTACCCCTCCAAGTCTGCCACTTTCTGTCCTCTTACCTGGTTTGATTTTCATAGCATTTTTTACTACCTAAACTGCTTGTAAATTTATGAATAAGTAAATGTGCCCTAAAGACAGGTAGAATGTCAGAGGTATTGGGAATAACCAAATCCCCCCAAGACCATGCCCATCAGCTCACTAACATGGGAAAGTTTGTTCCTTGGCTACAAAGGAGTAAGAAAGATACTAACATCTACTCCCCGGGGTTGTGGTAAGGATCCCACCAAATACGATGACATGGTGAAGCATGGTATGACGCCTGACACGTGATGCCTGCTCACAAGTGTGTGCATCAGAAGAGATTTCTGAGCCTGCCAATGAAGAACAGATTGCTACTAGAGAGGGTCTAGGACAACAAGAGAAGACACAAGTCCTTGTGATTCTGGTCCAGGAAGTGTGGACAAAAATGGAAGAAGGCTAAGACACAGAAGGAAGGACGATTCAACGAGACTGAGTCAGGCTGGCAGAATAAGAACTGACATCTCCCAGAAGATATGTGTTCAGTTCCAGATGTAGGAAGGCTTCTGTGGGGCAGCTTTGGATCCTGGATGACGGCCCAGAGGAGACTTTACTGTCATCGAAGCTTAGGGGCTGTGACACAGGGCTGACCTGATAAGTCAGAGAGAAAAGTTGGACCTACAAGGACATAGCCAGCACCCTTGATGAGTTCAAATGTGGTCTTCCCTCCACAGAGGAAAACAGAAGGTGAGAGTCCAGGGACGAGAGGCAGGGCCATGTGGTCGAGCCACCCCTCTCCACATGCAAAAGCTCTAACGAGGGACCTGGGACCAAAGCTTACACGAGGCATTAGCTGTTCAAACAAAGAGCAGAGAAGGGCCTTCCACACAGAGCAATGGTCTGGAAATGCTGTTTACTGACAGTGTCTTCAATTCTGCTGGCCTTGACTGAACACCCACCATACTGCAAGGGGCTCATTCTCTTGGGGTTGAACTTAACCTGACACTGAAATGAAATTGCCTGGGTGCACAAAATGATTAAGAACAAGTGTGTCCCTAGTGATTTTGGCTAGAGGATGTTGACAAACTATGATGGGTCACACATGTTACCCACTGTTACATCTTCCCAGTGCAACTGATTATTTTACCCATATGTGATTGGTAAAACAATGATCAGCACACCTGTTTATCTCTAGGAATGCTTTTTTTCCCTAATGTCTATTTGGTCTGGTATAGCTACACCAACTTTATTTTGGTAAATATGTCCCTGGGGTGGCAGGCAGAATAATGACTCCCCCATAGACCTCCACGTCTGCATCCCTGGAACCAGTGAATATGATACCTTTCATGGCAAAAGGGGTTTTGCAGATGTGAGAAAGTTAAGGGCCTTGAGATGGGAGACAATGATGGATTATCTGGTGCCCAATATCATCACAATGGTCAGAAGAAGAAGAGGGAGTGGAGGGGAAGGCGGTGTGATGTGGAAGGGAGGCGGAGAGTGGAGTCAGGACCTTTGTAGATGGACGAAGGGGTCATGCGAGCCAAAGGATACATGTTGTCACTAAACACTGAGAAAGGCAAGGAGACAGATCCCTCCTCAGAGCCTCCAGAAGGAAGCAGCCCTACCGATACCTTGACTTTAGCCCAAGAAAATGAATTTTGGACTTCTGATGTCCAGAACTGTAAGAGAATAATTTTTGTGTCTTTAAGCCACCATGTCTGTAGTACTTTGTTACCGTGGCAACAGGAAATTAATAGGCTCCATGCTCACCATTTCTCTGGGATCTCACACCTTCCATCTGAGATGATTTTCCTACTGCCTTATAGTAAATCTTTTGAATTTCCTTCATTGAGCGTCTTGGGCGATGACCTTTCTGTTTCTGTTTGTTAGGAAAAAGATTTCCACCCCCCTCACAAATTAGAGAACTGATTCAACATACATTTCCTAGAGACTTGCTTTCTTCATTCGCCGACCTTCCTTGGGGATGAATTCCAGTTACTTGCTTCCACACAGCCTCTTTCCTGGCTGAATATGCATCAGCAAATGCCTTCTGTGTACATTAATGCTATTCCCCAAATACTTTCTCCCCAACTACGCACAGGATAAGGATTGTATATCTGACTTTGTTTGGATGGATGAGGCCATGTAATTAGTTCTAGCAATGAGGGACAAGTAGAAATTTTATTGTTTCTTATGACCTGAGTGTTTAATTGCCAGTGTAAGCCTCTAAAGATCTCTTTTTCCCTCGTTAGTGACAGGGAACGTGGAAGGTAAGAGAAGCTCTCCAGCCTGAGTTCCTCAATGGCTTTAATGAACAGAATTCCCTGTCATTCTTGCAAAGAGCAAGAAATAAACTTTTGTTGGAGCTGTTTGTTTTTACAGAAAAACCTACCCTATCTTGACTGAGAGAATGCTCTTGGTCACATCTGTAGTTTTGTTTCTCCTTTCATATTTAATCGAGCTTTAAGAAAGTCAGTGGTAATTATGTCACAGATTGGCTTCTCAGAGTTCTAAGATCTGAGCAACAGGGGGAAAAAATAGCACTTGATGCTGCTATGTGGTTTGAGAAAAGAGTTTATGAAAACTGACTTTCTATTCCAGAATGTTCTTTGCAATGCTTGTTTTTGTTCCTTTTGATGAACATTAGGTAATTGTGTTAAACATGAAAATAACACCCAGAGGTTTTTGTGTATATTTTGTAAGTGATCTTCAGTATCATTATTAGGATTTTATACAAGTACCTTAGTAATATGTTTATTTGCTGTATTCCTTCATGGAATTCTATTAAAGTCCAATTTTTCCCAAAGAAACACATTCTATTTAATGATGCAAGTCAATGGAAAAGTAAGATGTAACACTCCAAAATTCACTTAACAGGTCACTGTTAAAGGCATATATCTATTCCAAATGAAGAGATGCAATTCTAGTTTACATAGTCTCAGAAGTAATTAGATGTATTAATAATGCTATAACTACTAATACTCCACCATATCCACCATGGGCAAAGCAAGCCCAGTCACACCCAGCTGAGGTGCTTTGGAATCATAGGCAGAAGAGAAAGCAAGAGTCCATGTTCCCTCTGCATCCTTCAGAGGAAGGCCTGATAGGCAGAGGGCCAAGAATGGACTCAACCATAGGGTTGCGCTCCTATATAGAGATTAGGTTCCAATGCCATGGAAGGGAACATGACAGCAGCCTTTCCCAGAGTCTCAAGTGCCAATCAGAGCAAGCTTGGGTGCCAGATATTCAGAGGACTGCTTGTTCCTGAAGAACTTGGGGGCCCCAGTGCAACTGAAAATTGAAAATGTGTGCAGCTTCACCCACTCGGAGAGGTGTAGCCTCGGAGAGGAAGACACTCAAGCAACAACCGACTGCCCATCTCCACACCGCCATGTACTAAGCACTCGCCACAGGCTAGACAAAAAACTAGGTGCTCTACACTTGCTAACTCTTACCTTCACTATAACCCTTTAAGATGGATATAATTATTTCTAATTTTACAGATGAGGGGAATGAGGCCCCAGGGAAGTTAGGATACTTGTCCAAAGTTAGCTGACCTGTAAATGGTAGAATCAGTATTCGAACCGTAAGACTATCTAACAACTGGTTTGTGCTCTTTCTTCTGTTCTTTACTGTATCCTGACATGATATTAAATAAATATGATAAGAAAAGAGTTACTGGGGACACCTGGGTGGCTCAGTCGGTTAAGCGGCTGCCTTCGGCTCAGGTCATGATCCCAGAGTCCTGGGATCAAGCCCGCGTTGGGCTCACTGCTCGGCAGAGAGCTCGCTTCTCCCTCTCCCTTTGCCTGTCGCTCTGCCTACTTGTACTCTCTTTCTCTCTCTCTGTCAAATAAATAATAAATAAAATCTTTTAAAAAAAGAGTTACTGAAAATATAATTCACAGTATTTTAAAGATACATAGCTCTTTAAACAATCACTATAATGATCAAACTATGTCTTCAAAATGGACCCTCCCTTCCTCTAGCCAAGATAATAACAATGATGGCACCTTCTATTGCTTTTGGCCAAAGAGTGACACCTGAAACATTGGAGAGAACCTAGTGCTTGCCAGAAGTCAAGGCCTTGCTTTGGTTCTGGAAAGATCTCAAATATTTGAGAATGTGGAGGTGTGTGTGTGTGTGTGTGTGTGTGTGTGTGTGTGTGTGTGTGTGTGTGTGTTGTAAGGAGGAATTGCTGGAATTGGGATCACTACTTTGGAGCCTGAGATAACTCCAAATCCAAGGGTCCCCTCAGAAGGCCTTAAATACTTTGAAATGAGGGCGAGTACCCAAGGCATAGGGAGAAATCACTGGAAGCCCCTAAATTGACCTATCAGGTTCTCTAAGACACTTGCAGCCAGTAGCTACCCATAGTGTGAATTCTGATCTCCCTCAGAATTCAGGGATGCAAGCTGAGGTTCAGTGACCTCCAATAGCCTGAGGCTCCAGCCAGGTGGGGCATCTCCCCACCCACCATAGGCAACTGAGTTTTTTAGAAAGGAGCAAGGGGGAGGAGCTCCAGGCACCTGTTAGCTACAGCCTGCTCTTCTCACACCTCAGAACTCCATACATGAGAAAAATAAACTGGGTCATCACTACTGGTGTAGGGACTTTGTGTCAGCTTCTCGGTAAAGAAGATAGGCTTTAATGTAGCAGGATGATCTGTCATGGTTTTATGAAGGCTAATTATAAGCCCGAAACCAGAACATTGCCAATTTTGGAATCTCCTCAGAGGATAACAGAAAGCTGACAAAGGTTAGCTTTCAGCTTAACTTTGGGCAAATGGTCCAACATGCTGTGGCCTACATTCCTCAGCTATAAAATAAGACTATCTAACGACTTGTTTGAAACTGGGCCACAACAACATTTTGAAAGGTGCCATATAAACACGGGGCTGTAGAATCATGGACTCTCAGAAGCCTGACAAGAGCATTTGGTTCATCCTCTATTTACAGATAAGCGCATGCTTATACGGTCCGAGCAGATGAGGGGCTGTTCTCATTTTATAGTGCTGCCGAGCAGAATTCACACGGGTGTTAGTCTATTTTGATAGTCAACAGCTTAAGAAATTCCTCCCCATGTTGTCTTAATTTCCACAGACTGCATCCCTTGTACAACCTCTTCTATTATCCCTGGGCAACGCTGGTACCCATGTTGGACTCGCTGTGCTGAGTTAGGATGTCCCTCCTGTTGCTGCCCCGGGTAAGGACCATGCCTCTCAGGCAGGAGGTCAACAACCCCTCTGGAGGGAAGAGATAATCCCAAGATCTTCAGCAGGAAAGAAGAACATGGAGGGAGGGGAGACAACTCTAGCTTTCAGGGCCACAATCCCTCAGGTGTAGAGCTTGAAGCCTCTAAAGATACTTAAAGGACTCCCAGAAGGTAAGAGTTTAGGAGTTAAGTTGGTTAAGAAGTTAAGTTCAGAAGGTAAGAAAAGCCTCTCTCATGGAGGCCGTCCAGGAGCTAGGTTAAGGGTGTCCATGGGAAGTACCTCAGGAAAATCAGGTGACGGCTATATGTCATAAACCAGACTACCAGTGCATGTTGCTAAATGTGCTTTATTGTCTCCAAGGCTTCACTCCAGATCCCCTGGGACAAGAATTCTCTTCCCTCTTCTCTTGGGAATGGGGCTCTTGTTGGAAATGTTAGGCTGCATTATATCATAGCATTTCTTCTGTGAGAATATTTGCTGTTTTCCCTAGTCATCATGCTGGCCAAGATACTTCCCTGTCCTTCTCTAAGTTCTTCATTCATTCAACAAGTATTTATTGAGCATCTACAATGGGCTAAGTGTTGAGAATCTAGCTGTGAGCACAATACACCTGGTTTCTGTGCCCAGGAAGGCTACAGTGGACAGAGATCATAGTCCCCTGTTTCTGAGACTAGGCTCCTACTATCTCTCATTTCCCCTCCTCAGATTCTACTCTGCCCTCCTGGTGGAATACTAGCTTGATGACCAGGATAAAGTATCCCCTCCCTGAGGCTCTTCCTATTGCCTACACCAGGGTCTTCTCAAGTATGTGCTCTCTCTGTACCTCTGAATGCCGGGGCACTCCCAGTAAGACAACCCTGCACTTGCTAGGTGAGGTTAGGAAGGTACATGGTTCATTCAGCAAGTGCTGAAGGCGTTGGCCAGCTGTGTGGATGCTGGGCTGCTTCCGGACCAGGAACTGCCCACTTCAAGGCTGGCCTGTTTCAGAACAGTCATAATTGACGAGGAAAGTTCACTTGGCTGCTATTGAACTAGCCAGATGCCCACTGCCATGCCCTCAACAATGAGTCATGGTTAATCCCCAGACGTTAATGAAATCACAAACCTCTATGAAGCTCTTGATACCTTGAACGTGAATGCTAGGATAAGGGGCCTTGGTAATAGGACTGGCATTTCTGAAACACCACTAAGCCCTCACCAGTCAGTCTCCAGTGGCTGACGTGGGGACATCACAACGGTCTTGCTGTCACTCCAGCCCCAGAGCTTGGCATCTTCTGGCAGGGGCAGCATGAGGGTTAAACAGATGACATAGGATAAAACAAGGCAATGATATTCTGGAGGCAGATAATTTACAGGTTATCCACACACACATTTGCCTTTTGACTTCTCCCTCTTATCCCCTTTTTGACCTTGCCACTGCTGCCAGGCTGGTTTTCTAGAAGGGAGGAAGAAGATGGTTTTATTTTCTAGGAGCACCCTTGGTTAAGTGTTTAGGAAAAGATCAGAGTTAAAACTTGCCTAAAATGAGGGTTTGGAACAACCTTTTAATGCTAATGGTCCATATTTTTCTGCCTGGATTCCTTGGCAGCCTTTGGCGAAAGCCCTCTGCCTGTGTGAATACAGCCCTAGACAGGGCAGAGCAGTGCACAGGCAGGGGCTTTAGGAACTCCCGCTTGGTTAAGAGTATCCTATGATGTATGTTGTGTGTATTCCCAGACAGAGCCCCCCCTCCAAATGTTGTGATACAGTTATCTACCGGAGGAGAGAAAGTACTGGGGGAAATCAAACAACCTGACCAGGAAGGCTGGTTGTTTTCTTTCCTTTGATCTGTTTCTTAGGAAAAAGAATTCTTAAAAAAAAAAAAAATCCCAGCACATCCAGTATAATAAGCCTGATAAACTATAGTATCACACCCTGACTAGCTAGCGTCAGGCAAAGTAGCAACCTTGAGCATCAGAGATTTTCTCTCAGAACCTCTCAAATCCCAGCATCGGTTGTGTTGTGTTTGCTGTCACCTCCCGGGTAACTCAGCATTTTTGCTTGATCGGGTTCTGAACCAATCCCTCCCACATGGAGACGCAGCTGGTAGACGGCGTGCCAGAGCACAGGGAGCATCGTTATTTCAGCTGGAACGAACGTCTGATCGAAAGCTTACACAATTGCAGCCCATCCTGGAAAATCTACCTGCTCGTTTCACCACCACGTGGGCGTTCCAGAAGCAGCTGACACTTCCCACAAGAGCTGCGAGATGTCATGAAATTGCGTCTCCTGATTTGATTCCCACCTAAGCATCACTTGCTCATAAGACCAGTGACGGTGGAGAGACCATTGTTGCCTCCCACCCCATCCTCAGCTTAGTCACCCCAAGTGATTTATATATGCAAGACCACTGTAGCCTCCAGATAAAATAAGGAAGGGGAATCTGGAGCAGGTGACGGCTGCTCACTGCCACACCCCTTCGGGTTCCTTTTCCTTTCTAATGAATTGTTTCTCATTCTTTTCCTCCCCCTCAAAAATGCTTATGCTTATGTGCTTTTTTTTTAATAGTTTCTAATAGAAACCATACTCATTTTCCAGGACCGTTCTTACTTTTTGCCCTAAAGCCTGACTTTTTAATCGAGTCAGAAGTGGTTCTCATTTTAAAAACAGAGGTTTCTGGTTTTCATCGACATTCAAAGCTAAATTCTTCACCAGATCTTAATAAGACCCTGAATCATAGTTTTAATTTTGCTTGTTTAACCACTTGTGTTGTTTCATTACTGCCCTAAGAGTTTTTACATCAGTTCAAATGAGAGTAATGAGAAATGGCTAAGTCCACGTAGGAGACGGGGTAAGCGAAGCAGAGACTATCTAAAGCAAACAGCCAGTAACACTGAAGAGCCTTTCAAAAGTGTGGCTCTGGGGTGCCTGGGTGGCTCAGTCGGTTAAACAACCAGCTCTTGATTTCGGCTCAGGTCCTGATCTCAGGGTCCTGGAATTGGTCTCGGGTTCTGTGGGGAATTGGCTTGAGATTCTCTCTCTACCTCTCCCTCTGTCCCTCCCCCTGCTCTAAATACATACATACATACATACATACATACATACATACATACATACGTAAATAAATACATAAATAAAGAAAATATTTTTTTAGAAGTGTGGCTACAACAAATTGTTAAAATTTTTAAAAAACTAAATTAGGTAACCCGATCTCTCCATTATAAGTATATAGGTCATGGATATGTAAATGTGCTTAAAATGCATAGAAAGGGGGCCTGGGGAATTGCTCAGGATCAACTGACAGTGCTAAGAGATTGGGAGCCAGTGTGGGGGCGGGAACTGAAAAGGAGCCATGTTCTTCTAAAAAATAAAAATAAAAATACCATATGATCCAGTAATTGCACTATGGGGTATTTACCCCAGAAAAACCAAAAATACTAATTCAAAAACATGTATGCCAGGGCGCCTGGGTGGCTCAGTGGGTTAAGCCTCTGCCTTCAGCTCAGGTCATGATCTCAGGGTCCTGGGATGGAGCCCTGCATCGGGCTCTCCGCTCAACAGGGAGCCTGCTCTCTCTCTGCCTGCCTCTCTGCCTACTTGTGATCTCTCTCTATCAAATAAATAAATAAAATCTTAAAAAAAATAACATGTATGCTCCCCCATGCTTATGACAGCATTATTTACAATAGCCACAGCGTGGGAGCAACCTAAGTGCCCATCGGTAGATGAATGGTTAAAGAAGTGGTACATATATGTGGTATTTATCAACCATTTAAAAAACGAGATCTTGCCATTTACAACAACAAGGACGGATCTAGAGGGTATTATGCTATGTGAAATAAGTCAGACAGAGAAAGATAAATACCATATGATTTCTTTTATATATAGAATCTAAAAAGCAAAACAAGTGAACAAACAAAAAAAGCAGGAACAGACCCACAAATATAGAGAATAAACTGATGGTTGCCTCCACAGGGAGGGGGGGTTTGGGCAAAATGGGTGAAGGGGAGTGGGAGATACAGATTTCTGGTTATGGAATGAGTAAGTCATGAGGGTGAAAGGTACCACGTAGGGAATGGAGTCAACGACACTGTCATAGTGTTGTATGGAGACGGATGGGAGCTACACTTGTGGTGAGCACTGCAGAATGTACAGTCTTACTGAATCGCTATGGTGAAACTAACACAACATTCGGTGTCAGCTATACTTCAGCAAAAAAGACGAAGAAGAAATAAAAAGGAGGGAACCTGGACACAGAGTCAGGCACAGAGGGAGGACCAGGTGAAGACACAGAGAGAGCCATCTACAAGCCGGGAACAGCTGAGGCCACCCGAAGGCAGGAGAGAGACAAGGAACAGGTTCTCCTTCACAGCCCTCAGAAGGGACCAGTCCTGCCACACCTTGATCTCAGACGTATGGTTTCCAAAATGGTAAGACAGTACATTTCTGTTGTTTAAGCTGAAAGAAAATAAGGTGAGGGAGTGAGTTAGGTTTTACTTTGATTACTTCTATGTCACCGGATCTGTTACAAGAAGAATGCATTACTTATGCATTACATTTAAAGAACGGATTACTTATGTAATCTACATAGGCACACATACCGACACACACGGGTAAACATGTATATACATGTGTGTAAAAGAGAACAGTAACTTTAAACTTTATTATACTTCCACAAAATTCCTAGTAATATAATCACCCCTAAAGGCTGAAAATTCTTATCATGCTTTAGCTTGTGAGCTTCAGAAGGCTTTGTCTTTCCTTTCATGTGATGGTTCTCAACCTTGGACGCACGCTAGAATCAACAGGGACTTTCAAATCTCAATGCCCACGCCATATCCTGACCAATGCTGTCAGGATCTCTGCAAGGGAAACTGGCTCCAGACTTTTCTAAAGCTCCCCAGGTGATTTCAATACGTGACCAAAGTTGAAAACAAGTTTTACTCTGTAAACCCCTCGAGGGAACCCTCTATGTCTAGTTTGTCTTTATGTCCTCACAGCACATAAGTTAGTGACTTACATCAATATAATGAGGAGATCTGGACCCTCCAATATGACCCTCCAATATTCTCGGAGGGAGGAAAAATCATAATAACCAGAACTTAGTAACATGTTGGGACTAATGTACTCAGATTAATAAGTTCCAACACTGCTTCTCCCTCTGCCCCTCCCCCCATTTGTGTGCTCACTCTCTCTCTCTCTCTCTCTCTCTCTCTCTCTCTCTCTCTCTCTCTCTCTGTGTGTGTGTGTGTGTGTCTCTGTCTCTGTCTCTGTCTCGCAAAAATAAATGAATGTATGTAATGGAATATTACTCAGCCATCAGAAAGAATCAATACTCAGCATTCGCATCAATATAGATGGAACCGGAGGAGATTATGCTAAATGAAATAAGTCAAACAGAGAAAAACAATTATCATATGGTTTCACTTATTCGTGGAACATAAGGAATAGCATGGAGAACATTAGGAGAAGGAAGGAGAAAATGAAGGGGGGAATCAGAGGGGAAGTTGAACCATGAGAAACTATGGACTCTGAGAAACAAACTGAGGGTTTTAGAGGGAGGGGGGGGAGGGATGGGTGAGCCTGGTGATGAGTATTAAGGAGGGCATATTGCATGGAGCACTGGGTGTTACACACAAACAATGGATCATGGAGCACTGCATTAAAAACTAATGATGTACTGTATGGTGACTAACATAACATCATAAAAAATAATAAAAACAAGCAAACAAATAAAATCTTAAAACAACAACAACAACAAACCTTAAGTGTCTGCCATCAGCTCAGGTCATGATTCCAGGGTCCTGGGATCTAGCCCCATATCAGGTTCCCTGCTGAACAGGGAGTCTGCTTCTCCCTCCACCCCTCCCCCTCAACTTGTGCTTTCTCTCACTCTTGCTCTCTCTTGCAAAAATAGTAAATAAAATAATAAGTTCCAACAGAGAGCATTCATGCCCTTCTGATGCCTTCAGGACATGCATCTTTTCATACACACACACATCTGTACACACATAGTACTGTGCTGGGTATCTCCTCTGAGCCTGAGAATTTGGTGGGGGGTTTCTTTGGTCAGATGATAACCCAGTAGAGCACGGTGAAAGCCTTCAACCAGCTGTGCCTCTCGCTGATGTCAATGAGAAGATTGTAAAATGAATTTCTAAGTCGCTGTTGAGCAGAAGGTTGTTTTGGAAGGACCCCTCATCTTCCTCATGACTGCTTCCCAAAATTGATTACATTATTCCTGAGACATTTCCCAATCTTATTTGGGACAATGAGTTTCTTGGGACTTATCAATAAGTCCTCCTGAAAAGAGAATTTTGGAAATTTGAAGTTCTCCAGAGATATTTTGTTTTGTTTCATTTTGTTTTCTTGAAAATGGTGCCAAAGCCTTCCTCTACTCCCAACACAGCTGGTGTTGGTGACTCCAGTGGTTTCATCTAAAATTTTATGCTTTAAATGTTATTGATCCTTGGCCCTATCGGGCCTATTACAAAGGAGTTAATACTGGGGGCAGAGGGTCCATTTTCATTAGGCAATACACTAGAATTACCCATGCTTGATATGGCCCTCTGAGCAACTCATGTGGTTATATTAATTGCTTAGCTGTTGATCTCTTAGTGACAAGATTTCAGGGGCAGAATATCTGGTGTTTGAGTAGATTATAATCCCATTATAAATACTCCTGTAATATATTAGCGAGGTATTTTTAAAAATAATCTACATAGCATTCTACTTTGTGTCTTTCTTTAGTTGGTATCAGATCAATACAGCATTATTCCATTTCAAATTTCTTAGGGTGCTATTTTTTTTTATCCCATTAAGCCATAGCTTCACAACAGATTTTGTGAAATCCTGTTACTTACAGAACCTCTAAAATCAATGTTCCTATGTATTTTAAAAATCAAGAAACTCTCAATTATTTGAAAGAGTATCTGCATTTAGGGGCACCTGGGTGGCTCAGTGGGTTAAAGCCTCTGCCTTCGGCTCAGGTCATGATCTCAGGGTCCTGGGATCAAGCCCCAAATCATCAGGCTTCCTGCTCAGCAGGGAGCTTGCTTCCAACTCTCTCTCTGTCTGCCTCTCTGCCTACTTGTAATCTCTCTCTGTCAAATAAACAAATAAAATATTTTTAAAAAAGAGTATCTGCATTTAACATCATTTAGGGGCACATATATTTTATAATTCCAAACATAGAATAAATAATTGTATTAAATCCCAGTATTTTGGAGGAAAACAACATTAATCAGCTATGTAAATTACAGCATTATGAGTCAGATTGTTTCCTCTGTAACAGTGTAAAAGTTGCAAACTTTTCATCAAGACAGAAACAGAGAGAGAGGGATTGAGATGGAGGAAAAACTATGACATCTTTGTCATGTCTCTTTTCAGGATGACATTTCAGAGCCCATCTCTGCTGGGCTGGTGTCTCCCCACCTGGCCACACAATCATGTTCTTGTCAACTCTAGCCCAGATCTGCATCATGCAATGCACACATTTCCTGATTCATTCATCCATTTGATATGTCATTCATGGTCAGAGTGGTTTCTTTCATAGTAATTGCTTAGGGAAGTTGGGCTAAGCCAAGCCTTCCCTTTCCTCCTGATTCTCTCCATTGAAGTCCAGCCCACTTGCCCCCTCCCTCCCTCCACCAAGTTCCTTCCGGGCTTCAGAAACCCTGGGAGAGACTGAAGGAGAATCTGCATCAGAGTCTCGGGATAGGAGAAACCCTTGTGACCGAGGATAGTTTAGGTTAGCACCATGGTCAGCAACATACACGTGGGTTGCCTCCTTAACTGCTTAGAGTCTCTATCATGCTTCCTTCAATAAAGACACCACTCAACAAACATTGGATAAGTAAATGAAGGAAGAATAAGCCAGCAGCGAATTGTGACTTTGTGTTCATGGGCACAATTTTGAGTGTCTGAAGAGCCCCAATTCTCTGTTGGCTCTGAAAGTTCAGGCAGAACCTCTTCCTGTGGCCCTATTTCTCCTCCAGGGGAAGTGAAAAGATCCAAGATAGGGATCAGTCCCTCACTCTGGGCCAGAAATTTCACATATGGTACCTCTGTTCATTCTCAGCACAACCCTACCTTCAGAGAAAAGAACCAAGGCTCGAAGGGGTTAAATACTTTCCTAAAGCCACCCAGCAAGCAAGTGACTGAACCAGGACTCAGCCCAGAGCTACCTGATTCCAAAGTCCATGTCCCTCCCTCCCATCACCCACGTCACTAGAGAGGGAAATGTAGTGTGTATGTGCCAGCCTTACACCTACACATTCAATGAAGATTTAAATAACAGGGAGCCCGACAAATGAATTACCAGTACAATTTACAACACTTTGCGTAAAGTCATCTTTTATGCTTTCATTACATATTCAAAAAATAAAATTAATCAGAAAGAGTTTTATTTGTTCAGTATTTCACTTTCAGTTATAGTTTCTTTCCTTCCTTCCTTCCTTCCTTCCTTTACTTCTTTCCTCCTCTCCTCTCCTCTTATCTCCTTTCCCCACCTCTCCCCTCCCCTCCTTTCTTCCTTTCTTTCTTTCCTTCTTTCCTGGTCAAATTTTCCCTAATTGTAATTAAGGGTAAAGAAATCAGATTTTACTCTGCTTGTTTAGGAGATGCAGTCCCTGGTTCATTAAAAAAAAGTCTGCTTCAGGGCGCCTGGGTGACTCAGTTGGTTAAGCGTCTGCCTTCAGTTCAGGTCATGATCTCAGGGTCCTGGGATCAAGTCCCACATCAGGCTCCCTGTTCAGCAGGGAGCCTGCTTCCCCCTCTCCCTGTACTGTTCCCCCTGTTATATGCTCTTTCTTTCCCTTTCTCTCTCTCCGTGTCAAAAAAAATTAATTCCTTAAAAAAAAAAAGTCTTCTTCACCAAAAATGACAGCTTCCAAAGATAGAAGAAATGGTAGAATTAGGAAGTCACCGTTTTGCAACTCCACATGAAAAAACTGATTCAGGTAAGAGCCATCAATGAATGCTACAAGCATTGGGTAGAAGGTTGTGGGGAGTGGGATCTTTGGTCATTACCAAAGTATCACCCCATAAGTGACTTACTTATCAATTTCAAGAGAACAATTTACTACCACAAAGGCAAGTATTGGTGTCTGACAACTCAACCAAGAAAGCAAACTCAATAATGTGCTCTCCCTGGTGTTGTGCCCTCTGATGCAGCAGGAAGTATCCAGTATCACCCATGCAGTATTTCTTCCTGATATGTTTAACCTGCATTTAACCAAGACTTTAGACCTAACTTTCAGTGCACAGGAAATTCGATAGCTAGAATGTGGAGGTAATGACACTACAAGGAAACAATTAGACTTGTGGGACATTTTACAAGACAAACTGGCCTCGTCTCTTCAGAAAATCAATATGATAATGGAAAGCAGATCAATGCTTGCCTGGAACAAGGACCGGAAGGATATGAGTGCAGAGGGACACAAAGGAGCTTTCTGGGATGATAGAAATCTGCATTTTGATTGGAGTGACAGTTACACTGATGTATACAGTTGTCAAAATTAATGAACAGTACACTTACAACCGGATTTATTAGGTTGAGTTGCACTTTGATACAGTTGATTTTTAAAACAAAAACAAATTATCAGTGTCACACAAAAAAGTGAAGCCACTGGTCCACATTTAAATTGTCTAAAGACCCATTATAACCAGATATAATAAGAGAAGTTCAGTTAGATCTGGGCTTGAAAAAAGGGGGAACAACTAAGAAAGACATTTTGGGGATAATGAAGAGAATGAAACAAACTGGATCCTAGATCATACTGAAAAACTTTAAAAATTTTCTTCTGCTTTCTGGTAGGACAGTGTTCTATTGTTAGATGCTTGTTGAATTATTTAGGAGAGAAGTGTCATAATGTCTGTGACTTCATTGTTACACTAAGATATATGTGGACATGTAGAAAGAGAAAGCAAATATAGCAAAAAGTTATCAATGGTTTAATCCTGTAGAAAGAATTCACTGATATTTATTATGCTAGGCTTTCAACAATTCTGTACTCCTGAAATTTCTAAGAATATAAATGTGGAAAACAGTGAATGCCATGGGAGTTGTGATGGTTCTTCTGATTTGGAGGAAGTCTTCAGAAAGCTTTCTGACCTTGTGGTGAGATTCTCTTACAGCAAGGAGCCACCCCTTTCCATTGCTTCTCCTTCAGGAGAAAGGACACTTGCACACCCTCAATGAGGATTCTGTGTCCTACTCTGTGACCTTAAGGGCTTTGGGGTCCTCCCACCACCCTTCACTTCTCCCCACCACAACGCTGTGGAGAAAATACAAGTGAATAGCTCTGTCAATTGCTTGAATAAATATTGCAACAAGACAAAAAAGAAAAGACAAATTCACTCCTGGAATTTCTCCATGAGAGAAGAGAGGATAGAAAAACATAGATCAAGAAACTTTTAGCACTTGCTTGAACTTAAATGGAAACACAGTAATACATACTTTGAAGGTAGGAGTTCTTTTTCAACGTCAACTAAATGTGGTCATGAGGGTTCTGGGTATGGAAGATCAGACTTGTCTAATGTGGTGATGTCTATGATGTTATTTGTGCTAAGGGAAGTGATCTCTACTCAAATTCTCCTCCTCTGGAAGGTCTAGCTCAAATTGCTTCTCTTGTACAAAATCTTTCCAAACTAATCCAATCCATGACAATCACTCCCTCCCCCAGGTTCCACCTGTTCTTGTTATCTTTTTCAGCCTGTCTGATCCAAAGTCACCGGACTAGATTATTTAAATAGCTTACATTTCCACATCCTCTCCCCGCAAAGCCAGGATAGGGTTTGATGGGGATGCCGAGCCCCTATTCTCCCAACATGTCTGTCTTCACCTGCACAGACCCACCCATACTGTAAGTGCTTGGACAGCAGGGACCATGGCTGAGCCCCTTTGTACTCCCAATGCCCTGCACAGGGCCTGGTCCATAAATATTTGAAAAATGAGCAGTGGCTTTCTTCCTACTCCTATTGTACAGTCCAGAACATTGGGCAAGGCATGGAGGAGCTTCTCATAGAATGAATCAAAGTTACCTGGGATCAGAAAATTTGAGTAATAAAGTCTCCCCCCTCTCTCCCGCCCCCAGTCTGAATCTCTCTTTCTCTTTTGCTTGCATACACATACATTTTCTTTCTCGCCATTGGAACTCAGACACCATCTTGGCATGAATCCCAGGATTAGAGTGAGGAGTAGAGCAAGCCATGCCCACTATCCCCTGTCCAAATCCCTGACCTATAGAATTTGTGAGCAGAGTAAGTGGTTGTTTTATGACATTTCATTCTGGGGAAATAGGTTACATAGTCACACTAAATGGAACATTCTCTTTGCTCCTCATCCTTCTCTACATCTCATCTAAACGAGGAAGTAGTACCTTAGGTAGGGTTGTCCAATAAGTTACGGATGTCCAATTAAATCTGAATTTCACATAAACAATAAATGATTCTTTTGGTGTAAGTATGCCCCCAGTAATTCATGGAAGATAGCGTTTCAACATATTTATTGTTTATCTGAAGTTCAAATTCAGTCGGGAGTCCTCTATTTTTATTTTCTAATTCTAGTAACCCTTACCTCGAGTCTCCACCCTGGACCTCTTCTCTATTCACGCTTACTACTTAGGGGAGTCAGTCTAGCCCAAACTTTTTCCTGACAACTCTGAAATTTATATCGCTAGTTCAGAAATCTCTACTAATCTCCACATGAAAGCATTGGACTACCTACTTGATTATTCCACTTTTATAGCTGATAGTCATCTCAGACCTAAACAGAATTGTTGATTTGCAACCCCTACCCACCCACCCAAGCTGTTGCTCCTCAACCCTCCCCATCTCGGTGAATGGCACCAACATCCACCCAGTTGCTTAAGCCCCTAAGCAGAGAGTCAGCCTTAATTCCTCCCATCCCAGACGCTGTATCCAATCAGCAAGTCCTGTTGGCTCAACCACCAGAACATATTCCCAGCCCACCGCTGCCTCTGTGTGTCCACTACAACCCATCTGGGTCAAGGCACACTCTCCTCTCACTTGAAAAACTGTACTGGCCACCAAATGGCTTTCCCGCTTCCCCTCTTACTTCTCTATAACTCTCTATAATGCATTCTCCCCTCAGTCGCTAGAAGGATCTTTTTGAAGACAGATCATATAACTCATCTGCTAGAAATGCTCCAATGGTTCCTCACTGCACTAAAAATAAAATGCAAATATCCTTCGAGACACTTCATGATCTATTTCCTGTACCATTCTATCAACAGGCCACCAACCTTTCTGTTCCTCAAACATCCTAAGCTTCTTCCTCCCTTAGGACCCATGGGATGTTCTGCCTGAAGAACTGCCCCCAGGTGGCTCATTCTTACCATTTCCGCCTCAAAGCTCACATCACTTCTTCAGTTTAGGCCTCCCTTACCTGGCCCCCGGCTCCAGTGGCTCTCAAGGCCATCAGCCTGGGGTATTTCCACCTCTAGGCAAAACCCACTGCACCTGCTTTGGTTTGATTAGTTTGGGCCTGTGTACCCGTTCCTGTCTGATCTTTTTTTGAAAACAGCAAAGAAACAGATTTTGTTAATTTCCTAATCCAATTTAAGAGTTCTGTTCATTCATCTATGATTTGACATACGGTTTAACTGCCCACATTTGTTGTGATGGCTCATATAGGTGGACTTATTTTTACCGTATGATTTTTATTTTTCTATTTATCATACATTTTTTGTTTCTTTCTTCTCATTTCCTCCTTATTATGGGATTGATATACTTTATTCTCTTATTTTCAACTTTTAGTTTGAAAAATATATACTCGATTTCTATGACTTTAGGGTTACCTTTAAAACTTTTAAGCACATGTAGGGACACCTGGGTGGTTCAGCAGGTTAAGTGTCTGCCTTCAGCTCAGGTCATGATCCCAGGGTCCTGGAATCGAGTCCTGCATCAGTCTCCTTGCTCAGCAGGGAGCCTGCTTCTCCCTCTGCCTCTGCTGCTCCCCCTGCTTGTGCTTTCTCTCTCTCTCTCTCTGACAAATAAATAAATAAATAAATAAATAAAATCTTAAAAGAAAACTTTTAAGCACGTGTAACTTATGTCTGAACTGAGTCTATTACTCCTCTTACAGTACAAGATTAGAATCTCAGAATCATTTAATGCTAAACACCATCAGTTGTGCTAATGATGTGCATTATTATTTCATTCCAACTTGTCATTAAAATCTCCTGAATTTGCTTTTTTTCGTGTGTTTTGCAGCTAATGGTACTTTAGATTTCCCAACATGTTGACTAGCTGCTTTGCCAACCCAGCTCTTTGTTTCCCATTCATTCCCCGGTCTAATTTTCTTGTGCTGAAAAACATCCTTCAGTTGTCCTTCCAGCGAGGTTTTGTAAGAGGAAAGCTTTCTCCATCTGTACGTCTAAAAAAAGGTTTCTGTTGCACCTTAAATCTTGGGCATAATCCATGGGTGAGAAATTCTGGTGTACAGTTCTTTTCTTCAGCAGTTTGAAGATGTAGCTCAGGTAGCTGCTGGCCATCTGTCCTTGCTGATAAGTCTGTTGTCCGTCAAAGTGCTTTTCAGTCTTTCTAGTCGTTTTGAAGATTCTCTCTGTGCTTTTGACGTTGTGTCATTATTCTCCACTATGTCCATGTGTGGACTTATTTGTATCTATTCTGCTTAAGACTTGGTGTGTCTCTTCAATCTAAATGCTCACCTTTGCTTTCTCTTTGCTTTGCTTTTCATTACTGTGACTATATTTTACATCCAAAAGAGTGCATAGACTGTATGAGTAACATGGGGAAATAAGCCCCTGTGTGTCCACCAGCAAATTAAGAGCTAGACCTTCACCAGTATCTTAGAAGTCCTTGTGTGCTTTTCTCTGATCACACCTCTTTCTTCCCTACAAGAGGTACAGTACACATTACCTGAATTTTAAGTCAATAATTCCCTTGTTTTGCTCAAAAGGTCAAAGGGTCTACCATAATTACATGTGTTTCTACACAACATGTTTTTTTTATTTTGTGTATTATTTTACTTTGTATTAATGGAATCGTATATTCTCTATTTTTCTATGACTTGTTTTTTTCATTCACCATTTTACTTTTGAGCTATGTCCTTATTAATGCATGCAGTTCTAGTGCATTTATTTTAAGCAAGTATATGGAATTCCATTATATCAATCTCCCAGAAAACAAATGCTTATGGAGTGAATGGGTAAGTGCATAAACTTACCCTTACCACATTGTCCCATTTTTGACAACCAAATTTTGCTTTGCACATGAATTTTTGCTCTCTCTCAGTGTGATCTTTTCCCAACCATTGGCTCCAACACAACTCCTCCATCATGCCCAGCCCAGTTCCTCCATTGGCGTCTGACCAATTCATCTGACCAAAGTTCTATGCTGAACCACCATGATGAAGTTCAGGCTTCTTGTTCTGGGTGAATTTGCATGAAATAACTGATTACTTTACATATGTTTATCTATGTATCTATCTCATGTCCTCACCAGAATTGCAGGCTTGTAATAGACTGGGACTAGCAAGTAATCAAACTTTAAATGTTTTTCTTTCTACTATAGAAAAACAGACATGAAGAATGTGTTTGTTCATGAAGAATAATTGTTAGCAGTGATAAAAATTATTCCAGTTTTTTCAGTGAGAGCGTGAGCTGACCATGAAATATATTGCCCTATTTATCACTAATTGTTAATAATAGCAGTTAACATTATTTACATTTGTACTGATCAAGTTTAATTATAATAAAATACAGAAACCCTAAATCATACCTCATTGCCAGAGTTAGCTGGGTATGTTATTTCAATAGTTGCTATCCTGAAAGTGAATGAAAGGGTTTGGACTAAGACCCATGTGATCAGATAAAACCAGACACTTTGAAATTAATTGGACATTTGAGACATTTGGCAGTGTCAAATGATCAGCTGAAGAACTACCTAATGTGAAGGCCTGGCTCAGTTCATTTGTGCTCTGGTTAAAAACATAACCAGACAATCTTGAAGAAAAGGAAACATTGGAATATTAAGGCCTATTACAAAGCTACAGCAAGGAAGGCCTTTATTTTTTATTTTTTTATTTACTTATTTTTAAAGATTTTATGTACTTATTTGAGAGAGAGTGCGCATAAGCGGGGTGAGCAGCAGGCAGAGGGAGAAGCAGGCTCCCCACTGAACAGGGGGCCTGACACGGCACTCGATCCCAGAACCCTGGGAACATGATCTGAGCCAAAGGCAGACACTTAACCGACTGAGCCACCCAGACATCCTGGTCTTTTTTTTTTTTAAACAAATAATGTTAGATCATAGGGAAAAAGGGATCTTGATCCCCTATTTCACACTATAATACAGAGCCACCTGTAAAAGGTAAAAACAACAAAACTTCTGGAGGAAAACATCTTCATGATTTTGAAGGAGGCAAAGATTTCTTAAACAGGGCACAAAAACAATTATAAAAGAAAAAAATGAGTCGCACTACATGACAATAATGAATTCCATCCATCAAAAGACATTATTAACAGAGTAAAAAGTAAGTCTACATATTGGAAGAAGATATTTGCAATACAAGCTCAACAAAGGACTCACATTTGAACAGAAAAACAAATCCTTCAAACTGGTAAGAGAAAGTGAGAATATTCAATAGAAAATATGAACGAAAGCCTTGAACAGAAACTGGACAAAAGAAGATATCCAAATGGCCAATGAATATGTGTAAAGTGCTCTGCCCCTGGTGGCTCAATCAGTGAAGCATCTGCCTTCCGCTCAGGTCATGACCTCAGGATCCTGGGATGGAGCCCAGCATAGGGCTCTCTGCTCAGCAGGAAGCCTGCTTCTCCCTCACCCTCTGCCTGCTGCTCTCCCTCCTTTTTTTTTTTTTTTTTTAAAGATTTTAT